>BMAV01019027.1:0-183955 GCA_019973955.1 Trichonephila inaurata madagascariensis
AAAAACAGAGCTATTTGGTTGAAATAACTTGACCGATTTTAAAACCGGCCAATTCTCACCAAACTCAGTTTTTCTTGCACAGAATTCAACGCTGATCACGAATATGTATGGCGCTCTTCAAAATTCCAATTACTTCAAAAGTTATGCCCAACTGTTTCTTTGAAATTCGTGCCCTCCTTCAATAGTCTGTTAAAGTAACATGCCCACCACTATTTTTTATCTTAGAAACTTACCAAAGTGACCCATTTCACTCGAAATTTGACCAGGAATCTAAATCTGGTCTCCGTTTCACGAAATTCCTGTAACTGTGTTTAAAAATGAAACACCTCCTTTAAAAAACCGACCTATTTGTCTTGAAAGCCAACTTACCGACCGATTTTAAAAACCGGGTGTCATTCGAACGAGAGGCCACCCCCAAACCCAAACACACTTAAAACATTACCCTGCGATTATTAGAACTCGAGTTATTGCACTTTGGTAATGCATTTCTATGACAAGTATCAGAAAAACACCGAAAAAAAGTAAAAAATTTTAATTGCGGTATTATCCTTTTTGAAGCGTTCGTCTTTCATATGGGCGTAATTGTGACGCCTTTCTCTTTTCCGTGCGTTTGGATCATTTTTTGTCATCCTAGAATTCCTACCAAACTTAGTTTTTCTTGCACAGAATTCAACGCTGATCAAGAATATGTGTATGGCGCTTGACAAAATTCCAATTCGTTCGATATTTATTCCCAACTGTTTCTTTGAAATTCGTCCCCTCTTTTAATAGTCTGTTTCAGTGACATGCCCACCACTATTTTTTTTTTACCCTAGAAACTTACCAAAGTGACCCATTTCACTGGAAATTTTACCAGGAATCTAAATCTTGTGTCCGTTTCGCGAAATTTCTGTAATTTTTTTTTAAAAATTAAATACCTTCTTTAAAGAACTGACCATTCCATGCGGGAAAGCCAACTTACAGTCATTTCTAGAGGTACCTGAAGTATTTGGTCGAAATTGTACTAGTTTTGAAATGTTTTTTAAATTTTTTGTTAGGGGATCGCCGTGTCAGAAATGCGGCCCCGCAATCTAGAAGGTCTCATCAATAGCTGGGTACTTTTACCCCTATTCAATGTGATCCATTTTACTCGAAGTTTTACCAAAAATCTAAATCTGGTCTCCGTTACCCGAAATTTCTGTAAATTTTTTTAAAAATGAAAGACCTTCTTGAAAAAAACCGACCCCTTTTGGCTTGAAAGCCAACTTACAGACCGATTTTAAAAAACCGGTTGTCATTCAAACGAGGAGACGCTCTCAAACTCGAAGACACTTAAAACAGTACTCTGCGATTATTATAACTCTAGCTATTGTACTTTGGTAATGCATTTCTATGACAAGTTTTAGAAAAACACCGAAAAAAAAAAGTAAAAAAAATGTTAATTGCAGTATTATCCCTTTTTAAGCATTCCTCTTTCAAATGGGCTTAATTGCAACGCATTTCTCATTTCCGTGCGTTTGGGTCAATTTTTTGTCTTCCTCCAATTCTTACCAACCTTAGTTTTTCTTACGCAGAGTTCCACGCTGTTCACGAATATCTATGGCACTTGAACAAATTCCAATTAAATCAAAAGGTATGCCCAACTGTTTGTTTGAAATTCGTCCAATCTTTCAATAGTCTGATTAGGTGACATGCCAACCACTATTTTTTTACCCTAGAAACTTACCAAAGTGAACCATTTCACTGGAAATTTTAACAGGAATCAAAATCTTGTCTTCGTTTCGCGAAATTCCTGTAACTTTTTTTTAAAAATGAAATACCTTCTATAAAAAACTTACCATGCCTTACAGGAAAGCCAACTTACATTCATTTCTAGAGGTACCTGAAGTATTTTTTCGAAATTGTACTAGTTTTGAAAATGTTTTTTTTTAATTTTTTTGTTAGGGGATCGCCGTGTCTGAAATGCGGCCCACCATTCTAGAAGGTCCCACCAATAGCTCGGTACTTTTCACCCCAAAACCTTACCAAAGTGACCAATTTTACACGAAATTTTAACAGGAATCTAAATCTGGTCTCCGTTTCATGAAATTCCAGTAACTTCTTTTAAAAATGAAAGACCTTCTTGAAAAAACTCCCCTTTTTTAAATTTGAAAGCCAATTTTACCGACCGTTTTTAAAAAACCGAGTGTTATTGGGAAGAGGAGCCGCCCCAAATTAAGAAGACATTTAAAACTTTACCTGCGATTTTTAAAGAACTCGGTTATTGCATTTTGGGTTATGCATTTCTATGACAAGTATCAGAAAAACACCGTAAAAAAAGTAAAAAAAATTTACTTGCATTATTATCCCTTTTTAATCGTTCCTCTTTTAAATGGGCTTAATTGCCACACATTTTTCATTTCCGTGCGTTTGGGTCATTTTTTTGTCATAATTTCAATTCTTACCAAACGTAGTTTTTCTTGCGCAGAGTTCTACGCTGATCACGAATATGTATGACGCTTGTCGAAATTCCACTTAGTTTTACAGTTATGCCGAACTGTTTCTTTGACACGGCAACCACAATTTTTTTTTTTCCTCGACAAACTTACCAAATTGACCCGTTTCACTGGAAATTTTACCAGGAATCTAAATCTCGTCTTCGTTTCGCAAATATTCCTGTAACTTTTTTTTAAAAATGGAAGACCTTCTTTAAAAACTGACCATGCCTTGCAAAAAAAGCCAAACTTACAGTAAAAGAGTTCCCTTATTTGGTCGTAATTGTACTAGTTTTGTCAATTAAAGGTTGAATTCTATTTTGAAGCTCCCAAATACATGTAAATCGCACAAGTTTTGAAAATGTTTTTTTTAATTTTTTTGTCAGGGGATCGCCGTGTCTGAAATGCGGCCCCCCATTCTAGAAAGTCTCACCAATATAACTCGGTACTTTTCACCCCAAAACCTTACCAATGTGTCCCATTTTACTAGAAAATTTACCAGGAATCTAAATCTTGTCTCCGTTTCACGACCTTCTTGTCAAATATTTTTAAAATGAAAGACCTTCTTGAAAAAAACCGATCCTTTGGGCTTGAAAGCCAACTTACCGACCGATTTTAAGAAACCGGGTGTCATTCAAACGAGGAGCCACTCCCAAACCCGAAGACATTTTCCCAAACTTTCCCTGCGATTATTGGGAACCCGAGTTATTGAAATTTTTGGTAATGCTTTTTATAAACAAGTATCAGAAGAACTTGGGGAAAAAAATTTAAAAAAAATTTAAAAATGCGGTTTTATCCCTTTTAAGCGTTGTTTTTCAAAGGGGGCTTAAATTGCAAGCAATTTCTTCCCGGCTTTTGGGTTTTCATTTTTGTTTTTCCCCCATTCTTATCAAACTTTTGTTTTTTTTTTCGCAGAATTCGGGATCACGTATATGTATGGCGCTTTTAAAAAATTGAATTAAATCAAAAAATTATCCCAGCTTTTTTTTTAAATTGTCCCCTTTTTAAAACTGATTTTGGTAAGCCAAAAAATATTTTTTTAACCCCAGAAATTTTAAAAAAGTGACCCAATTCATGGGGAAAATTTTTCCAGGAATCTAAATCTGTTTCTCTGTTTCAAGGGAAAATTTTGTAACTTTTTTTAAAAAAGAAATAACTTCTTTAAAAACCGGGCCATTTCCTTGGAGAAAAGCCAACTTTCATTCATTTCTAGAGGTACCGAAGTATTTTTGGTTTTAAATTGTACTAGTTTTGCCAATTAAAAAGGGTTTAATTCCATTTTGCCGCCCCAAATACATGTAAATTGTACAAGTTTTTAAAAAGTTTTTTTTAAATTTTTTTTAGTAGATCACGGTGTCAGCAATGCGTCAAAACCCCAATTCTAGAAGGCCCCCACCAGTAGCTGGGCACTTTTACCCCTAACCAATGTGTGACACATTTATCGAACTTTTACCAGGAATCTAAATCTGGTCTCCGTTTCCCAAAATTCGAGTAACATTTTTTTGTAAAAATGAAAGACCTTCTTGAAAAACACCAATCCTTTTTGGCTTGAAAGACAACTTCCCGGCCGATTTTAAAAAAACTGGGTGTCATTCTAACGAGGAGCCCTTCCCAAACCCGAAGACACTTAAAACATTACTGTGCGATTATTATATTTCGAGTTTCTGCATTTTGGTAATGCATTTCTATGACAAGTATCAGAAAAACACCGAAAAAAAAAAAAGTAAAAATTTTTTAAATTTCGGTATTATAACCCTTTTTAAACATTCCTTTTTTCAAATGGGGAATTGCCCCACATATTTCATTTCCGTGTGTTTGGGTCATTTTTTTGTCATCCTCCAATTCTTACCAAACGAATTCTGATCACGAATATGTATGACGCTTGTCGAAATTTAATTTTTGTTTAAAAAATTATGCCCAACTGTTTCTTTTTAAAACGGCAAGCACTATTTTTTTTTTTTACTCTAGACACTTACCAAAGTGACCCATTTTTAACCCGGGAAAATTTTACCGGAATCTAAATCTCGTCTCCTTTCGGAAATTCCTGTAATTTTTTTTTAAAAAATTTTAAAACCTTCTTTAAAAAAAAATGACCCATGTTTTGCAGGGAAAACCAACTTTTACAGTCATTTCTAGAGGTATCTGAAGTATTTGGTCAAAATTGTACTAAGTTTGGCAATTAAAGGTTGAATTCTATTTTTCCTCTCCCAAATACATGTAAATCGCACAAGTTTTGAAAATGTTTTTTTAAGTTTTTTGTTAGTGGATCACCGCGTGTCAGAAATGCGGCCCCGCATTCTAGAAGGTCTCACCAATAGCTGGGTACTTTTAGCCCTAACCAATGTGACCCATTTATACTCGAAATTTTACCAGAAATCTAAATCTGGTCTCCATTTCCCGAAATTCCTGTAACATTTTTTTTTAAAAGAAAAGACCTTTTTTAAAACTGATCCCTTTTGGGTTGAAAAACCAACTTTTTCCAACCGATTTTAAAAAAACCCGGGTTTTAAATTTAAAAGAGGAGCCACTCCCAAAACCCGAAGACACTTCAAAAAATTTTCTCTGCGATTTTAGAACTCGAGTTATTGCACTTTGGGAATGATTTCAAAAAAGTATTAGAAAACACCCAAAAAAAAAAAGTTAAAAAATTTAATTACGGTTTTATCCCTTTTTAAACGTTTTTCTTCAAATGGGCTTAATTACAAAAACCCTTTCTCATTACCGTGGTTTAGTTTCATTTTTTTTTCATCCTCCAATTCCCCCAAACGTAGGTTTTTTCTTTCGCAGAAAATTCCCACGCTGAACACAATATGTATGACGCTTGTCGAAATTCCAATTAGTTTAAAAGTTATGCCCAACTGTTTCTTTGACACGCCAACCACTATTTTTTTTTACTCTATAAACTTATCAAAGTGACCCATTTCACTGGAAATTTTACCAGGAATCTAAATAACGTCTCTGTTTAGCAAAAAATTTTCCCCTTTAAATTTTAAAAAAAAAGGAAGACCTTCTTTTTAAAAAATGACCATGCCTTTTCAGGGGAAAACGAAAATTAGAGCCCTTTTTTAGAGGTATTTAAATTTTTTTCGAAAATTTTACCAGTTTTGGCAATTAAAGGTTGAATTCTATTTTTCCCCTCCCAAAATACATGTAAATCGCAAAGTTTTGAAAAAGTTTCTGTTAAATCTTTTGTTAGGGGGCCCTGCCGAAAAGTGGCCCCCCATTCTAGAAGGGTCTCACCAATAGCCCCGGACTTTTCACCCCAAAGCCTTAAAACCAAAAATGATCCATTTTACTCGAAATTTTACCAAAAATCCAAATTTGGGCTCCGTTTCACGAAATTTCTGTAACTTTTTTAAAAAAAGAAAGACCTTGAAATGAACTGACCCTTTTTTGGGTTTTAAAACCAACCCCCCCGACCGATTTTTAAAAAACCCGGGGGTCATTCCGGGAAAGAGGAGCCGCTCCCAAAAACCCCAAGACATCTTTTAAAAATTTTTTCCTTTTTCGATTATTAGAACTCTAGTTATTGCACTTTGTTAATGCATTTGAAGGGCAAATATCAGAAAACACCGAAAAAAAAAAATAAAAAATTTTAATTGCGTTATTATTCCTTTTTAAACGTTCCTTTTTCAAAAAGGGCTTTTAAATTTCAACGTATTTTTTATTTCCGTGCGTTTGTCCTTTTTTTCATCCCCAATTTTTACCGAAGTGTTTTTTCGCAGAATTCAACGCTGATCCAAAAATGTATGGGTTTGTCGAAATTCCCAAATTTGTTCAAAAAAATTACGCCTAAATTCTTTTTAAATTTGTCTCCTCTTTCAATAGCCTGAGGGTTACGCCAACCACTATTTTTTTTTTTTTCCCCAAAAATTTCCTATGGACCCCTTTTACTCGAATTTTACCAGGAATCTAAATCTGGTCTCCGTTTCCGTGAAATTCTGCAACTTTTTTTTTAAAAAAAGAAAGACCTTCTTTTTTTAAAAATGACCAAAGCCAGGAAAGCCAACTTTTCACTCATTTCTAGAGGGAAATTGCTTTTTTTGAGAAATTGTACTAGTTTTGGGAAAAAAGGTTAAATTTATTTTGTAGCCCCAAATAAAGTAAATCGCACAAGTTTTGAAAAAATTTTTTAATTTTTTTTTTTTAGGGGATCGCCGTTTGAAATGCGGCCCCCCTTCTAGAAGGGGTCTAACCAATAGCTGGGACTTTTTCACCCCAAAACCCTTTCCAAAGTGACCCATTTTACCCCGAAATTTTAACCCGGAATTAAATCTGGGTTTTCCTTTTTAAAATTTTGTAGCTTGTTTTTTAAAAAACCTTGAAAAAAACCCCTTTTTGGGGCCCGGGAAAACCAACCTTTACTGACCTATTTTAAAAAAAAAAACCGGCCTTTATTAGAACGGGGAACCGCTCCCAAACCCGAAGACACTTAATATAAAACGCACATACCATATTTAGCATGTTAAAGTTAAGTATGGATAATAAGTTGAGTCATCAAAGTCATCAAAGCCTTAAGTCATCAAACCATCTTAAAAGCTATCAGAAGAATGTAATATCGTAGAGGTTTATCCAAAAAAAGTTTACCAGAACAATTTCGTTAGCAAATTTCAAAAAAGAGTCTCAAATTTGTCAGGCATTCTATACTTTATTTTAGCTGGTATTAACTGAAAGAGAGGAATCATATTTGATTTATAGATCACATATGAATACATGAGAAAATTTAGTAATCCTTTAAAATGAGCTTATTTTGAATAGATGGTAACGATAAGTGATGCTTTAAAACGAGCTAAGCCATTAGAATACTTTAAGATTTAACGTAAAATTTAACGAGGAATAAAGGTTACAGAGCTAACCAATTTTCTTTGAATGATTTTAGTTTCCAAATCTTTATTTAAATTTGTTTCATAAATTCTCAAAAAGAAACTTTGCTAACAAAATAGAGGACTTAATGAAATAAAACTATCAAAGAATATATGAATAGGGTTTCTAAAATCTATCATTATTTCTGCAATTTAGTTATTAGTAAATTAAGTGGAAAATGTGTGATTCATATAAATTAAGAAAGAATTCTAATGCTCTTTTTTCCTATTTTGATCTATCTTTTTTTAGTGACCACTTAACAAGCATGATAAATGCATATTCTAATACAGGGGTTGGCAACCTTTTAGTTGCGACGGGCTAAGCCAATCCACCAATATGATTAAGCGTGCCATACCAAAGGACATTTTTTAAACAATTCGATTCCCGCGATAATGCATGCAGATTAAACGACAATCTGATGCAGAATAGAGGTCAATAATATGGATTTTTACAATTATATTACATATTAATATTGCATCATTTAAAGATATTTCTTAACATGAAAATAAAAAAGCATTATAAAATTTACTATTTATTCAACAAAATCAAAAAATTAAAATTGTTCATATACTGTGTACTTTAAAATGTATTTTTTAAAATAAGAAATAGGCAACATAAAGAATAAAAGTATTTCCCTTTATGACAGCTGAATAAAAAGATAAATAAAAATTTTAATGCGAACTTAGTGCTTTCACCACTCTACCTTTCATATCTCAAAATCAAGGGTATAAAGTGATTCCGAGCACTCAGTTGTCAAACAATTTCTTTGCGGAATCGAAGTATTTTTCATGTAAGGAGAGAATTTTTTTTCTTAAATATGTACAGCCAAAAGCAAAGTACATGCCATTTTCTCATTCGAACGATTAAAGCTCTGCATCAATAATATTAAATAGTTTACAAAAAGCTGTAAATTTATCTTTCGAGTTATCTTTCAGATTTTTTCGTAATTCCTTAAATATCCGTAATTCTGTAGATGTTTGTCAAACTAGAGAGAGGTCCATTACAAATTTATCAACTTCCATCCACTCGAAAATTGACCAATTTGTAGAGTAGTGCCTAGTGCCACTGAAAATTGTACCGCGTGCCACATGTGGCACGCATGCCATAGGTTGCTGGTCCTTGTTTTATTTCATTCAAACTTCTTTAAAAAAGCTGTTTTATTTCACATTATTTTTTTACAGAAACAGAAATTAGTTTTGTCACACTCATGTATAAGTTACTGTTAAAGTGTATAATTCAGATATTTCATAGAATAACTATAGGTATTTCATGAAATAACTAGACAAGTCAGTTAAAGTATATAATAGATGCAAAATTTCATCTTTTACCTAGTTATTCTATAAAATAACGGATTGTACACATAAACGGTAACATATAGATTAGATATAATACATTAGTTCGATATATATATTTATTTATAAGCGTATACGTCATACAAAAGGAAACTTTGATACGAATACATCTTTATTTCTTATATATCTTATATATCTTATATATCTCTAGTATCGCTGAGTCGTTGCTCTTAACACTAGATCAGACACGACATTTGAGCCGAGAGTAACAGCAATATACAAATAAGAACAAGCTGTTAGATAGTAGTTATTTTTCCGAAGCACTCGACGAGAAACATCCATTCGCTTGGATTGTCAGAGATATATTTCTTGCTGATAATACAAACAACGACGTATTAAGATTATGTCCTTTTTACTGTAAGGAAACTCATAGTAGAATCACATACAAACACAGAAATGTTTCTTCATTTATTACATTATACATGACATTGTTTTCATAGCTATCTCAATGCAGCTTTAATCATTTAATAGAACCATTTAATCATTTAACAGAACAACTTTTATACAATAGAAGTGCACTTATATGTATTGTCAAACATTGTGTTATGTTGGGGTTTTTATCACTAACCTATCGTTACTCGCCCTCTTCTCTAGGTTTTTCACGGTGTTTATAAATTATTAACGCTCGATTAAACGTTCGATTGTATTGCAAAATATTCTTATAGTCCTGGCCTCTTGAGTTTTTAAAAGATTGGACTTAAATTTCTAAAACGGAAGTATAATTATATTTTTTACGCTCTCGTAACACTTCTCCGCACAAGTACCGAAATTAATTTCCAAAAAACCAATTTTTAGCGGATCTCTGCTCAACATAAAAAAAAACATGCTTACCAAATTTCAAGTCTGTGGGACTAATAATTCAAAATCGGGCTTTCTTTTTATGTATATGCCCTTTAACCCTCTTGGGAGTCGATTTCAAGGAAACCCGTTCTGAGCGGATTTCAATTCAACATTAAAAAAAAACATACAAACCAAATTTCATTATTGTACCTATACTAGTTCAAATACAGGAATTTTTATCTATGAGAACCCTTACTTCCCAGCAACACCCCTTGGAAGCCTATTTTTTATAAATCCGTTCTTATAGTGGATCAATATTCAACAAAAGAAACATGCTTACCAAATTCCAAGTCAATAGGTTTACGAGTAATTCTTAAAAATGATTTCTTTTTATTTATGCACCTCGGTAACCCCCTTTAGAAGTCGATTTCCGCAAACCCTTCTAGGCGGATCTCTACTCAACAAAAGCAGCATGTTTACCACATTTCAAGTCTGTAAGTGTGATAGTTCCAGTTATCTCGTAATGAATGAATGAGTGAGGCGCTTTTCGTTTTTATGTATGTAGATTTTATTGTTTTGAATTTTAGTTAACTTTCGTAATGTTACAATTTCATATTAAAAGCAATCATTTTCATCAAAAAAAATAATATTAAATTTCGGATTGAGATGTCATTTTGCTATAAATGCCTTCTTTTAGAATCGAGGCAAGTAAGATTTATATAAAAATCATTCTATCATTTTTTTCATAAAAAGTTTGCCTATTTGAGTGAAATATTCATAAAAATAATAATGAAACGCGTCCTATTATTCCTGAAAGTGTATTTGCATTAATACTGACACTCCATCTACATATACTGTGTGTGTGTGATTTACAGTTCATAATGATAAATATTCATTATATGGATAATGAGTTGGGCATGCTTTCATTAAAACTCTACTGAAAGCTATCGAAGATGAATTTAATACTTAAGTTGGCACGTTGCAAAACTATTCCCTCATTTTAAACGTAGACTTCCTCTTCTTTTGAAGACCTAGCTCTCTTTCCTAAATCCTTAAATTAAGGTATCCGACTACGTTCGGAACCGTGATTCTGTAAAGCGTATAAATGGATAATACTTTTGATATTTAGTGTCACTTAGATTAGAAACTGTATATAAAATTATTTTAGAATATTATTACAATAAAAAATTATTTAAGTACAATGTTTTGACAAAAAATGAACATAGAATGAACCATTTTCAAAATATTCTCTTTTTGTGAAAAATGCTTCGATTATAATAATATTTTTCCTGTATATAGCTCAGTTCTCTGTATAGAGGTTCAACTAGAATTTTTGAAATATATAACTTAGAAGTGGGTTTATCCACATTTTACGACAACAAAGGAATCAATTTTAAGAAAAAAACGCCGATAATTATTTCAATTGGTGGTAACTTTGAAAATAATGTGAATTTTTCAAAAATCCTAGTTCAGACTCTCTGGAGAAGACCTTACTTAATACAAGAAAAATATTATTATTTTAGATGCATTTTTTATAAAAGGAGGTCATTTTGAAAAAAGATTATTCTAAGTTAATTTTTTGCTAAAATTGTGTATTTAAATAATTTTTTTTAACAAAATGTCCTTAAAACAATTTTAAGCATATATTCTAATCTAAATGACACTAAACATCATGAAAATTATCCATTTATGCACCTTTTTAAAATCACGGTTCCGAGCTTAGTCGGATACCTTAAATCCTTAACTTAATATTTATTTTTCGTTAGAAAATGGTACCGATCATTTATTGTTCAAATGCCCTTTTTCACAGAATAGAGCAACTTTGAAAGAAAAAACAATATCCATTAATTCACATCTGTCTGTCCGCGCGCGTCTTTTCTTACTCTCTATACTCGTATATACACTGGTGTACAAAACTTAAGCAACAGGTGTTTTATTTTGCTGTAACTCCACGAGAAATCATCTGAGAGACATGGAATTCATTCATGAGAGGCAGTATTTAGCACATAAATGATGACGAATACAGAGTTGCTCGAAAATTAATGTAATGCATATAATATGAAATCAAGCAAAAAAAGGTATTATTGAACTAATATTATCATTACACATCATTGGAAGATAGGATATGACCTCTCCTTAGTGTAATGACTGCTTCGCACCGTCTCACCAGATTGCCCAACAGTTCTTCAGGTAAAAGTACAAATTCCTAAATCAGTATCTCTTTTAGATGTTGGGTGTAGTTGTGTCCGTTACCTTGATCACTAGGCTACCGTGGTCACTTCAAACTCCTAAATTGTGTGTTTGCGCATGTATTTCATTTAAGTGTTCCTTTAATAATCACTTAAAATTACACACAAACATATTCATATTATATATATATATACCTTTTAGACATATCTAAAATATTTGGGAGAAAAAAGAAGCATCACCTAGATTACTATTTTATCTTTCACTAGCCGTTACCCACCCGCTTCGTTGGGTATTTCATGATGTATAAATATATATACTGTTTATATTTATATAAATTATTGATATCTAAGTCCTAGCATAAAGAATTCGATTGTATTGTAACTCTGATCATTTGATGTAAAAAGGACAGAGAACTTCCAATTTTCAATGGATCTCTACTCCGTAAAATAAACACGCGTGACAAATTACAAGTCTAAATCTAATAGGGTAAAAACGGAATTTTTACTATCAATACACCCCGTAACCCTGTTGAGAGTCGATTTCCAAAAAAACCGTTCTTAGCGGATTTCAATTCTACAAAAGTAACATGCATACTAAATTTCATTATTATAGTCCTAGGAGTTGAAAAACGGGAATTTTTTCGCCAATACGCCCCAGTAACTTCCCGCTCCCCAGGAGTCGATTTCAGTAAAATCCACTCTTAGTGCATCTCTATTCAACAAAAGAAACATGCCTCACAAATTTCAAGTATATGGGGTCTAACAATTCAAAAACATTAATTTTTTTCCTTAATTCCCCTTCACCCCACGCAATCCCCCTCGGGATCGATTTTCGCAAAACTCTTTGTTAGAGAAACTCTATTCTGTGAAAGAAACATGCCTACCAATTTTCAAGGATGTAGGTCTAATAGTTCAAAAACGGAAATGCATATTTATTACGTCCCTTAATCCCCCAAAATGCCCCTTGGGTCAATTTTCGCAAAATAAATTTTTATAGAGGATGTCTATTCTATGAAAGGAACCTGCTTACCAACTTTCAAGACTGTACATCTAATAGTTTAAAAATGGGAATAGTTATCTATAACGCCTCTTCATCCCCCATAACGCCCCTTGGGGTTCTATTTTCGCAAAATTCGTACGTACGTAGCAGATCTCTACTCCATGAAAAGAATATGCCTACCAAGTTTCATGTCTGCAGATTAATTAGTTCCTGAGATATCGTGATGAGTGAGTGAGTGAATGAGCCAGTCGCTCTTTTTCAATTCCTAATATTAGTTCACACTCTCCCTATATATATATCTTGTTCAAATTTTCAATCGTTAATGAATACTTTTTATTCATCTACTCAAGTTCAAATACATTTTTTTAAACTTTTAGTGGATAACACAGAAACAAAAATAATAGTCCAATATTATATGCAATAAGGAAAATCGCTCGTTGTGGCCCTCTGGCGCATTGGATAGCATGTTGGACTTCTAATTCAAAGGTCGTGGTTTGAATCCTACCTGGGATGGCCTAATTTATGAGAATGTGGTTTATTTTTACTATACCATTTTATAGGAATAATTAAATTTGATTAATAGGTAAATAGTAGCAAGCAAAAATAATAGTCCAACACCCTATATAGAAAGGAAAATAGAAAATGGCAAGGAAAAAATCGCTTTTTCTATTTTGCCACTTAATCGTGTGATTCTGTCACATGTATATACATATTTGTATTAATTGTAATTATTTAATAAAAAGTAACTAAAATAAAATTAAAAAAAAAGATTTCATTGTGGATTTAAGTAGGAATTGACTTTAATTTTTTTAAATTTATATTACTTGTATTATATTAGATAAGAGTAAAAAAAAAAAAGAAAACTATTTACTAAAAATTGATATAGGCAAGTTCACTTTCTTTCTTTACCTAAGACCAGATCCAGAGATCGAATCGGGAATACTATTCTCAAAAGGAACGGTCCGCTTCGTTAAACAGAGAGGAGACTTAAATTAAGGGCTTCTAATTGTGTGCCGAGGAATAAATGCAAAGATTCCTCCTGGCGTCTTCAGCGGCTTGTAATCGATAGCCGTCATCCTACGACAATATTTAAACTTCTCGGGAGGATAATTATAAAGGCAGTTGGCGCTGGGGTTATCCGAGGACCGATTGTTCGATTAGGGGCGTTCCTTTTGGTGGCGCTTTTTTAAATCTCCTTATTTAGAAAGAGATGAATTCGCTTTTGGGGTCAGGGGAGAAATTCGAGTGTGATTAATTTGGTATCTACATGATGGAAGAGAAGAGGGCTTTAATTTTTCAGCTTTCGTGTTATTTGATAAAACAAAGGAAAAAAATATTGTTTTATTTTAGTTATTCTGTCGGAAAATAATCCATAAATGAATTGACAACTATGCGTTTTAACAGAGTTTAGTGCCTTAAAAATTACGAAAATCGACCTTAAGTAACAAAATTTTATGTTTTGCTTGAAATATTTAAAAAGTTCGTAGCTGTCAATTAATTACAGTCTGGTTAAATTTCTAAATTTTTTTTAAGCTTAATGATTTTTTGTGGATGTTTTTAAGAACATGTAGTAGCTACCTTAAAATAAAATTTCGGAAATATTGAGTTTCAGATATGTTCTATTCCAGTAGAACCATGGTACTTCATGTTTTACTTCATATTTCGAAAAAAAAAGCAAGTTTTTTTTATATTAAGAATAAATATGAATCATTGAAGGTTTGGCTCACAATATAAAACTGACAAAATAATAGTTTTCATTTTATTTCATTTAATATGGTTGTTATATTTAAAGGTAAAGTACACTGAAGAGTGCCACTGAATTAAGGATAGAAAGGTTATGCAAATTGTGTACGCTGCGCATCATTTATGCGCAAGTGAGGGGCTGTGGTAACTGCATATATAGCGCATATTGTGGTTGTTCTGAATTAGTTGTTGGAATTGCCAGCAGTAGCGCAACAGGAAAAAGGGGGGGTTGAAAGTTACCATTCTTGTATCATACTTTTTTTTGTTTTTTTGTCGGTTTTCAGGAAAAAAAAACAGTAAAAACTAATTATTGAATAAATAATTAGAATAATTTAAAAAATTAACTTAAAACAATTTTTAAATTTAAAATTTTACGTTTAAAACTTAAATTTATAACCAATCGGAAAAATCGGGAGAGGTCCAAACCCCCCAGGACCCCTTGTGTGCGCCACGATTGCCAAATTAAACTTCCTGATTTAGACGCCTCGATCGTGGAAATCGTGGTACGTGACGGGCATTCAATTCCGGGAAAACGTCTGACAGCTAAGATTTTTTAAGGTTTTAGTGTCAAGATATCAAAAATACATGGAAGGTTGGACAAAAAACTAGTGATCGGGTAAACTACAAAGAACAATTAGCCTTGACAGTGTGTCTGAGTATTATCCGAGGTAATTTTCTTTTCATCTTATTATTTTAAACTCTAATACATATCGTGAACCAGGCTAATATCGTAAGCCAGCTATTTGGCTTTATCTCTTGCTTTTTCATAATGGGGAATTTATTACCCCAAAACAACTAATAACTTTCGTTAAAGGTTTTTCTAACTTCTTTTCCTAAACGTTATGTAAAATTACTATATCTTGTTAATGATATAAACTAAGAGAATGTAATAATTAAAAACAAATATATTTTAAATTAAAAATAAAGGGGAATTGGGGGGAAAAGTATCCAAAAGTAATGTTTTTTGAAAAACATCGATGTAAAATCAAAATTGAAAACCCTCCGTTTGGGGCAGTCCGACTGGTGCCCCATTATTCGGCATTTTCGATAGACCCACTGACCTTGGATAGGACGCCACAAAGGTTGGGGGCTTTTTTAACGGGAAATTTTCAGTCACGCTACAGCGCCGCGCACAGAGCCGGGAAAGAATGTCGTTACTGGCGTAATTATCAGGACTCCACAAAAAGAATCCCCAAAAGATCAACTTTTCTTCTATCACGAAAAAAAATAAGGATACTCCAGTTTGAGTCCAAAATTCTCTCTCTTTAAAGTTTTTTGGTGGATACATTTTGATGTCGGAGGGTCGGCATTCCATTCTATTCGAGCACGTCGCTGTACACGCGTGACTGATTTAAATTTGTTTAAACCAAGTACGTACCATCTTTTTTCGTGGCGTCCCCATCTTTACTAATGAAATCAGTGTAAAAAATTTACGTCTGAATTGCCAAAATACGTCCAGCCGATCGGACTAGACCTAAAAAATCTCGGAGAGTTTTCCAATCCATGGATGAACAGTTTATTACATTCTCATGGGTAGTGCAACAGTAGGCCGTTACTTTTGGATACTTTTAGCCCGGACACCTTGTATTAAATACATACAAATTATGTAAATAATATCTCTAATATAGGAGAAATTACTTATACCTTTAAGCCAAATATTGAGATTTCTTTATATTAATCTTTCTTAATTTGTTTTTTGATCTGTGGATCCTTTTGACAGTAAAGGGACCTAACCCCTTCTGTTGCGAAAGGAGTGCAAAAAGACATCTTCCCTTCTCCTCCAATCAAAGAGCAGCAGAACTACGTCACTGCTGAATGCTCCGTCTTGTCGCGTTTTTACTTACTTGTTCTTGTACTGTGATCGTGTAATGTCATGTGTTTGTGTTCGTGATAATTAAATGCTTTTATGTGTCACTTTGCGTTCATAGTCATTTTTGGTAAATTGTTAAATAGCTAGCGTTCACTCGACATCAGGTAGATGTCAACCCATTAGTTTTAATTTTAAAGCGAATTTTCGTATTAGGTTTCGTTTCACCTTCTAACTAAAAAATCGAATTGATCTTGGATATATATAAATCTAGGCAACTTGATATAGCTGTGATTTTATTGAAGATTCATGGAGCTTTATTACACACATTAGAATTACATAAAAGCAACAAAACTGTATTCCCCCTTCATTTTCAAAGGATCTTAGCAAAAATATTCCTATTACTGAAGACTCTAGAATTGTTTTTCCTCATGTGATTTCCGGGTTTTTAGCAAGCTCATTCATCGGAAACGGTGGTTCATACAATTTGGCATCATCTTACTACAATATTTGACGATTCGGCCATTTTTAAGAGCCAAAGTTGTAGATAAAATTATATTTTCCTTTAGGTGACTAAGTAAAACAAATAGGATGGACACGATGTCTTGGAGGGCTCAGGTCCATCATAATTTTAAAAGAAATTTCTCACAAGAAAATTAAAGTAGTAAAAACTATATAATTTTGCTGTTTTTTTATAAAAAATGTTATTTTAAAAATGTCTCTTTTTAAATGTCTTTGAAGTCTGGGAAATAAACTCATAAAATAAGAATTAATCTTTAAAAAGGTTTCAAATACGGGTAATTTCTAAAACAAAAAAATTTTAAAAAAACCCAAAAAATTAAACAAAAAAAAAACGTTTAGGGCGTTTGGATTTTTTCGATAAGAAGAAAAATAAAAAAAAAAAACCAACCAACAGGGGAGATGGTATATTTTGGGAAATATGCAAATGAGACAGGCGATTATAAATACCAATGCTACTGATCCAGATAAAGTTCTCCGTTGCATGCCTTATGCTCAAGGAATTCCAGATACAGACGTTCGAGGAAGAAAGAATCATTAGAAAAGATTGCAAGTTTCCATAGCCTCCTCGGTCTCCAGATCTGACACAAGCAGACTTTTGGTTGAGGGGATATTTAAAATCCCGGATGTATCGTTCCCGTCCATCCAATCTTACGGAATTGAAATATGCGATCAGGCCGAGAGCTGTCATATATGCAGCCGGAGATTATGCATCTGTAACACGCCTGCAATGTGTTATCCCCTGTGATGGTGAACATGTGGAACACATACTGCTTCAAAAAATGATTTGGTAGCATTATTTTTGTTATTTGAGTATCTTTCCATTTACATATGTACGAAACGCCACCTATCGGCTGTTTTTTGAATTATTATTATTATTATTTTCTTATCTTAAAAAAATCCCGTGACTTATTGATGCTAAACCTGCAAACCTTTTTTTTTTTTTGATTAATTTTCCGGATTTTATAAATTTTTAAAATTCTCACGGACTTTTGCCCACACATTTGGTATTACACAAAACCAAGGAACTGACAACATTGATAGACTTCTTTCCTTTCAAATAATTGTAAAAGACTGTCAAATCCTTGATAGACCTACGTCAAAATATTATACGACCCAACAAATAGTCTTATATTTATTACATGATTGATGAGGTAACTACTTCCATTTTCCTCTATTCAGTCTACAAGATAATTCAGCGATTTTCAGAGGACTAGTCTCTCTCTCTCTCACAGGCACGTTTCTATTTTTGGCAAACCCTTAAGCAATTTTATGGAAGGCGTCAAGAATAGGTTTTCGAGAAAATGCAAATCCAATTTTTGAAAGCTCCCCTGCTTTTACAAATTGAACTTTATCGATGCCAAAAGAATTCGCATCTCGGATGCATTCTCGCTACAGGCAGACAGGAGGTGTTCTTTTGAATGTGTCGATTTCTTTTCGTCCTTTCGATTGATCTTTTCCAAACACGAAACCATAGCCTATGATTTTTACCATATTTATGAATGCAATCCGATTTTTTAAAAAAATATGAAAATATTACAAAATAGAATAGACTAAATTTTAAAGATCATAATTTATTTATTCCATTCACAAGTAAAAGAGTGTTCAATTTTGTGTTCATTAATAAATACAAAAGAGTCATTTTGAAAACAAATGGACGCTCAGTAAGCATTAAATAAATGTATTCGTGAATCAGTTTTAATCTTAACTGGACACATCCAAAGTAAGGGTAACACTGAATGGTGGTTTATGTTTTTTACTCACATGCACAATTATGAGTTTACACACGATACATAAAAATGAATACTGTGTTCACTAAGTTGATCTTCATTTCTATTATTTTAAGTGCATGTACAGCTCTTCAGCAGTTACGTTTAAACTGTACAAACTTGGAGGGGAGGTAGAGAACTTTATGAGGAAATATATTTACATAGGAAAGCAATAGGTGGTGCTGTACGTGAACTCGAAAGGTCGGCACATGTGATTTTCTCATTTTAAACATGGACAGCTTGCAATGAACATGAAAGTTTATCAGTTGGTCCTCTTTAGCTGCAAGGAAAGGGCGTTGCTGTTCGGTTGGACAGAGAAAATATCCAACCGAACAGCAACACGTCCATTTCCTTTGGCTAGGCTATAGTTGAAGTGGATATCCGCCAACTCAGCGTTCGTATAAAGATTCATACAAATAATTCATTGAACATAGAAAACATTTTGAAATAAGAAAAGTGTTTGAAAATGCCCTTGAAAATTTCAACCCTTCTTTGCATGATGATGGAAATTTCCCTCATAACATTTAGAGAACAAAAAAATTGTACTCAAAACAGGTGTTGCGGAATTTTTTCACATTTAGTAAAAAGAAAAACTGTAAAAATCAAACGTCACAATCTTTTTTTGGTTTGAGCTTTTTTTTGTTTTTTAGGGTTTGGGGAAAATGTGGTTTTTTCTAATAAAACCGATAATGAGTGGAAAAAAGTTTTGTTTTGTTAATTTCAATGCAATTTATATCGAATTCCCCAAATAATCTAATAATATCCCAAAACTATGTGACAGAAATTTACATCACTATGCAGTTTTTTCACTTCTAATGTATGACGAAAAGAATTTTTTATTATATGTTTATTTTATGTTATTTGTATAGAGAAAATTAAAAGAGTGAGACATTGAAAATTCCTTGGACCAGTTAGAACAGTGATACTCAACCTGCGGCCCACCGCCCTATTCTGAGTTTCCCAGTCATGGCCCATTACACTAAAAAAATTCAATTATTTAAGAACAATGTACTAAAAATTAAACGAGAAATTCTATCAATCAAGCAATCAAATATATCAATTTGCTTTTTTTTTATAGTAGAATGTAAGCAAGAGAGAGGTTTGGCCATGAATGAAAGGAAATTGAAACTACCCCATAACTCAGTAAAAATGAGTAAAAGATTAATATTTTTGTGCCTGTGTTTGATAGAGATGTTAGTATAGTATTAAAATAAAAGCCAAAAATGAGTTTTAATATTTTGATCAATTTTGCTTGCTCAATGTTGATTTGGTCTTATAGTGTTTTTCCCCCATTATCCTCAGGGCTGCGGTAGCCCAGTGGTTAAGGTATCGGACCATGGCAGGTATGTCATGAGTTCGAGCCCAGTACCACTAAAGACCCGCCGTGTAGGGCAGCGATGCACGTTAAATCTGTCGAGAGCTGAAACGTCCTCCCGTTGGTGTGGTGAGTTAGGAGAGGGGGTGCCAGCTCAGGTGTCGTCCACGTCACTTGAACATGGTTCAAAATTACGTGGTCCGTCGCCAAAAGCCCTCATGTAGCTGAACAGTGCGACGTTAATATTCACTCACTCACTCACTCACCCCCATTATCCTCATGTTGCGGACAGCGAGAAATACCTATCGTATGTATGCGGTGCGACGGAAATAAAGGTTGAGTACCCCTTAGAAGAAAGTTGGTGTCAGAAGATGGCCTTGATGACGAAAATTACATACCACGATTACATACCAACATGATGACATACCGCGATAAAGATGAAATTATAATAATAATAATAATTGGTGTTTTTAAGTATCATAATGGTACAAAGTTATATAGTTTTTTTATTTATTTTGTACTGATCTTAACATATAAATTTTCAAGACGATGGATATTTTCCCCGTACCGTATTTTAATTATTTTACATTATGAAAGTAAAGTTCCGTAAGCAAATCAGAAATGATTTTCAGAAATAACTTGAAAAACATGCGGATTTCCTGTTAAGGAACTGATGACTCCCAAAGATCACTTAGATTCGTGTGGGAAAGAACCTAAGACAGGACAATACCAATACTTAACTTCTGGGGCAAGTTAACCTTTGACCTCCCTTTATCCAGCCGACACAGAAGTGACCAGCGCAGTTCCCACGCCAGTCTCCGACTTCGAAGTCCACCACATGAAGGGTGACAAGGACCAATGTTTGAATAGTAATCCCAGCTATATCCAAACAGAAATGATTTTCGCCACGTTTCCCATTTGATGGCGGCACATATTCCACCTTTAAAGAGACACGGAAAGAGAAAACTCAGATGCTTCAGCACACTCCAACATACTCACCAAAAAACTCCCAGACATTCTCTCAATTTGGTTTCCAAATTAAGTTGTACGCTGTAAGACCTACAGAGACCTCTCAAGGCCCCATATAACGAGCACCATAATGCGTCTTATGCAGCCTTCTTATCAGTAATCCAGCCTTAATAATTCCTCATCAAACTAAATGTGCTACCCCAGCATAATACGATTGGCTTAATAGTTAGAATCAGCATTAAGTTCTTAAACAAATCTTTGATTTAAAACCTCCTGTAAAAGTCTTACACTACACTACTAAAAAAATGTGCTTGTTATTTCATATTTATTGCGTTACATAATATATGTAATAATAAGAATAATAAGATAGTACTTATAATTATCTGACTTAAAATACTTACATCTAGCATAAAAAATGTTGTGAAACAGTAATAAAATGTATTAAGGACACAGTAATATGAAGAAATTTCTTAGGCTTAGGACTATGATTTAAGGGTTAAACATGTTTTTTTTTAAAAATTATCAGTGGCCGGACATAAATATTAGAAAAGAAAATATAATATAAGAGATTAAAAAATATACAAAGTCTATATTAATGTGAAAATACAGATATTAATGCAAAATAAATCTATCACAACAGATTTTAAAAGGATCGAAATAGCTTACAACCTGCTCCATATTGGAAGAGAAATGAAAAACTCGGGCTTCGTTCATTCGCTTTGGAAAAAATATGTATGACTATCCTCAATCTTTGCGAAAGCATTTGCAAACGGGCCGTGTCTGTCATCTCGGGGGTTGGTATTCGACAAGACGAAGATATTAGTTTTCCTTTCAACTTTTCCTGCGGAAGAGAGTAAATATATAGCATAGCTATATTTTAGTGAAAAGAAATTTTTTTTTTCGAAAGCGGATGACATTTTAGCTCCACCTCCCGTTTTTCATGTTCATACGAAAATAGCAACGATGTATGTAATAAAAGTACAGGATGAAAAAAAAAGACTATTGGAGCAAAAATGGAAAGAGCAATCGTACAGTGTTGATTATTAACTAGTATTCAACATTTTTTTAAATTCAAAAGCAAAATCGTCGAATTGCGCTTTATTTAACAGTATAATGTAATAGTATATTGTACCGCGATTCTGCACTGTTTGAGCAATCAATTAGAGGACAATTCTTTCTTTCAATTCAAATATTAATTTGTGTGTATTATACCTGAAATATATTTTCTCATATAACATATAATGAACATATTATTTTAAACGTCATTTTTTTTAATGCAAAAGAACATACACACGAAGAGAGTAACAAAAGATAACAGAACTAATAAATTGCAGGTTAAAAAAATTAACAAGTATTATAAAAAAAATAAATTAAGTCAATTCCTACTTAGGTCAACAAAGAAAAATCTTATTTTAGTTACTTTTTATTAAATAGTTACAAGTAATATAAATATGTATATACATATGACAGAATCACACTATTAAGTGGCAAAATAGAAAGCGATTTTCCATTTTCCTTTCTATATAGGGTGTTGGACTATTATTTTGGTTAATCCGTTATTCTGTTTCTATTTATTCATTTTTTTATTTTAATTAATGAATAAGTACTTGAAAAAACTGTTCATCCGTTACAAATTTTAAAAAATGTATTTGAACTTGAATGGATGAATAGAAAGTATTTTACTAACGATTGAAAATTTGAAAACAAGATATATATATATATATACAAATATGGAGAGAATCAACTACTAGATGGAATTAAAAAAAGAATTCTTTTAAGTAGCATTGTTTAAATGTTGCAAGTTAGATTTAAAAATGTTGATCTCGGGGTTTTCATTAATTAATATTTAATCTTCATTAAATCGTAAGCAGCTTTCAGATCCGCTACTTTTAACAATTTCAAGATGGATTTTTATGATAAAGAAAATCGGCAGCGGCCATGTCGTATGATTATATGGCATGTAAAAGATGCCTGGGGGTGCTCTAGGCAAAATTAAATCTTAGTTCAGGTTCGCATCGTCAGAACTCAGGTGCCTCCTTCTAGGAAGGAAGCTGGGCGTCAAAATTACCTGCTGTGGTTGGTATCCACTTTCGGTGAATGTACTAGGTGATTGCTGAACTCTGTTAATAAATGTTCATAATCTGTCATAAGAAATAAAATAAAAAATTATCAATAAACCTTTTTTTTATTTCTGAAATGAACATGGGGTTTATTAAGGAATACCAAGGTCAATCTCCACAATTTCAATCACACAATTTGAAATAAAGTCTTCAATCATACTCAAATTTGTATTGTTAAATACGTTACAATTCCTAAGCTAAGATTAGTGTTTTTTTTTTTTTTTGGTCAGTCCAAAATTAAATTCTTATTGACCTGAGGTTTTATATGTATTTCGTTTAAACGTATTGTTGTTGGTAAATTCCTTTTTTATTCTTCAATTGTCTGCACTGGACAAAACATATTTAAGAATACCTGTATATCCTACTAAAATTTTTTCTAACACAAAAAATTCTTTAGAGCCAATACGTTAAAAGAAAGTTTAAAAAAACCATTAATAGAAAAACATCCCCAGGACATTAAATTTTTTTTTATTTCTTGTTTTAAAAAAATATTTTCTTTTTTAGGTTATGCCAATAACAATTTCACTTTTCAATGCTATTATTTTCTTTTTCAGGTAACATTTGTTTTTATTTAAAAAAAAAAGGAAAGGAAGAAATTACTGCCATTTGTTGTCTCAAATCATTAAGCTAATTCAAAATGATGGGCTTTGTCTCAGTTAATTTTCGACGCATTCGAAATTGTTAGACTATTGTATAGAATTTCGAATGATTTTTTACTTGAACATTTAATCCATTCTTTCTAAAAATTGTACTGTGTATGAATTCAATTTTCTGACTCTATTCATTTCGACACACACACACACAATCCTAATTCTTTTCTGCTGAACTTACTGCTTTTATGTATGCAGGTATCACCATAAATATTCAAATCTGGAGTAATTAATTCGCGATATCTTGAAAATGGTTTATTTCCAAATGTTTATTGGACTTTTTTTTACTTTGTATACCGGTACCTTTCTACCATTGTCAAATATGGTGGCAAATACTTCCCATTCTTTTTGGCATTCGTGATGTTTCGTCTGTATGAATTAAATTTTACTTAAAATAATATACCATTGGAACCATTTTTAATTTAAATTTATTCCCTTCCATTCTTAAATTATTTGAATGTACTAATAAAAATAGTCTTTATTGTAAAAAAATACATATTGTATTGCCCTTACTGCAACCGTTTGTTTCCCAAAGGTTAATATCTAAAAATGACAGCAGTT
Organism: Trichonephila inaurata madagascariensis; assembly: GCA_019973955.1. Taxonomy (NCBI): domain Eukaryota; kingdom Metazoa; phylum Arthropoda; class Arachnida; order Araneae; family Nephilidae; genus Trichonephila; species Trichonephila inaurata. The sequence goes on from BMAV01019027.1 coordinate 24,091, forward strand.
CTGTTTACAATTAATTTCATGTAAAATTTTAACATAACGGTTGCCAACTATTTCTTTATAAATAACTTCATAAAAAATCCAATGCATAAGCTTTATAAAGTTGAAAAATTACACACAAAAAAAAAGTTGTTAAAACAATTTTTATTCCTCAGCATATCGTTTTATCGCGTAATTCATTTTCAGGAAAATTTGCAAAATTGAGCTACCTAACTCAGTGAAAGATTTATGTTAAATTAAGGAAAAGTAAAACGCGAAATCCTTTTTCTAGACGAAAAGTGATTTTCTCTGAAGGGATTTTCTTGCATTTTGCTGCTATAATATGCGAATTTTCATTTAAAATTTCCGTGGAATATTTTAAATTTAAAACATATGGATGTTAGATCTTGCTCTTTTTTTACTTAATTCAGACGAAAAACAGAATAAAAGAGATAAATTTAATACTCTGCAGCGTTATGGTCTTTCTGAAAGCAGATGGGGCATGTTAAAAGAACATGTGACACCATTTACATTTAGGGAGATTTAAAATGGAAGGTGAATGAGAGAATTGTTTTTAATTCATGTATTTCCATCATATAGAAATGGCTTGGAGATTTCATTATAAAATAAATAATTCTATGCAGGAGGTGAAGTCAAATTTTAATTCAATTTATATTAATGAACTGTGATATATTTAAAAATGGGAAATAGAATAGGAAGAAAAACATGAATATACTCTAAAAATCCAGAAAATAAATTTAAAACCCATTTGGAATGAATATGTATTATATGGGATTGTGTTTCATGACTGTATATTGTTTTAAAGTTATTTTTATCTGTCCAGTAAGCTTTTAATGCATTGAAAAACATTCCGATGGATGTAAGGTATGTCCACAACCAGATTTTCACAGAACAGGAGCCTCTGTAATCCTCCTTTTCGTGTCGATTTCAGAAAACCCCGTGCTTTTAGTGAATCTCTACTCAACAAAGGAACATGACTGCCAAATTTTAAGTCCGGAGCTCTTATAGCTCCGGAGATTTTGTAAAGAGAGAGTGACTCACTTTTCTCCTATATATACACTCATGTCCATAAATTAAAGATAATTCCAGTTACAGGAAATAAAGGTTAAGAAACAAAACAAACGATTTATTTAATAAGAAAGAGTTGATTAATTGAAGAAAAGATAAAGAACAGAAAAGGTGGGGTATTTGTGATAGCATTCATAAAAACAACGATTTTTGTTCCTTGGAGCAATTACAAATATGCTCTTTGCAAAAATTTAGTACATATTACACGCTGTTGGTATGATAATTAATGCATTACATGTCTCCCATGTGATGAAATACAGTTCGTACAACACCTAGGTTTGCTGAGTATCAAATTATAGAGCTGATCTTGGGGAAGTTTATTCTCCTCACAGCAAGCAATGCTCTCCGAAGTTCCGGTACACATGGAGGACGTGATTGAAGGGCTGAAACTCGTTGACTAAGCATGTGCCGGATTCAAGCCAGGTGAGAAACTGGCCATTCTATTGGGGTAATAAACTCATATTGAAGGCATTCATGCTTTTGGTGAAGACAGGTGTTGTCATCCATAAACACAAATTCTGTGCTCATGGCATCCCTAAACAAACTTAAATGTTTTTCAGAATTATGTCCCTAGAAATTTGGCCTGTCCTGGCTCCGATTTGAACAAGTAAAATTTCCCTTAAACGAGCTATCTTACACCACCTTAACCGTGCAATTCAATGATGTTACCTGGAGGTGACGGGTACCTGGTATTCTCCATATGAAAGTCCGACGTGAATCAGACTTCAAGCTAAGTCTAGACGCTTCGGAAAACACCACACATGTCCACTGTGCAGATGTCTACACACACATAGCATGTTCTCTACTCCAGGCTAACCATTGAGGACAGTGAGCTGCCGTGAGTGGAACACATCTGAGAAACCTGCGAGCATATAGACCAATATGTCCCAAACGTCTGTTCACGGTTTGTTTTGAAACCGTCGCATCTGTGGCTGCAGATAGCTGAAGAGACAGGTCGTATGCTTTACTCCGTCTGCTTCTTTTTGAAGTTACTGCCAAACATCGGTCTTCATTCAGTGTTGCAACTTGGGGGAAATCTGTATTGTAACATCTACTGACATTTATGTCATCTTGGAATCATTGCCAAAATCTAAAGATGACACTTTGGGTAATTCCGAGTTCTTCTCTGATACTTCCATCTGAGTAAGCTACATTCCAAGCTGCCGATCATTTTACAACGAAAAAAAAACCCCATCCTCATGCTTCCTCTGTGTCATAACTATTCGGTTATGTCACTGAGGGGCATACAAAACGCTCATGAACAATTTTATTTCTTTGCCACCCTTCCTTATATACTCTTTTAAACTCTCGTCATTATGAGGCACTATCGATGTTCTCTGGTGACTTCCTATAAGTTGCATATTATTGTTGAAGGTGTGTGTGATAATTCTGCAAGTGAAATATTTAGTCAAGAGTTCGATTTCCATTTGATTCTGAATTATCCTTAATTTATGGACATGAATTTATATGGGTATATGCCAATGTCCTGTGTGTGAGTGTCTTGGAAAATTGTAAATTCGTATCAGCTTAAGGTTTTATATGTTGTTGTTGTTGTCGTGTCCTTCCTGAAGGGAGGGAATGAATGTTGTCAGAGCCTGAGACGGCTTGGACTTCTTTACGATAGATGGCGACACCACCTATCTCCACTTCCACAATTTAGGCATGGAACTGGAGGAGGGAAATATTATCCAGCCCCCTGCACTTGTGATTTCTGCTGAGTTTTAATTTTTAAAAATGAAGTTTAGAAGAGAGAAAGAAGAAGAAAGAAGTTTACAAACAAAGAATAGAAAACCATATATATACATACACATGTTTATAATTGGCAAAATTTATAAACTACAGCTGTGAGTTAACTGCACCAGGAAAATTAGTGGCACTCAATGAATAGTATAAAAATAAAAATTTAACAACGTAAATGCTTACATTTTACTCACCAATTTAATGGGAAAGAAATAGACATTCTTGGTTTTATTTAATAACAGCATTTGTTGACATTTCAGTATCGTGTGAATAAAATTCATTCAAACATTACGAAAATTTCAAAAAAGGAAACTTAAGGGTTTTTACTATTATGAAGAAATCTTTTTTTTAAAATGGAACAAATATTTCTCTCATAGAATTGTATAAAGTTCGTAAGATATTGAAAAGGACTTTAGAATAGAAGACGTATTCAGTTAGAAAAGTGCCTCAATTGCATAGTGTCATATACCGACTTCACTATTTCTGATATAAACATATTTTATTATTCTACCCATATCTGCCTGGATATTTTTTTTCTCATCAAAATGTATTCAATATTTCGACTACCGAACTTGAATGTTAAATGCAACTGCTACTAAACCCGTTCTTCGCACGGGTGAATCAAAAAATTAAACAATACAGATTGAAGGATAAAGAAGTTTTCAATGAGTTAATTTTACGTGAATTACTAATTAAACAAAAAAAATTTTTGCATATATCTCTCTCTCTCTCTCAGCTGAACAAAAAAACCCCACATTTGTTAAGTTTTGTTTGTAGATCTAATAGCTAATAAAAAGGATTTTTTGTTTGTTTATAACGCGCTGTAACTCTCTTGTGGATCGATTTTTGAAAACACCTTCTTAAGCTGATCTCTGCTCAGCAAAAGTAACACATTGTTACAATTTTTTGTGATGAACGCTTAAATTAGAGTAAATAATTTATATCTGGATGTTTAATACGTTAATACTATTTTCTGTAGTATTTATTTTAGGTTAATATTGTAATATTCGAAGCAACGCCGTTCCTTAAATTATAATGATGATTCAATGGAAATGTAGTGAAATTTTGGCTATAGAGCCAAGTTAGCATTATTCTTGGCTACCATTGAATATGGCGAATGATTAAATAATGCAGAAGTTGATATGCTGCATCTGCAACAAAGAGGATGCATAAAAAGCTTCTCCACAAAAAAATATATATACTTGCCAGTTTTCATAGTGATCCGTTGAACGGTGATGGAGTAAAGCGAGGTCATGTATACAAACATCTATTTTTATATTTATAGATTATTTATGAGATCCGTATGCTCACTACTTTAAATTCTTTTAAAATTAGTTTTACGTAGTAGGATTCAAAAGTTCTCGGACTGAGTCTATTGCTTAAAAAATATTACCAATTAAACCGTTGAAACACATTTTCCCTCGAAATATGAGTAAGATCCTTGAGCAACAAACACATTTTTGCCCATGGCTTGTAAAGGTCATCGAAACATTTCTAGGATCCATGTTTAGGCATGTCATTTATTCAACCTGCGCGATGCACTTTTGACTTCATCTGCAGATTGGTCTTCGTTTAACACGCTGAGAACGATATGTTGACACACCCTATGCATGTTAAGAACCTTAGTCAGGATCCAATGACACGTGGCCAAGGATATCCCAACTGATTCTGGTATTGTTTGAAGTCTGGTCTTACGTACCGACGCAGAAAATTTTTCGATGTTTTCAGTGTTGCGAGAAGTCTGCAGACGTTCAGAGCGTTTGTAATTGATACCTTCCCTGCCTTCTTTGAAACGTCTATGCCATTCAAAAGCTTGCGTTCGCGAAAATGTATTATTACTTTACACATGCTTCAAAATTTCGCAAATCGCTGTGTGACGGAATTATCGCGCCTTCTACTAAAACCCTCTTGGGAAATCTTTGAGGCCAGAATGGCAATTCTTTCCAACCAACTCAAGAAGAGAACGTGATTATGCAAATTAGGAATGTGTATATATAGGAGCTTTAATATTCGCGTGAGGTGCTAGGGGAGATCTATGAGTGTTAAGTGAGTTCTAAGTGAAGTTCTAAGAAGGAGAGTTCTAAGTGGGTTCGAAGCCATAAGATTGTCCATTTGCTGGATTAAGTTGGATACAGTATTGGATACAGTATTATATTGACGATTTCATTACTGGTAGCTGTTCGCCGTGGAATATCGGTAAGATAGATTATATTAAACTTCAGTACTAGAGCGGATTCTAGTAAGTTAAGAAATAATCTATAAATATAGATTCGGTGGTTTAATACGCTATTTGTTAGAATTGTAATTTATGTCATATTACTCCTGATCATTAGCCTCCTAGACTTGTGTTGCTTTGCTTAATATAAATTGAGATAATAATAAACTAGTTTTATTATGGAAGCTATTAGTGGTCAATCTTTTATCCCCTCAAACTTAGGTCGCGTGGTTGATGAAGAGATGTTATCCACAGCCCGTGGGCTATCACAACCATAGCTCTTTTCCCTAAGTGAACACAAAAATTAATACCTATAATCGCTCAACAAACACTATATCTCTCAATCTTGCCGGGTAGTAAATACATCAGCCAACAAAATGCAACGCCGTGACAACCCACCGACCACGTGATTTGGAACAAACTTTTTTAGAAAAAGGGAAGAATACAATAAAACAGAAATGTTATTGTAGTCGCTCTGCTGCAAAATTTTCGATGTAATAGGCTCAGTCCGGGAACTTCTGATTCCTACTAGTATATTGGCATTATTTTTTGTTGTATTAATATATTTATCTTTAAACTTCCCTTCATACTAAAATTTATCTTAAAGTGGATAATTCAGAATTTATTACGACACAACTGAGAAGAATTAAACTTTATATATCGCAGTATGATAAAAATTAAACAGAAAGATTAGTAATGTTATCACAGGGCGTGGTAAATATACTTACCAGCAAATTCATCAATCTAATCTCTTTATCAGTCATATTCATTAGTAATTTACAATTCATTTTACATATTGTAGTATTTCCAAAACAGATTTCATAAATCTGTTGTTTACTATTACTGATCTCTTTATTTCATAAATTTCATGGAAAATAATATATAGAATTTTTTAATTCTCTCCTCATCATCTAAGATTATAAACTATTTATAATTCACCATTCATTTTAAAGATTGTAGTATTTACAAAATATGTTGTAGAAATTTGAAATGTGTGACGGGCTCGCGCGTCTTTTCTGTAACATAACCTCTGGGTTTTTTGACGGCCAAGATTAATGGCAAATCTTTTCCAACCCAAATCCAAGAAGTGAAATGAAAGTATAGATGCAAATAAGATAGCCTTTAAAAGAACAGAAGTTTTAGTAAGCGAGATGGCAATTTAGAGAAAGTTATGTTTAGAGGAGATAGAAGTGTAATTTGACGGCCTACCAAAGATAAACAGATTTCTAGCCATTACTACAAGGTGCATACTATTGCACGCGTGCCTAACAGTCTCTCTGAAAGTGATTGAACCGTAGCATGATTCAAGGTAGGCCTGATTATTTGATATTAGAACTTGTAATATTATCAGAATTGAAAGTAGGCGGATAATATAATTATTTAGATAAGTGATCCAAGTTACGCGATCAGGTTTAGCTACAGCTGCGTGTTTGGTTTATTCTCACTTAATATAAGTTTATCCAATTTATTAGAAATTTAAGTAAACTCTTAATAAAATCATATTAAGAATTTTAAAATGTCGATTCATTTCGAGAATCCCACACCTCTATTTCACGCTGACAATCAAAGATATTGTCGCCATAGAACGACCATATCACAAATGGATAGGCGTAAAATGAAACAAAAGGTATAAATACCTCTCAATAGCACACAGTAGGCTGTGTGGTAAACATATTCCCTCTAAACAAAGGTGTCTTAAAAATCAAAATAATTTTAACTAATGAACTAAATTAATTCCTTTTCTTAAATCAACCTTGTCTCTCAAAGTATTTTAATATACCATCGCTAGAAGAAAAATAGTCCCATAAAGGGTTAAAAAAGGTAAAATAACTGCCTTTACATTGAAATATATCCATTGCATATAAATATAAAATCTATTAAGATAGCCTTTAAAAATCACTAATTATTGTGCATAGGGAAAAAATTCATTATAATAATACACTGGTGTGCAAAACTTAAGCAACAATGTAAAAATTTAGCAGATAGCCCTGAAATTGCAGAAAAGGAGGTCTGGAGATCAGTAGAGGGAACACGTAAGTCAGTAGAAACGTCATGAGTATGCAAATATCAGGAACAAAACGTCAGAAGCGTTTGGGCTACCAAAACGCGCGTGATGTCGGCGCGCGCTGTCAACAGTAGAATGAAATGCAGGACGGAGACGCAATTCACCATATTTTGCGAGTCCCAGTGAGTCAGTTCATGAAATATGGCTAGAAGAAATCATCTGGATGACTTCACACGTGGAAGAAATGATCGGAAAGCTGGAGGAGGGGCGTACATCACCAGTGTAGCTGCAGAGTTCGGAATCAACAAAGTGTCGTTTCGCGTGCTTGGAAAGCTTTCCCAAAAATCACAGGTACAGCTGTTAAAGGTTGGGTGGCCGCCCGGGACGACAACTGCAGGGGATGACCGAATATATCATCCTGCAGGCGAAAAAGTTCGACAGCGGGCAGCAAGCACCATTGCTCAGAAACTCTGTACAGCAACAGGTCGACAAGTGTAGCGGTTTACTGTGGCCGGACGCCTACAAAGGGGCCTGTTCACCCGCCGTCCGAACGCTGCCTCCCGTTGAAAGATGGCCACCGAAGCTACCGTTTACAGTGGGACAGAGAACACAAAACTGGACAACTGATCAATGTAGTCGTGTTCTCTTTACGGATGAAAGTCGGTTCAGTACCGAAGCGATTCTCAACGCGTTTTGATTTGGAGAGATCGGGACCCGGTTTTATCCAAGTAACATCAAGGGGAAAACATCGTTACGGTGGTCCTGGAGTTCTTGTGGGGGTTGGCATTATGCTGAACGGCGGCGAGCTTCCCATTTTTGACAGAGAGTCTGAAAACCGGGATCGCTATTGTGTGGAGGTACTTCTTCCCCATGTGCGTCTTTTCCGGGGTGCCATTGGCCCAGATTTCATTTTATGGATGACGATGCACGGCCACATCGCACTCTTGCTGTTGAGGGGGCTGCTGGAAAGTGAAGATATCACTCGAATGGATTGGCCAGCGTGCTCCCCAATTTAAATCCATCGAACATGTGTGGTATGCTTTGGGGAGACGTATTGCTACACGCTTACATCATCCGGAGAACAACCAACAACTCAAACAGATGTTGATTGAGGAATGGGTACTTCTACCTTAAGAAATGTTGCACCAGCTGGTTCTGAGTATGCGGAGACGGTGCAAAGCAACCATTGTAGTAAGGTTAGGGCATATACCATATTAAGGAACATCTGCTTGTTGTTCTTCCTGTTGGATAGACAATCATGAGTCACGATACTATGCATTCAATAAAGCTTGTTTTTGTTTGATTCCATACCGTATGCGTTGTATTCCTTTTTCAGCGCCGATGCTTTCGTCATTCTTTACGTACATAATAATCTCCCTCATTTCAGAATTTCATGTCTCTCAGATGATTTTTCGTGAAGTTATGGCAATAAACCCACCTGTTGCTTAAGTTTTGCACACCAGTGTATAATTGTTTGAAAGCTCTTTGTTCTTAATATTTCAAGGATTTCTTCACAACCAATTTTGCTCCAACATCAAATATACTTAAAATGTCCTTTACTTACAAAAATTACTGCAACAAGATGCAAATCACACAGTTATAATACATGTTCAATCTAAAGAATTATTCTTTTTCCTATAACTGATGTTTAATCAGTTACAGAAATAGTTATCAATTGAACATTGTAGCAAACGATTTATTTTTCGTAACTAATCTAATATAATTATATGACTGCCCAGTGATTTGTAATAAAGTATAAAAATAGCCCACTAAAAAGATATTTTATAGCAATTTCTAGGTAGGAAGACTTCCAATAATTTCCTTCTCCAATTCTATATTTCTTTAATTAATATTTTTTTGTATTCCCTTATTTTAATTTTCCATTGTAGTGAACAATTTTTTTCTCTCTCTTCTGCTGTGGAAACCATCGAAATGAATTCGTCTATAAAATAAACAAACTTACGCCGTGCGTACTTATAAAAACAAATATTCGTTCAGTAAGAATCCCATTAATTATTTAGCTATTTGGAGTCTTAGCGACTGTCGTAACCTTCGAATACATTTTTTTTTCTTTTCTAATCATCCACCATTGTCTCAACTAGCTTTCAACAAATTTACCCTGATTAATCAATTTTTCCAAAAGTCCTCTCCGAAAAAAAAACATCTCAACTCCGTTCCGAAGAGAAGCACTTGTTTGATTAATCGGAAATCGAAGCGAACTGGGAATTAACGCAATTCAAGGATTCTTACGAGCTTCATTGAAGGCTAAATTTAATGGAAATTTAATTATTTTGGCGCGAGAAAAAAGGAGAATTCAATCCATTTTTAAACTCTCTCTCTCTCGACTTTTTCTATCAGAATAAGAGAACTTGTGGAGCGGAAAGTTTGGACTATAAAAAAAGCAAAAATAGTTTAAGAAAAGATAAAGAAGTAAAACTTTTAGAGAGTCTATTCAGCGATTTAAAAGAAATTTTCTTTGAGCTTATTTAGTATTCACTGCGAGGAAGGATATTCAAAAATAAAGTAAATAAAAAAAAAGTTTTCTTTCTTCGAAAGAGAACGGTTTTGTTCGGTTCCGTCCTCTCAAACCAAATACGCAAACTATACCTCCAGGGAATGCTTTCCTTTCGATTGAAAATTAGCATTCATTGCTACTTTTGGGGTTGGCGCTGTAATTAAATTCTCGGAGACCCCGTTTGTTCGAAAAGAACCCTTTGAAGAACGATAAATCATTACGTTTTCGGGATTTTGTTTCCTCGGAAATATGCGCGCCGCTTTTTCTTTTCGGCATCGCGCAATCGTTCGAAAAGTTTATTTGGAAGTTTAAAAGTCTATTCAGGTGAGAGAGGTGAAAAGAATTATTCTAAAATTCTGTGAAGCTGAATAGAGTAAGTAAATGAATTCTCATCAAATTACTCCTCAAAAGATTCTTTGAATAACTCTGTACCGACATTAAATGTACTCACATAGGAATCTTTTTTTTTTTTAGAGAATTACATTAAGTTATCAAGAACGCTCTAAAATGTTCTATTATCTATGATAATATTTAAGTAACTTCTATTGATACGTTTCTTATTAATTTCAAAGCTGAAATTATTAATAGGAGCATCTTTTTATCTACGGGGATATCGTAAATGAATCATTCATTTTGAAAAGGATATATTTTCAAAAATATTACACTTATACACACATGCGACATATATGAATAGAACCACAAACACACAAAATTTAAGCTCGTCGATTAGATAGTATAGATATTTATAGTAACTACACTCAAGACTAAAATAAAACATCGCCTGTGGCTTTTTATCTAAAAAAACTCTTATTAACCCTGTCCCCTTTTAGATTGTTGATGTCGGACATCGGAAGGGTGAAAGGAATGCCCGTTGTGACCCCATTCCTGGCTTGGGGGAAAGTTACTAGTGAAACATATCAAATTTCATTATGTAACATATACTTGCCTTGAATTCTTCGAGTTTCATTGGAAAAGAAAACTGACATTAAACATACAGAATACAAAATAAGGAAATAAGATACGTTAAATTAAATACCAAAGTCACATACAATAATATTTCAAACAATATATAGAATTTTTTGTAACACAGAAAAAATATTTTCAATATTCGATCCACAAATGCCGCCCTTAAAATTTGCCGCCTCGGGCAAGGGTCCGGATTGTCCGCCCCTAGAGCCTCCCCTGCAGCGAAAAGCAACGTTCCACTTATCCGGGAACGTGAATCGTCATATGTTCGATTCTGGTTCACGAAAAATCCACTTGAAGCCGTGACAACAGAAAGAGTTTCGTCAAAAGGAAATGTTTTCTGTACAATGTCACAAGCAAAGATGGATGGATCTTTTTCTTCGCTGAACAAACTGTGACCGGTAAATGTTACCTTGATATGTTGAAGTTTAGGTTGTTCCGTTAACTCAGTGTTGATTACAGGGATTTTGTCTTCACACAAGACGGAGCACCCCCCTCACACATTGGTACATCCCAGTTCATGATTACCTAAATCATAAGTTCACAACTTTTTTTGAACTGGCGCCCCCTTTCTAGTGTGAGTATTTCGATACTGCCCCCTCCCACTCAAGAGAAATAAGAGCGTCCATAATACATGGTGAAAGCAAGAATTAATTTAAAAATAATATTCTACTTCTAATAGAACATATTTTTTTAATTTAATTTTTCAAAAGTCTCCAATTTTTTTTTAGTTACGAATCTGAAATAGCTATATTGCCACAAATATATTTAAATGGGTAATATTATGTATTTTAGTTTTTGATAGGATATTGTTAGAATTGAAGGCTATTGAATTTTTTCTTTATGTAAAAGAGTGGAATAAAAGTTTTAGCTTACCTATTATAAAGACACTTTTGAAAGAACGTTTTAATGATATGAAGTAATTCACAATAAACTATTGCTTCCAAAATAAGAAAAAAATGACAGCTTCAGCCTTTATAGAATCACACGTTAATTCTTGGTTAACATATTTAATTATATTTCTGGGATAATATACGTAATGAAATACAATGGACGAAGCATTTTTCCTACTGTTCACAGACAAAGGCAACACGTACACACAGAAATTAAAATTTACTTATCATTAAATTTCATGTAGGTCTAAATGTAATGTAATCTTTTTCATCCACTTCCCGAACTACCGAAATATGTGAATTTTCGTACACATAATAAAAATTATTTAAATACGTACAATCAACATAAGGTAACCAGTATTAAAGCTTACTTTTGTTAGTATGTAATCAGCGTGTTATTTTTTAGTCTTTTTAGACTATAGTTAGCTAATATGCCGAAGCCCCTCCTTGCCATCTCAACGCCCCCTAATTTTCTCTGGGTCTTTCACTAGCCTCAAGGGAAGGCCTCAAACGCCCGCAAGCGGGCGTTATCGCCCACGTTGAGAACCTTTGATCTAAATGAAGAACATCTACATTTCTGGATAGAGTGGATTGGGGAGAATGAACTAACTTTGTTCCCCTGGCCTCCCAGATCCCCTGATTTAACGTCTTGTAATTTCTTTCTGTGGAAATACATTAAAGATCTTGTTTACGCACACCAACCACCGCAACCTTTGTTCAATTCAAAGAAAGCATCAATTCTGCAGTACAGACAATTGATAGGACTAAGTTACAAAATGCTTGGAATGCGCTCGACTGTCGTCTGCACGTGTGTCACGTCGCCAAAAAGCACATAGTGTAGAGGGTGTATAAACAAGGTTAGTTTGGGATTCTTTTCATATATCTTCCAAATGTGTTCATGTAATACTTTTGAAAATATAGCCATTTCAAAACGAATGAATCATTTATGCTAACCCTGTGTAACGCACAAGCTTACTGCTGTATAGTGTAATGGCAAATTTAGTATGAAACGCAATATCTAGGGATCTCTCACCGAAAAGAATGATTGTTAGTACGAGACCTATAACACGATTTATTTAAGACCTTTGTTTGGATTGTATTTTTTTAAACTTTTGATTATACTAAACTTTGAAAAAAAGCAGTTTTTATAGTTCATGTTGAAACTATAGGGGAGTGTCAATGCTAAGTTACAGAACAGTAATTTGTGTGTGAGCATACGTTTCTTCGGAATTTCAGAATAAAGAATGAATAAAATGTTTTCATAAAAAAAATTTTGAATTGCCCAAAACTTCCAGCGTTGTCTCTGTTGATTTGATTGTTAAAAAATGTTTTTTCTTTTTTAGATAATTGCTGTAATGGTAAGAAATTAAAGACTCCCTGGGTTTTTCTGCGAACCAAACAGTTTCATAATTAATAAAGCTTTTTAATAAGAGATTATATTTTTGTTCTAATTCTATCAGAAAGAATTCAGAATTACAGTACGGGCTTTTAAAACATATCCAGTAAGTAGAAAGCTCACAAGAAAAATTAGTTATGATTTTTGTAAATTTAGTCAATTAATTTGATAATTTTATTTTTAAATGCATGTATGTGTTTTTTGAATAACTGAGATTAAATTATTTTCTCAAAATGCTAACTAATTTCAATTAATCTAACTAATGTTTAGATTAATTGAAAAAATCATTTGTAGCCTAAAGGATACCACTTCTTTTATTTATTACAATTATATATATATATTATATATATATATATATATATATATATATATATATATATATATATATATATATATATATATATATATATATATATATATATATATATATATATATATATATATATATATATATATATATTTTATATATATATATATATATATTATTTACATAGTGTGACAGGATATTGAAAAGTCAAAGGTTATCAAATTTTAGACGATGTGGATTTGGAATTGATTTTCTCTAACTTCTGATGAGAATGCAAGACATTTTCTTTAAAACTCTTTTCCCATTCATTATTTAAAAATCATTATTTAACTTAAATAAAATAATTATTTTCAACGAATTCAGAGCAATTAAATTTCGGAGAAGTAAAGAATAAAAACGATTGCCAAATGCGTATTAAATATTCCAAAGCAAACTGTTAACGAAGAAATTCCGAAGGAAAACTGTTATATGTAACATTTTATCGTTACTTTACAAAAGCATTAACTTGATTTTTATCAACTTCACACTCTAAAAGCAACGCTAGGATTAGTGGCGACGGGCCTCGTAGTTTTGAGCCTCGGTCAAATGACGAGGACAATACCCGAGCTGGCTTCCCACTCTCCTTACTCTCTTTATATGCCAATGAGGAGACTTAGAGCCTTGACAAATTAAACTGGCATCAGGAGCCTTTAGGCCAGGGGTGGGCAGATTTTTCCTGGGTGCGGGCTACTTTTAACTTTTTCAAGCTGTTGCGGTCCACCCAATGTCAGTGGCACACACTAATCCGGAACCTTCCCCATAGCCCTTGATTTCTTTTCAATTGATTATAATCCCCTGTATAATACTTAAAATTAATTATTATACATTAAAATAAATTATCTATTTGTTATTAATTTTTTTATTATTATTTAATGCTGATTATTTATTCAGTACTACAATCTACAAAATTTTAAAAAAAATATGTTTGGCTGCGTATTGGGGAGAATGATAAACTTTTGACCCTCGACCCCGCCTTCCCTCTTGAAAAATTCTTGTGTGCACCAATGCCCAGAGTCGTAAGTGGGAAAAGGTCTACAATATTTATTATTATTTAATAATAAATTAGGAATATGTAGTTACAGAACTAAAAAAAAAGGAACTCACACTTAAATTCGCGTTTAAAGCAAAACGCAAAATATAAATATAATAATAATAGCCACAAATATAATAATATCAAATGATGCATTTATAATCAAACAATTCAAAATACGTAAAAAATAAAACATTTTCATCTTAAGTTTGTTTTCGTTGTTATAGTCAGTAGAAGACTTAGTCTGCATACTTCATCAAAGCTTGAATATTTCCGCATATAATTACTAACTGATAAAATCTTCAGTGATCACCCCATAATATCTTGGCGGTCCACCGGTCGATCGCGATCGACGTAACGCTTACCCCGGCTTTGGAACATCGAGACTCAAACTCACAACTCGACAACGCTGGTCATAAGTTCGGACCTCATGGCTATTACAAAAGAATTAAATTTATTAATGCTTTATAAATAATAACGGTAATGTTTTAGTTCTTCTGATTTACTTTTACTTGATTTTATTATAATATTATTTATATTATAAGGCCAGGATGATTTGTATTTTCCTCACAAAATGTACTACTAAAAGTACGAGAAATAAATCATATTATTTCAGTATCAAACTTCTATAACATTTTCGAAGATTGAAGCTCGAAACAATTTCTTGTAAGGCGAACCATTTTTCCCTTCATGTATCTATATCAATCATATCAAATTTCTAATTTATATCTTTTCTAATCTATCTTTCTATATCGATCCCGTCTCTGCCGTTGACATAGATTTACTATTCACTTGACCCGAGAATGTCATATGAATCACTTCTCATTTTTGTTCTACGGTATCACAAAAAATAGTTCATGTAATATGTTGGTATTTATAAAGGATTAACCTAATATTAATAATGTTTGAAGCATTATATTATTATTATTAATTATTATGTTAGTTCAATGTCTGTGAATATTGATATTATTATTATTCCTCTATTTCTTCGTGCGTTTTAGAACTGAACGAATGCTAATAATTTCTGTTTTCCCAAATGGATGAATAACTTGCTTGTTAGCCTCGCAATTCCGATAAAGGTCTATGGGAGACGAACCTCGCAATTTTGAATTGTGTTTAAGTAACGAGGCCGTCGCCTGATCTGGAACCGTATTTTCTGAAATTCTAAGTACCTGTGAAATTCTACGAGGATTCTGAGCCTCAATAGATTAACGTGCATTGACTCTCTACGTGGTAGGTTTTTAAGGAATTCCAGACTCAAACTTATGGTTCTATCAAAACAATATTTGTGATGATGCAGAAGTACGGTGAAGATCGTTTAACACGAAACTGAGGGGGACTTAAATATTTTCCCATGTTTAAAGAATTTCGTGTTGAAGGATGTTGCAAAAAAAAATATATTAAAAAATTAGTTTGTTAGAGTACATTTATTTTCATAGATATGTATATATAATGTATTTAATAAAAATAAATGAAACACAAAAACATTCACAAGAACTTTATGAAATTTGATACAAAATTTAGCTGTTCCAAAATCTTTACAGAGCTTTCCGTTTTCGTCTTCTGTTTTTGATCAACAGCCCGAAGAAGTTCTATCTACAAAAACAGCCATCTTAAGCAAAAAAAGCAGTTTGCTTTCAACCTGAGCTCTATGCTCATGGTGGTTGGAAAAAAAATTCTTCTAAAATAGAAAAAACAATGCGTATCGAACTCATTGATTTTTACTCACACTTCCAATGTACTCTCCATCAAATTCCAAAGTCAACTGATGAGATATGAGATGTTTTTGTGTGGCATTTGTAGTTTGTGGTGAGTGAAATTAGCTTAGATAAACAAAATTGACTCGTGTCACAGGCTATTCCGGGGGAATTTCAAAGCCCAGTTAGCCTCCTCTCTACGAAACATGTGAAACGATCTCTCTTTCATTTCACAAATTTGGCCTGCGTGGCCTAGAAGTGAAATCTTTTCGTGTTAAGCGATTCTCGTTTCGTGTTTAGAAAAAAAAGTGCATGAAAATATATAATAGTTTGTCGGAACCGTTGTATTATTTCGTGTTAATCGATATTTCGTCTTAAGAGTTTTCGTGATAAATTTTTTTCTCTGTACTTTAATATTTTATCATTACATGACATTACATGAAATCCAGTTATAGAAGTTCCATGAATAAGGTCCCCAGTTAAGGTACTTCCCAATATTCATCCGACATAAATCCAAAGTAAAATATCTGTCATCAGTAACCCTTTAGATACAGGCTGAATTTATCAGTTACTAGCTACCTTTCCGCTTCAATAGGTATTTCACGAAATTTTTTGACGAAATATATAGTTTTTTTTTAACGTTTTTGACATCTGAGTTCTAGCATTAAGCTATTTCTATTGTTTTCAGAAACATTCTTATTTCTCTCATCTTTTGATTTAAAAATGGCAGGGCTTGAATTTCTAAAATGGAATTACAGTAAAATACGTTTAACGTGAAAACGCTGTAGACGAAATATCGGTTTATACGAAATAGTGCAACGATCTCAACAAACTACTACGTATTCTCGTGCATTTTTTCTCTTAACACGAAAAGATTTCCCTTCTGAGAATGAACAAAATACAGAAAAACACCAGTCGCGTAGTTAGATTTGTGAAACGAAAGAGAGGTCGTTTCACATGTTTCTTATTAAAGGCTATAACTTGGCTTTGAAATATTCTCGGAATAGCCTGTAACACGAGCCAGTTTTGCTTATCAAGCTACTTTCTCCCTCCATCCCTACAAATGCCACACAAAAACATCTAATCGTTCAACAGTTGACATTGAAATTCGGCGAGGAGTACATCGTAGTGTGAGTAAAGATTAGTGAGATCGATTCGCATTATTTTTTTCTATTTAAAAATTTTTTGAAAACATAATCGCGAAAAGCTCAGGGGTAAAGCAAACTACTATTTCATTTAAGAAAAAATGAAGCTTCTTAATATTGTTGAAACAAAGATGAAAACGGAAATCTGTAAAGATTTAGATTTTACTGACTCTTCTTTGTCAACAATTATTAAAAATGTTTGAACAGTTTAAGAGTTACGAGAGGGGGCCGCTCAGGTGTCGTCTTCGTCACTTGACCATGGTTCAAAATTACGAGGTCCGTTGCCAAAAGCCCTAGTGTAGCTGAACAGTGCGACGTTAATATCCACTCACTCATTCGCTCTGAACCGTTTAAATAAATGTTTGAACCGTTTTTATTAAATACATACATATATACATAACTTTGTGAATAAAATGTACTTTAATAGACATAATTTTTTTAATGATAATGGGGTTTTTTTTTGCAATATCCTTTAACACGAAAAATATTTCAGTCCTCTCAGTTTCGTGTTAAGCGATTTTACTGTATATTTATTTTTCACACTCCCGTACCCTCTTTCCCTTCTTAGGAGTCGATTTCCATACATTTTTTAACGGTTCTTTGCTCAACAAAAGAGACATGGCTTCCGAATTTCAAAACAGTAGATCTTGCAGTTCAAAAATGGGATTTTTTTGTTTATAACGCTCTCGCCCCCTCTTCGTAATCGATTTTGCAAAACTCTATTCAAGATGCATACGTGCTAAAACTTTTCATTTTGAAAAAAGAGAGGAAGAAACAGCATAGTAATAAACGATAACAATTAGACTAGCAACAACATCAGTTAGAGTTATTGGTTCGGCACGAATACTGTGGTTTGTAACTAATAATTATATGTATAATTTTAAAAGTTTTGAAACTGAGCCTCGAAAGTTTTATTAAAATATTTGTTACATTATTCGTATATAACCAAACATTAAATTTCGGTACACGAGTTTGATGCATGTTTGTTCTTGATTCAAATCAAACCCAATTACTCAAATAACAAAGTTAATTTAAAACCAAACTTTCTGTCTCCCATTCGTTTTTAACATTTAAAAGAATGAAATGAGAGAGAGGAAGAAGGATGATATAAATATTTTAATAACATACTTCTACAAACGTATATTCTGTATCCTAGTCGCGGTTGGAATTTAGAATATAAGTTCCCATAAGAGTTTCGTCCCTAATAACTTCGAATTACTGTTTAACTGGAAAAATGTCAGATTCGGAATCCAGAACTATCTGAAGCATAGTAACCTCATATCTAATTATGTTTCTTGTCAAAGGCGTCGTTATGTTTCAGTTTGAATTTTGTTTCTTTACAAATGTCAGAAAAGACTAAATGGAACTGCACATCTTTCAAAGTCTATGAAGGATTTATTGGATCGAATGAGAATTTAAAGAGATACAAATTTATATTTAGAACATATTTAACGCGGTTCACATTTTCATTTAAAAATGCAAATGATTTCTTATTTTATTTATTTATTTATCGTAATAGCGAATTTTGACTATTGGCTCCGACTATATTTTGTCAAAGGTCATAAGAAATATACAAATCATGAAACAAGTTTCCGATTCATGTTTGTTATAAGTTATTGATAGTTTACTTGATGCGAATTATAATGATATTAATCCGCGATCATTTACGCAGTGAGACTCAAGAACCGTTAAATCAAAGTCTGCAAAAACTTTAAACATTAAATTTTTTAGCGTTAAAAACAAAAAGTTAAGTTCCCAAATCTAAACACAATTATCTAACATTCAATGATGCTCACGTCTTAAGAAGCAGTCATAGTAATAATCCCTCAATCACTTGAATAAGCAGATCACATCTATATATATAAAAATGGGCATTTGTATATATGACCTCGCTTCACTCCAAGACCGTTCAACTGATCACTATGAAATTTTACATGCATATGTATTTTTTTGTGAAGAAGGTTTTTGTGCTATCTTTTTGTTGCAGCTCCTCATCAGGTAGCGCTACAGCATATCAACTTCCGCATTTTTCAATCAATTACCAAGTTCCCAAGTTCCAACGACATCCACAAGATCGCCAAAATGATGCCAACTTGACTCTATCGGCAACATTTAGGTATGTTTCCATTGAATCGCTATTATAAAGTAAGGAACGACTTTTTTTTATATATTACAATTTTATCATAAAATAAATACAACAGAAAGTAATATTAACGTATTACACATCCAGATATAAATTATTTACATTATTTTTAGCGTTCATTACACAAAATTTATAACAATGTGTTACTTTTTCTGAGTAGAGATCATATTAGGAAAATATTTTCAAAAACCTATCCACAAAAGTGTTACGAGGCGTTATTAAAAAAAAAAATCCTTTTTATGAGCTATTAGATCCATATTAAAATTAATAAATATGGGGAGTTCACTAAGATATGCAAAGAGCTTTTTTTTTGTTTTGTTTAATTTGCAATTTACGTAAAATTAACTCATTATAAACGTCTTATCCTTCAATCTGTATTGTTTAATTTTTCAATTGACCCGTGTTAAAAATGGGTATAACAGCTAGTACCCGTTGCTCCTAGTACTTAAGAGAAGACCAGATGTCATAACAGAAAAGAACTTTATACAAAGCTTAATGTAAATTAGATGCGGCACGTTCACGATATCGGTATGATTAAATAACATCACAATCTGCCTTTACTTCGTCTGGTGGAAGTTCCAGGTGAGATAGAAAATGGAGGTAAAAGCAGGTTGTGAAGGTTTATTTCAAACATTACTATGTACGGGAGGCTTACATTTAGTTTTATTAAATATTTTCAATATATTCTATTTTGTACTGTATTCTCAAGTCTCTATATTTCTTTCTGCTACACAGTTACCTAATTTAAGAACTTTACTAAATTTCTCTCAATTTTTTTGATAAGCGGAACGTACTTCATATAGACAAAAGACTAAACTCTATTATAAGAAGCCGAACATATCCCATTCTATGATCTAATAATTAATATATTTTTTCAGTGTTATTATTACGTTTTATTATTAACTGTATCCGTGTTTTAAGTTTCTACATCGATACTTTTAGATAACTTTGTCATATATGTCTAACATATTCTGAGTAATAATCGGTAGAAATAAATTTAAAAAGAGAGAATTTATTCGAAAATATTTAAAATGCCTTAATGAAACAAATAAAAATCAAGCAATGGCAAATCTGCCTATTTTATAAAAGCCTTGAAAATAATATTATGTAAGAAAAGTTTGCCTATTACACTTTGTATTTCCCCTGCAAAGATAATTGAATTTATATTTCTCTCCCAACACAAAAACGGAATAAAAATTACATATTTTAATTTCTGAATTTGAAGCGGTAGTTTTTCTGATATATTTCAAAATCAACATTTATATAATTTTATATTCAAGGTAAAAAGAATTTTTACACTTTAATATTAACATAAATTTGGCCTTTTTTGAACTCGCTAAACACCAGAGAAGGTAGAGAATAGTTTAGTTAAAACTCTTATAGTCTCTAATTATTTGTAAGTTCTAATCTTCATTTTACTATGAATTTTTTGTTCTTATTTCCATGTGAAACCTGATGCTGTGTAACTTTCCTCTCTCTGTAACTGATAACAGTTTCGCCACTCTGTGAAGAGTTGAATCGAAGCCATCCATTGAAGCTTCAAGTCATAGAAGGGTTTTATATCTGGAAGATCTGATTGATAGTGTGATATGTTATTTAACTCTCTATAGGAGGGCATTACAATTAATAGTTAAAGTGTAAAACAGTTTTATCCTAATGACTACAATCATTCCAGAGCCACAACAGAGAGTTGTATGTAAAATGTAACATTATGTGCTAATTATAACATAGCCCTTAACTTATATACATGGCATTCAATACTTCAGCAATTTCTTTACTTTGGTGTCTTCAAAACAAACGAAAACGTTCAATGTGAACGCGTTATATTTGAAAATGGCAAATATTCTAGTTTTCCCATCTAATTGTTTTTAGAGAGAGATAACTCGGAAAATCAGAGGGGATATCAGAGCTATTTTAGATGAACTTATAAATAACAAAGTCTTCAGCTTTATCTTTTGTGTATTTTTGCTCAGAGAAAACAGAAAAATAAAATGACAGTACGAAAAAAATGATATATATTGTTAAATGCACTAGCATATGTAGTTAGAATATTGTAAATATATTTTAACATTAGCCGGAAACAGCCTTAAGAGATCTCAGTTACTTTCAATCCCCTAGTATTAACCCGTCTGTCAATAAATTGGCAGACTTTATTAAAAAATTACACCAAAATTTTCTTTCCATAAGTAACTAGACTTAAATTATATTTCATTACTTAAATTTTATTATTTTTATAAAAAATAGTTAAATTTTAAGTAAATGAAACATTTAATAACAATTTCATTATTCACAGGCGGTGGTTTGTCTGTTTGGTACTCACATATTATACCGTCGACCCATTTCACCAAATAAAAAGACATCGCCAATTCAAAAAATGTCGCCAAATGCGCAACAGCTAATGAGGGCCAAGGCCTACTGTGCCACCTCAGTATTCGTGACCTTGGAGCTAAGGTATATGAGCAGATGTTCCGACCATGTGGTCCTTCTTATGCGAAACCCCCAAGGTTTAGTTCCCAAGCAAGTTTGATACTGATTTAGCGACCCACTCAAGAGATGAAAGGCTGAATCGAACTTGCCATCTCGGGATTTGAACCCCGGACCTGTGGCATGAAACCTCATATTATGGGTTTTTATTTGTCGAAAAGGGTCGCAGGGATAATACGTAAGTACCAATGTCCCAAATATACTTTTTAAAAAGAAAATTAATTTTTGAGTATATTGCTCATAACGCATATTGTCTTAAAGCTTCGTTGAATTCCGTTTATTTCATGTGTTACCATTCTGTCAAAAATAAAATACAAACTTGTTACGCACGTTGCCATTTTAAAAACAAAATAATTTTTTTTCCACTGTTATTTAATGAACTAAATAAAATTTTATTTTGTTTGTGTTTTCATTCAAATTCTAAAATACAATTTTTTTTTTCATTGTTGATATTCAAATACTAAAATAAAATTTTATTTTATTTGTTGTCATTCAAATACTAAAATAAAATTTTTCTTCTATGTGTCACCATTCAAATACTAGCATATAAAAAATAAAATTTAATTTATGGTTTATTAATCATATTTAAAAAACTCTAGGCCATTTTATGAACTGTAGAAACATAGTAAAGATCTTCCGGTTACTTCTTAATACACAAGTAATAATTCATATGCATCTTTATTATAAGGGAAAATGATTAATCATTTACTTTGGCACTGATTGCTAAGAATTGATTCAAAGTCAAAAGAAAATGAGTTTCTTTTCCTGTTTTTCCCTATAAAAGAAGGATGACTTGTATTCTCCGGGCAAATGAACTTGGTTTTGCTACTCAAGGGATTTTGTAGTTGCTAAAAGTGAGCGAGTATTTTCTTCTTAAAGCCTATCTCACGGGTATCATGAGTTTCCAAATCCCAGAGGTAAACACACTCAAAGATACACTACATACACAACTGATTAAATAATTTGCCGAACTCCCCAAATATTTAGGAACTTCGGTAGCGAATTTTCTTCTTTTGCTTTTTACCAAATTCATCGTTGTTAAGGATTAAATATTTGATATTAATCCGCGGTATTTCTCTATTTCGGATGTACATTTTGGAGTTCTTTTGAAAAGTATTTGGGTTAAATTCTAACTGTTGGATAATTCAATATTTTGAGAATCATATTTTTAGAGTCCTTTGGGATTAACGGTACTGACTTAAAGAAGACTTAGAGGGGGTTTGAATATATTTATGGATCTCTTGGGAGATAGGATTCGCGATTGTGTTTCGGAGATGTTCGTGTCAAAGAAAAAGAATTTTATCTTTTTTGTGGAAAGGTTATTCCTTCTTAGCAAATAAATTTTAAATAAATAAAGTTAAAAAAACATTGATTGTACATTCTTTTTATTGACATATTCGGTGTTTTGATTGGTTTTTCTGTTATTTGCTGTATTTGATTTATTTTAACAATTATTTCTTAATAAGTTTAAGGCTTTTAAAATATTTTTTTTATACTTGACAAATTTTGCTCTATCAATTAGCAATGTTGCTAAAATTCTGTACTATAAGGTAATATATATATATATATGTGTCAGGCTCCAGGTCTGCTGGTAAAATGAGGAGGGCATCATCTCTATAATAACGTCTTTATTTTGATTCAATCACATAAAATCCAACATGGCGGGCCTTTGGCGTGCAACCGAGTAGAACAATAGACAACAATTCGGCGAGGAGTCACCAGCTAAGCCTTTTCGAGTATGCGTTCTTCTTCGTCAGCGCTCTCTCCACCTTTAAATAGGCTTTTTTACACCCACAAATCCTTACGCTATGATAAAGAGTTTGCTCTATTTTCATTTATTACTTACTTAATTTTGAAGCTAAACTTTTCAAACCTGATATATATATATATATAGGCTTGTTCTCTACAAACAAGAGATAACATCCATAGATTTAAAGGTAAGCATTGAATTAATTGAAACGTGTAATTTTAATGACATTTATTGGAAGTAAGTTTTCGAATATGGGTGTGGGGATTAATTTAAAAAATTATTCCATTAAATTATTTTTTCTATTCCATCTCACATTTCTGTTTTAAAGAATAGGACTCAAATTCGGAATATTTTTTCATATATAAAAGTACTCAAACATTATTATTATATTCTAGCTACACTATCCTGTAGAAAATCACTTATTTTATTGTACTGCTCATTTTTATACGAGTTGACACATTTTTTATTTTATAAAATGTATTTCGCATTTTTTCTCCTATACCGTAATGCTAAATAACTATCCCTTTACATGTTAAAAGGAAAAACTAATTATTTATGAAATATATTGAAATTTTAAAACTCTATCTTATAAACAAATGTATGAGTTACAATGTCACTAATTTTTATAAACATTGAGGCATTTTTTCTGTCCGAAAATGTGATCCGCGTTAAGTTCACGCTCTTGGCAATATGGTGAAAACAGCCTTAACAATTGAAATATTTCTAATGTCGGTTGTATATTATTATTAAATACAAGAGTATTTAACTAAATGAAATATTAACTGATTTTTTTAAAAAATAATCTTGATTATTCCAAAGAAAAATCCTTGCTGTTATCTCTCTATATACTATCTTATTACTAAAAATATCCCCAGACATTTATTATACCACGAACAAATTTACTGCTTTTTTGATATATTTTTATGTGACATTGTGGCTCAGCCCTTCTGTTGTGTAATAGTCTCCTGCTTCAGAATAGGTTTTGCACGTCCCTAAAATATTGTAGCTGAGGAAATTATCTTCCTTTTTTACCACAAGAACATAAACGTGATTGCATTCTGATGATGGGCTATTTTGCCCGGTTCGTAACTGAGCATTTTGATTCGTTTCGAAAAATATTCTGGGGAAGCCAGCCTCTCTTGTTCTGTTTCTCATCTTGGCAAATCATTTCTGATGGGAACAAGTTTTATGAATTAGGTTACTGTCATTTTGATTGAAGAAGAAATTTCCGCGAAATCGGAATTCAAAATCGCCTGGAAATAGTATTGTAATCTCCTGGAAAAGGAATAGCAATGGAAATAGAAAGAACAAATACGATCGATAGGAAATAATCTCGCATTCCATCAAATACTGAAATTCTTTTTTCCGGTTATAACAAATTCGTATTTGTCCATTAAATTTTGTGATTTCTTATGCAAATCAGCTACTGTAGAATGACTGAAGAAAATTGAAAAGTTTCTCATTAGAAGATAAAACTCTACAATTCTATCATATGATGGGATGCATAATAGTTTTAAAAGCATTGAAACTTATATAATGGGAGTTTATGAAATTATATCAGAAATAAAAAAGCTACAGCACGAATTTCATATTCCTCTTATTATTGTATCTTAATGTCTGAATGAATTCGTAAGACGGTAGACAGATAATTTAAAGTGATCTTTTTTTTCCAAATGAACACTTAACTTATTTCAATTGATAATTTGATGGAGCAACCTCATTTCATCATCATTTAGATGATGTTCGTAGGGTGATTTTTTAAATTAAAAGATAGTATTTTCACTAAAAAAGATATATGCCCAAGTAATAAAGGATTATATCTTATTGAATTTTGCATCAGATATGCTTCTCTTTTATTTTTAAAATCAGATATTGCTCTTTGAATTGATATTTCAAAATGATAAATTGTACACAAAGTTAAAACACTCCAGTTACTAATTTTAAACTTTAAACATACATTCTCTTTCATTGATGAATTAAAAATATTAATTTATTTTGAAGGTGTTAACAAAAAAGCAAGAAAAATATTCGAAATGCATCTAAAAATATAGTAGATAGTTAAAATAAATTATAATTGCTACCGCTCTAAAGGAATTTGGTAATATTAGTTAGATGGGATATAATTTTTATTGTGGAAAATAAATTATAGGTATGGGGATTTTTTTAATGTATGAAACAAAGTACTTTAAAAAATTGTTAAAGATCCTGCGAAAGTACAAATAATACGAGCAAAACCAACAATTTAAGTCAACCAATCCTAATGAGGTTTCACGATATATATATATATATATATATATATATATTCGATTTTTCGGCATTTTGATTCCTGACATCCCTCCAAAAAAGTATTGCTAAAAAAATTAAGAAAGGAAGGAAATTTAGAAGGATTTTGTACATTTCAAGATCATTCGTAAGACAGAGAAGAGTACAGAATTCATTTTTTACTTATAAAATTGGAGAAAACGTTAAATTATAGAATCACCGAACGATTTTATATATATTTTCCTATGGAATATTTCTTGACAGAAATAAACATGAATGCATTTAAACTCAACGATTTTTGTTGGGCCTAAGCAGTTCGTGATCAAGTAAAGTTTCGTAATTCTTCTGGAATTCAGGACATTAACATTTAGTTATATTGAATGCATAAAATTGGAAGAATTTTAAAATATCCTATCATTTTCGCTAGGTATATAATGAGTAATTCTTAGCAAATTAATTCTTTAAAAAAAGCCTGATTTTACATGATTTTCTTTTTACTCTGTTCCCCCATTTTTGTATTTAAGTTCAATAGTTCATAATAACCAGTTTTTTATTGCAATATTATTCTGAAATCCAATTATCACTGATATTGATTATATGAAAATAAAAGAATTTCAATATTTGACATTGAACAATAGAAGAAACTTTGAGATTACGGTAACGGTTACACATTTACGTGGAACCTTAGAGAAAGCTCTATTATCCACTCATCATAATAAGTTGAACGGAGAATAATTTTTTGAAGTTACATAAAAATAGATAGCAGTCCACATTGAGTGCAGCGCAACAACTCGGATGGAGGGGTGAATGGGAAACCACTCTCCCAGTTGATTTAGTTTCTGTTTCGTTTTCGTAGGAAAGCAAAGAGAAAATGACTTCACATCTCCATGTCAACAAAGCTCGTCTTTCAACCGGTTGCCGCATCTTGACTAAACGAGGAGAAAAGGGATGAATTTTTTTAATGATAGGGATTAAGAGAATATTATTTTTAAGTCCGTTACTCGTTACCTCTTAAATAACTGCGTGCGGTTATTGAAGTGAAATTTTAATTGCTCACTTGGAAGAAAGTCAGGAAAGGTAGAGGAGTTTGAAATAAGATCATGAGGGGTGAAGTTGCCACATTAAACGCGTGCAAAAGCTTGCATGAGGGGTGGGGGTGGGAATAATTAGAATGAGTGAAGTCTTGCAAAAGAAAACAACTAGTGTAACAATAAAACATTAGGGTTTTTTTTTTGTGTATATAAGGTTTTTCTTATTCGTATCAAGACATTCTCGTCTTTTTCAGAGCTGGGAAGTGTTGATACGAGTGGTTAAGAACTGCTCTAGTTCTCTTAGAAGAGCTAGAGATAAAACTGTCATGAGCCGGGATTTCCCTAATAGATTAATTTGGAATCTGTGGTAATCGGTTGAAGAAATTTACTAATTGTTTTTTGAGGAAATCAAAAAGAGACGGAACATTAAGATCTTTATGCAAGACTTCATTCCTGACAAAACAAGGTACTTTGCTGCTCTACGCAGTTGAATGTTTTGAAAAATGAGTAACTGCCGTACCTGCCCAGATGGAAGAAGCATACGGCATGATGGGGCGAAGAATGGCTTTGTATAACAAAACCTTGTGCCTTAATGCAAGCTTGCTCATGGGAGAAAATCAAGCGATTTAGAGTGCTTCTCATTCCGGTCGCCTTTTGGTGAGGGGAACGGATAAGCTTGGCAAAGTTTAATTTAGCGTCAAGTATTAACCCTAGGCACTTAGTAACCCAGGGGACAGGCTGGTTAAAAATGTTGACATGTGGCAAGTTTCCGATTCACCACTGTCTCATAAAGAAGAGGCATGCGCTTTTAGATGCATTAACCTTTATTTTCCAGTCGTTAAGCCAGGTTTGTAGTCGAATAATATAATTTTGTAGCCACTCAATGATATTACGGTTACAAATGTTTTGAGTGAAAACGGCAGTGTCGTCCACATACATCGCTAAGTGGACTTTGGCAGCCTTCGGAATGTCGTTGATGAAGAAACTTTGATTTAAGAACTATTTGATACCACTGATGTTTTCAAAATGGAAGCTGTTGCCAGTAGAAAATCTTATATAGTGTTAACTAATAATTAATCTTTAAATATATAAGTTAAAAATTGAAATAATGCATTATTTTGCATTAATTTCTTATATAAAATATAACTGCTTTCTTCCAGGGACGTCTTAAAGCATGGACCCAGGGCTTCGACATCTATTGAGGCCTCGTCTCATTCTCGACATAGCCTTAATAAGATCATGATTCGAATAATAATAACGGTCAACTCTGTTATTTCCGGATGTATTCTCCGAAAAACTGGGAATTTTAAACAATATGTCAACTAACAACAGTGGTCAGACTGCATTATTACATGATAACCGTCGTCCATGTTTAGGCTTAGGCCTACCAATACATCATTATTACTCCTACAGTGAAAAGGCTGTAGTCGTCGAGCCGATTTGTGTGTACGAGTATCTGACAACGTACGTCTTCTTTTAAGGGTCAAAGGTAGGGCCTACATCGGTGTAGGGGCCCAAGGACTACTTTTCAGTGGGGACCCAGAGCCTCAAGAAGTCTTAAGACATCCCTGCTCTCTTCTCTTTCTTGGTGGTCGTAGTCATGGTCGCGAACTCGTGGCCTGCATTGTTTCTATCGATTCAAGGGATTTGCATCTTAGTCTCTCTAAAGACACAGCAGAAAGTGCGGTGGACGAACGTTACATTTTTCAAGGCTCAAAGTCCTCACGTTGGCGTGGTGTGGAAGTACAGAAGGTGAGGAGAAGGCTCAGGTATCCTCGTCACTTGATTGTGGTTTGTTGTTGTTTCTTATGCCACCCTGATCTCGATTGCTTCAGATCCAGGCCCACAACGTTCATCATGGCAAGGGGCTAGACGTACGCCTCTCGTTGGAAGTAGCCTTGAGCACTATACAGGTGACAATACGATTTTAGCTCGGTAACACCCCAATTTTAAAGGAGAACACCCTGGGAAGTTTCAGGGGCCTCCAGCTTCCACCAACCTCACGAGAGGACTTGCGGCTCGATGCCTATTTAGAGTACCCTCATGCCGCGTAGGTACTATACATTTACAAACATCCGAGCCATCTCCGAGATTCAAACCTATACCGTATGGCACAGCAGTCAGCGTCGCTAAACACCACAGTGCATGGGAGACTGACCGTGGTTTAAAATTACGATGCTCGCCATTTTAGTCCTCAAGTAGTTTCAAAATGAGTCTTTAATAAACAATAAATTATCATTAGAAATTAATATATTAAATAAATTGTGTGATTATCAAACTTTTGGGAGGGGGATCAAATCAATCCAAGTCATTTCAAACGAATACAACTCAGTGAATTCAAAATTTAGGATTATACGAATTAACTCTGGCGTGTAGGAAATGGCCAGTTTCTCAAATTTGAAATTAAGTCGGATGAGTGAGTTAAAAGGGTTAAATATTGGATATTTAGAGAAAAGAGGAACTTCGCTTTATTTGTGTGCGGATGAAGAAGAAGGGTGAACATGCCGGGGGAACGGCAAACTTTTCTTTGGGAATTTAAGCAGCTTTGCCCCTTCAATGCTGTCCTCCTCAAATATCGTATTGAACCTTAAAATAAGTATTGGAGAAAAGCTCTCTAAGACTGTCTACAACTACTGCTAATGAGATTGGGAAACTAAATCTGTCTTGAAACAATTTTGTGAAGTCCGGCTGCTTTCTTAGATGAGCTGCAAAGTGAGCTCAGGATTCGATTTACCAAACTCCACGAGACAGAGTAAGAACTGATTAGAGAGAAAGAATTTTTATTTTTATTTTTAAAGCAAAGTATACTCCAAATTCTCAATTTGAGAGGGTTGTAACAAAACTAAGCCTCTTTATATCGGAAGACGAATAACAGATAGATAGAAGATTGGGTATAAAGGCGAGTTCCAACCCAAAGAGATTAATGAATAAAACTTATACTTAATCTAGACTTTACTGTAATTAATTTCCTGTCAGCTACTGTAGGAAACGGTAATATAGCATAAACTCAGTTTATATCTCCTATAACCTCTCATTTTCATATATTTTAAGTAGAGTATTATATACAGTGAAAATCGGTTGACACGAAACTGAGAGACTGAAATATTTTTTCGTGTTAAAGGATATTTTAAAAAAATCATATATTCAACAAAATTAAGTTTAATAGAGTACAGTTCACACATACACATTTACAATGATACATATGTATATGCATGTATTTCATAAAAATCAATGAATCTAACTTACTGAAATTTAATACAAATTTTTCAAGTTTTTCGAAAAACAAAACACTTATTGAGTTTTTGGAAATTAATCTGATATTTTTTCTTTGCATTGTCTTTTTTCGCATTAAATTTTCAACAAACTGGGTGGATGCCGTCCTCTTTGTTATTCATTTTATTATTTGAATAGGCCTCTAAATAACTGCATATACTTTTCGTGATGTTCCTCATTTCGGATGACGTGGGAACAGGAGCTGCATTATTCTTTTCATTTTCGTCTTCGGAATCTGCATGAATGATTTCTTTTAGCTTTGAGCAAACTCCAAAATGTCTTTCGTTTGTCATCATTGGAGCTGTGCACACATTATCATCCTCTTTTGCAACGAGTTCTTCCAATGACAGAACCCGCGTGGCTGGTGTTTTCCGTATTTTGTTCATTCCCAGAACGGAAATCTTTTCGTGTTAACCCAGCATTTCTCAAACTGTGGGGAGTGCCCCCTAGGAGGGCGTGATAATTGTACGAGGGGCTTGGACATATTGAAAAGTCAAGAATAAAAGATTATTTAAGAAAATTATTAATTTATGGAAAATAAACAAACAAAATACATTCTGATATAATAAAAAATAAAACACATTTACACTGATATAATTTCACTTATAAATTATCAGTACTGACCATGTTTTTAATTTAATTTAATTAAAGAACAACATTAATAAATACAAAGGACCCCCATTGGCTTTACATAAGTAAAATTATATACAAAAATTAACACTTATCTTTATAATTTATACGGTTTATGATTCATTTCTTGACTGCCGATTAAAAGTTATGCGACTCGCTCCCCAATGCCACCGTTTTCCACGTAGACGAGCGTATGTGATATTTGGGGGGGGTAAGAAAAGGAATAAATAAGCAAATCCTATGAAATAAGTAAATCCTTCGCTAAACACCGTCAATATCCTTTTATTGCACTCCAATGCCTTCCGAATAATTTTATGAATAGCAGTACACAGAAAAGATCGTACTTCGGAAAGATGTATATATACGTCCGGGACAACTATCATTTTGGTTGAGAGAGACGTTTATGTACGTCGGTGGTACTTGAGGTTGAAGTCGTGTTGTAGCTTTAGAGTCAAAGTATAGTATTATTGAATTCAATACAATATTATTGTATGGAAATTATGGATTGAGGAAAATTATGATTGAATATTGGGTCACAAATAGTGAAAGTTTGAGAAGCACTATATTAACCGATTGTCATTTTGTGTTAAGAGAAAATGCATTAAAATACATAGTAGTTTGTTGAAACAATTGCATTGTTTCGTGTCAACCGGTATTTCGTCTTAAGTGTTTCCGTTAATCGTATTTCACTGTATGACGATATTAAAAAGATATGCGAACGTTATTTTGTTAGCCTAAGCAAATGTAGAGATACGTAGTCTAATGTGCACGTGTATACAATTGTAATACGCATGCGTGTATTACAGTTTCAACTTGTCGGATTTGTCAGTTTTGAGAAGACCGCCGATGAGTATAGAAATATAAGTAAGAGCTGAAGGATTTTTTTTTTTCTCTTTTTGGCCGAATGATACAAAATTTTGATTAAAATTGTCTACGTAATTGTAAGACAAGAAAAGTTGGGAAATTGATTAATTTTCAGTTCAGATTAGGATAGAGAATACAACAGAGTAGCTGCTTACCTATCATACAAAAAGGGGTTTTACCGCTGCATCCAACAATGGCTACTCAGCTGAGAACAAAACAAGATAAGCTGTTTTTTAAGATTGTTAGTGTAAAATCGTTTCATTTGTGTGTGTGTGAATGTACAAGTACCTCAATTTTTTTTTTATAACATTTCAATTTTGAACCCACTTTGCACAAAACTAGAAGAAGCGATTCTCCTCATTTCTTACTCTACTTCCAGAATTGAAAGTGGGTTTAATGGAAAAGATACAACGGATGAAACAGAACAAAACTAAGCTCAATAAAGAGGTGAAAATCACATCTTTAGAATATAAAATGCTTTTAATATTGATGATGCATCATTTTGCGTTCACTAATCTTCTTTATAGACGTTTATAACACTATAATAGTATGCATGTATATATATATACGTAGTACGATCCAAAAGTTCGGGGCCTGCAGGCGTTGGTGACGACGAAAGTAAGTATCTAAATCAGTGCTTCTCAAACTTTCAATACTGGCGACCCAATTAATAATAATAATAATATATTAAATACAATAAAAATGTACTTTGACGCTAAAGCTATAATATGATCTTAATTATAAACCGTACAAATTAATAAGATAAGAGTAACATATATAAAAAATTTAATACTTAAGTAATATATATTTTAAATAAATTACTTTTCAGTAATAGGTTAATTATGTTATTTTTCTTTCTCTAATTTTTAAATTGAAACATATGGAGAAATAATATTTAATTAAAGATTTATTTTCTTCAAGATCCATTTCTAAAAGTATATATGTCATTAAAAAATAGCCTAATCTATGTGTTGCTCTTTATCATATCCATTACATCTGGCATTCTCGTGAACGTTCACGAGAATCTAGGCAACCTAACGGACGTCTGCACAAAACGTAAAAATGCTGTACTTCGTACAATTCTAGTCAGTCGTGGCTGAATCGATTAGATACCAAATCTCTCTCTCTCTTGAATGTACATTTCATAATTCACGCCTTAATTGTAATTCACGGTATTAAGTATTTACGGCAGTGGATTAAAAGAAAATCATAGATATATTTTTAAATCGCAGCGAGCATTTGACGATAATGTAGCATCAACAAGTACACAGACGAGAGCAAATTGATAGAAAGTTACGAATGGGTTAGGGATTCATTTCAAAATACTTCAGAAGGGCTATCAACTGCAGAAAAAGAGATATTCATAGATTTCACATCCAGTGACGAAATAAAAGGGCAATTTTGTAATAAATCACTCTTTGAATTCTGGATAGAGGTGGATGCTGAATTTTCTGCACTGAAAACAAAAGCATTTCGTATACTATTACCATTTTTAACATCATACCCTTGTAAATCCGGTTTTTCTGCGATGGCTACTTTGAAGACAAAATATAGATCTCAGCTAAATATCAAAAATAACTCTTGAGTGTCAATTTCTAATTTTTAGCCTTCCTTTGAAAAACTTAGCTCTGCAAGACAAGCCCGTGGAAGTCACTAATAATTATTAAACTTGTTCTTATACTGGCTGAAGTACCCACTCTTAACACGAGTTTATTTTTTAAAAATGATAATACATTATTCTTGATATAATAGCTTAATTGTAAGGAGAGTAAAACCAAGTGCATGACAATGTATACAAAAATGTAAAATGATTTATTGAAATTAATACTCATATTATAAACAGTTTTGAACGAACTGTAATTTTAAGCCTCGCAGAATTAGCATTTAGAATAAATGTTAAGTAATAAAAAAAGAATATAAAATTCCAATGAAAAACAATTGTTATTTTTTTAATATTTAAAGCGAGAAAACTTTAAAATGTTTTAGCCTGGGATCAGGTGTGCAATCGATACTAACGTTAATGATCGCGGGGAGTGATGCACCCCAATTCTTTTTTTTTAATAATTATTTTCAATATACGAGATGAAAATCACAATTTCAGTGAATAATTTAACTATAAGAAAATATACTTACCTATTTCAAGGATTTTTCAATTTGTCTTTCATAATTTGAGAAAATATCCAATAAAACTGAACTAAATTATTCCAAATGTGCGTGACCTTAATAAAGGACACAAATAACAGGAAAGTTATTTGCAAGCAAAACTGTCACATTTTGTTCACGTTTTTGTAATTTTAATATCCTTTGATGATCGACAAATATCCTGTTGAACTTTTTCTTGCTTGTGTCTTTTTGACAGGGTGAAGTGCATTTTGCGGTACACTTATGGCTTCATATTTTCTTGATAAAGTTCTTAATGTAGCTATTGAAAATTTTCCTTTCGTTTCATGTTTATTGCTTTTCTCAAATTTACTTTCGCTAACATGATTAATATGCATTATTTCAGCAAGTGTTTCCCTTGTTTGATGAGCTTCCATTTCCTTATCAGAGAGATCACAGAGGCCCAATTCTTTTTTTATACTCTGCTCGTTTACATTTATAAACCATAATCAGTCGTGCAACATCACAATTAAAACCACTAAGTTATTCATTGGGGAAAATGCACCATGTTCAAGAAAATATTTTTGAACACACAAAAGTGGTCGTGCCGGGAACTTTGTCTAAACAAGAGTAACTTAAGATTCTAAAAAAACGTTTACCATTCCCAAAAAGGAGATATGTGATCAATTCATTTTAGCTCCCATTAAGACTGTCATATTGGAGGATCTGAAGGTCATTGGTAACAAATAAACAGTTTTCCCAAAATTCGATTTTTTGTATTATATGTTTCAGTATACTCATAAAATAAATCTTGGCCAATTAATTCTTCAAAGTGCTTAATATGCTTATCCATGTATCATAAAACTTTTTTCACATTGTGAAAAAAAGCGCAACAAATTATATAATTTACAACTTCCTAAAAAGGGATGCAGATAAATATAACAGTAAGTTCGGAAGTAAGCAAAAGGTAATTTTTTAGGTTAAAAAACGTAATAAAAATTATCATCGTAAGATTACAGCAAAGCAAACAAAATATTTTTTATTTGGTTATAGGATCAAAAGATAGCTAATGAGCGTTCAAAGTAGAATCTTTTATTTTTTGATGACCTTTTTCACCAGATGATATATATAAATCATATCAATGAAAATCTGTATTTTTATTATATAAAAAGTATTTTGTTTTGCTTCTTTTCAGTAAATTAATTTTTTAACCTTTTATTTTCGATATGCTCGCCCCTTAAAGGGGTTATCACGCCCCAGAGTCTTGTTGAAACACTGATCTAAATTTAAACAACTTAAAATGGATTCTCCCAAACTTTTCCTACCTAACCAGGTTGGTTTAGTTCCTGTCATGTAACTGAACCGTACACGCAACTTTCATCTTTCGAAGCTAGTTAGCTTTGTTCTGCGGTGTAAGAAAGGTGGTTTTCCATGAGAAGAGTTGAACGTTAAATTCTATCAACAACGGAGACTTTGGAAATGCTAAGTAAGGTGTATGATGAATCTACCACAGCGAAATTTAAGACTTACGAATGGCATCGGCGTTTTAAAGAGGGCCGATAATCCAATGAAGACGATGAACACGGTGGACGACCAACTTCATGGAACGCGGTAAATGTTGCATTGGTGTCTGAATGTGTTCCAAAAGATCGTCGTCAAACATTAGCACAAATCGCTGAAGATACACACTTCTCGAAGACGTCGTTTCAGGGAATCCATTCGTCGTAAACGGCCTCTGTTCTGGCGGAGCGGTGACTGATATCTTCTGCATTACTACACACCAGCACATCGGTCCCAATTGGTAAAAGAGTTCCTAACGTGACTTAGTCTTCCTAAAGAGACTAGCGTACTTCCATATCCTCCCTATTCACCAGACTTAATCCCATGTGACTTTTACCTAATCCCATCAATGAAAAACATTTACAAGGACGTCGTTTTGTGTCATCAGATGAGGAGGAGCATCGCAAATGGCCTTATGGGAAGCGAAAAATGGCCTCCACCTGTGCTTCCAGAAGTTATAGGAACACTGGCAGAAGTGTATCGTCACCCAAGGAGACTACTTTGAAAGGGGATGTGCTTTGATGCTGTGAACTATTCAGAGTAAGGTTTTCTGCACTTTGTCCCGAACTTTTGGATCATACTACTTATATAGATGGACGAGAGTGCTTACGAATGTTGGACTAAAAAGCAACACGACGTTTGTTGGAGACGGACCTTACGATTTTAGGCCACGATCGTGACGAGGATAACACCGATCTGGCACCTCGTCTCTAAACTGCCACATCACATCAATGCGGAGACTTTGAGCTTCTACAGATTTAACGTGCATCAGCTCCTCTGCACAGTAAGTTTTCAGTGGTACAAGGGCTCGAACTCATGACCATAACCACTAGTCTACCGCAGCCACTTACATAAACACTGTATGTAACATATTTCATATCTACAGTGGTAGTATTAAATGAATTGACATTAAATGCCGAGAGAAAAAAATTTAGTACTTATTTAATTTTTAAATGTAAAGAATACTGTTTAATAAACAGTTTAAAACTATAAATGTGTTACAAGAAGATGCATATAATAAAGATGTGAGTTTATATTAATAATGAGAGCATGAAATCTTTTCCATGTGGAAAAAAAATTCTGAGTTAAGTTATTTCCTTTAGATAAAACAACTTTTAAATTTTCATAATGGAAATGCATTTTAAAAAAAAGACACGAATTGAAATCTTCTGAAAGAGGGAACATACAATGTATCGGAAAGTGACAGGTTCTAGCGAAAGTAATCTTGCATTTACTCTTAAAATAAAAGTGGTCTTATCTAATTAATACTTCCACTTTAGATTTAAAGTCTGTGTCGAGAGAGAAGCTATTTATTCGATTAGAAACAATCTTTTCTTACTGGATTAGAAAATCGAAAGAAAGAAAAATTGTGAAAAAAAAAATATACTAATGCTTTTACTTGCATTATTTTAAGTATTTTTTTTTTCCTCTGTATCTAAGTAACCTCATCTTATTCAACAAATTTAACTAAAGTCCCCTTAACTCTTATGCACTTTTGGATTACAAGATTAAAAATATTTCTGAAAAAGAAAAAAAAGAGAAAGTTTTCTGTGCGAGAGGGTTTCTTAAATCTTTTATTTTCCTTCTTTTCCCGTCAAGTTAGAAACTGATGTGTGTCCAAAATAATTTGAATAAGACAAAGGAAGATTTCGATTTCCAAATGGTACGAAGCTATAGTAATTTGATTAACTTTTTATTCGTGTTATAACGATTTGAGTAAATTGATGGGTGCGTGAAACTCAAGAAACTAAATTATTTGCTTATTATGTCTACAGATATCAACTACATATTTACATTTAAATACAAGTTATTCAAATAGTTTGTGACAGATCTATACGCGTTTCTTCAATTAATCCTCTTGGGAAATCTTTGGGCTATCCATTCGCGTTATTCACAACCAACCCATCGGAAAAAAAGAGAGAATCGGGATATTTAAATTAACTTACTATATATAATTAAGGTTTTCTAGATTGAAGAGAATAGGAGAGAAGATATACTCGAGTCAGGTGAGATTGCTACTGAAGGTATAATATTAGAATTATAGTGATTTGATTCTTAGGCGAAAACTTTAAATTGGCGATTGTTCACTAGGACTGATTTGATATTAGATTAAATCGGATGATAGGTTAGATCCTTTATTAAGGTAAGAATCAAGTTTGATAGTCTCCTGATCGTTCAAGCTTTACCCTCGTTGATTCACTTTCACGGTTAACATCACTTTCTATTATTAGTTGAAATTGTGTCTGTTCTTTGTGTAGTAAATAACTAGGTTAGTTGAATCATGTTGTGTGTGAGTGTTTCTTCCCTTCCCTCCATACATCTAGGTGCCC
The DNA here is from genome assembly GCA_019973955.1 of Trichonephila inaurata madagascariensis. Taxonomy (NCBI): domain Eukaryota; kingdom Metazoa; phylum Arthropoda; class Arachnida; order Araneae; family Nephilidae; genus Trichonephila; species Trichonephila inaurata. Next base: position 61,531 of record BMAV01019027.1, read on the forward strand.
GAGAGAGAGGTGTTGAGTATTTCAATTCTGCAAAATAGGTTATTTGTAAAGGAGGTGGCAAACACAAGAATATAAGATGTCCTTTCTAGTAGAGCAGAAGTCGGTGACGTATGGCACACGTGCAACATGTAACACTCTGCAGTACTCTAGTTTGTTAATTTTTGAGTGGATGGAAGTTAATAAATTTGTAATGGACCTTATTTGACCAACATCTTCAGAATTATGGACATTTACGAAATTACGAAAAAACACATGAAAGATAACTCTGAAGATAAATTTACAGCTATTTTGTAAATTATTGAATGTCATTGCTGGAGAGATTTAATTGCTTGAAGAGAGAAAATTACATGCACTCTGTTTTTCGCTTTGGGTTCTATAGATCTAAATGAAAAAACTTTATTTATATGAAAATATTTTGAATCCACAAAGGAATTGCTTAACGACAGAATTTTCTGATATAAAAGTAGAGCGGTGTAAGCACTCAGCTCGCATTAAAATTTTTATTTGTCTTTTTATTTAACTGTAATGAAGGGTTATATATATATATATTTTGTTGTCTCTTTCTTAATTTAATAAATTATCTTATGTATGTCTATCTTATGTAATGTAGTTTAATTTTTAAAAACACATTATGTATGTACAATTTTATTTAAAAAAATTTTTGTTGAAGAAATAATTAAACTTTATGCTGTTTATTTTTGCGTTAAGACATATCTTTAAATGATGCAAAATTAATATATAATAAAACTATAAATCTATATTATTGACATCTATTCTCTGACTCTGCGGGAATCGAACTGTTTCAAAAATGTTCTACTATGTATCACGCTGAATCCTATTGGTAGATTTACTTGGCACGCCACAGCTAAAAGGTTACCGACCCCTGTTGTAGAGTGTTTCAAGCTGACTGTCTCTCCAATCTCTTGGAAGGGAGGCGATCCCTTCTTGCACCTCGAATCACAGTCAGGGTTCCGGCTCCCAGGTGGAATCCAGCCGTTGGCTTTCTCACGGCCATCGGTTGTCGTCGTGATGTGAGATGAAAGGACCCCGAAATATTTTAGGACTGCGTGTGTGGTTATGAACGACGAAATACTTTTTGCAAAGGGAAATTAATCAAGCAGCTGCGAAATGGAAAAACGTTATGGTGTGTAAGAATAATTAAATTATAGCTTAACAAAAATTTTGCCACCCATTTTATATTTATCTTTGCACGTACATCTTCGCATACATAATTCAACACTTAATACTTTCTTCGAAATGATAATCCAATTTTCACATTCCAATCTCATTACACCTCCCTCTATGGTTACAGGCCGTAATTTCTGTGTCGTTTACTCTCCTTTCGATACCTTAACTAAAATACTCGTATAACAATTTAGCCGTTATTTAAATAAGTTTACAATCCAACTAGAAATCAAAGGTAGCTAGCGTTGTTTTGCATTACTGAGTGACTTTGTTGAAGCTATCTTCTTTTAATGGATAAAAAACTGTTTCCATGCTTCCTTTGAAACGTTACACATACACACAGATATACAGTAATACCTCGACTTACGCTACCCCGACTTACGAGAAACAGGAGTACCAAGATTTTCAAATCTCGTCGATTCTTTTCTCTCTCTCTCTCTCTTTCCATCACTGAAACTGAACGGAATCAGTACCAGAGCCTGATGAAACTGGTAATGCGGTTGAAGAAGTTGTCAATCTTGGCAGGCAAATAAAATTAGAAGTGGATAGAGATGACATTCAAGAACTGCTGGATTCTCATAATCAGGAGCTGACAATGAATGGGCTCATAGAATTGCAAAAGCAAGACATTGAAGAATTCGAGTCTTTAAGACCCAATTCAATCAGAAGATTAAATGACGGTTGAGAATTTGACTGAAGTTGACCCAGTTCTACCTATCGCATAAGTTCAAGGCAGTAGCGGACACAGGAATTTTTCAAGGGGAGGGGTCCGGGGTCGAAAATTCACCATTCCTGTATCATGCTCCTTTTGATTTTGTCGATTTTCGGGAACAAAACACAGTAAAAAACTAATTAGTGAATAAATAATTAGCATTAATTAATATAAACCTGTAATCATTAATATATAATTAAATTTTTACGTACTATACTTAGAATTATAATTAATCAGGAAAAAAATCAGGGCTTCGAGAGGGGGTCGGACTACTACTTATTATTGTGCCACTTTGGTTCAAAGGCAATAAGCTTATATTTACAAATATACAATGATTTCTTCACCATCAACATTTACGATTAATCTGTAATAATCAAAAGTGTTCCTTTAGGAAATATATTAAAACGACAAATATATCATAAATTTTCGAGTGATTCCTCTCCCTCTTACTATCTTTGATGAACGAAGTGTGATAACCCCATCCCTCCCCCTTTCTATGCTTTGCGATCTGTGTGAAACACTATAATTCCTATCATTCCATATTTTTTACAGGGACTCTGTAATTTCGTTAATTAAAAGAAAAGTGTCTGCAACTTATATATCTTTGTGAAGCTTCCATATCCTTAGCAATGGGTGTAAGAGAAAGTTCTATCATTTTTTTCTAATGAAAAAAAGCAAATTTTTTTTACTTTTTGTTTAAAATTTAATGTAATAAATAATGTCCTTTGTTAGTTACAACTGTCTTCCAGCGTTTTGGCAGCTTACCTAACCCCCCTGGAAAAAAAAAATTTTTTTTTGACGACAAAGTATTCTTCCACTGCCATTTGGACAATCTCATAATTTATGTACTTATTTACATAAACAAAGCTTTGCAGCAACCTGAACGGGTAGTTTGTCGAGATGATGCATTTCAGGAAGCAATGCTGGCTGATGTCTTAAAGTTTTAGCAGGCTAACGCGAAAGCCCTGGAGTAGCTAAATAGTGCGACGATAATATGCACTCACTCACTCACCCAAACCCAACTGTGTAATTTTATGCGTTGTTTCTACGCGAACACCAGTAGTCTGATGTCACTGGTAGAAGGAATACGCCTTTTATTCTATGCAGATGAACGTTTATATCGAATTTCTTTATTTAAAACATCAAGTTGCGAACAGTAACGCCCCCATTTCGTTTTCTTTCCAGTAACTCATAGTAGTACTATACCGCGCAGCCATATAACCAACAACACAACATAATCTTCTGCTGCTCGCCAGCTTTGGATGTGGATGATCGTGTCTCCTCTTTGTAGCTTATAGCTTTTGATTCTACTAATAGCTCTCACTGTATATATTTGTTGTTTATATAACATATTTTATTTATTTATCTTGGTGGAATTTTCAATCGTTAATAAAATACATTTTAAAGCGCTCCATTGAGCTGAAATTTTATATACCAGGGATATCTCATTTTAGATAACAAAATATAATATAATTTAGTTATAATTAATAAAAAATTAGTTGATTAAAACTAAATATTTAAAGATACAAATACAAGCACACTGGCGACTTGTGGCAAAACTTGAAAAGGTTTTTTTCTCACGTGTTAAAGCATTCATTTTGGACTGAAATTAAAAAAGGACAATACGATGCTAATGATAATTAAAAAACTAATTACCACTTAATATTTGTGTGATTCTGTCCTATGTATATACTATATTTATAATGTATGGTAACTTTTAATAAAGAAATGGCTATATAAAATAAAATTTTTCGTTGTTGATCTAAAGTAGATTGATGGCTTAAAAAACTATTTTTTATCCTTGTTTTCCTATCACTTGTTTTATGCTCTCTATCCTTTTCACCACAGTCACCAAGTGATCCAAAAATGGTTCCCTTTTGAGACGAGCAAGATTTGAAGAACATATTTAAATTCTGTTCATTAAATTTTTTATCTTATTTCGTGAGGCACCCAAACAGAGAGTTTGGAAACGAAAGCAGTATCCCGATGAATTCCAAGCTTGAAGCTTACCTCTGTGTAAGTTAACGTAGGATTTGTCCTGATCATATTGCGTAGCACTTCGTCACTGACATTTGATGGCCTTCCTAAACCGGGTTCATCATTCAAAGAAAAATTCGATTCTCATTGCGGGGGAGGGACAGGATTCTAGGATGCCCGAAGCTTGAGACTGGCATAAGAACGTGGATTTATACAATCAACCTATAAAATCTGGCTTTGGGCCCAAAACTTGACGGCGACCCCCAATATTCTTAACCGCTTCACATACAGACAGTAGCGCGCACAGGTTACTTTCAAAGGGGTCGGGGTTACGAAAGTTCACCATTCTTGTATCATACTATTTTTGATTTTGTCGATTTTCAGGGCAAACATAGTAAAAACTAATTATTGAATAAATAATTAGCATTAATTAACTCAAATTAATCGTAATAACAAATATTTAATTACATTTGCATATCATATACTTAGAATTATAACCATTTATTCAGGGAAAAAATCAAGAACTTTAGGGGGTCGGACCCCCCATATGAAACCTCTCCTTTGAACTTATATGAGAATAAATTAAGAGTTAGTTAATTTCTAAAAAAGAATTTTCCTATTATTGAACTCAATAATTTTTTTTATTTCAGAATTAAGTAAAGAATAGTCTAAAAGCCTTTGTGTTCAAAATTTATTCCAATGAAATTAGTATTTACACGTATAAATTAAACTAAACTAAACTCAGTGAAGCAGCAGCTCCTGAGATCCAAGGTCTATGGTTCCCAACTCAGGATACGTGACCATTGGGTTCTGAGGTGTAGGAGCATATGTCCCAATCATTTGGTCAGTCTGATGCGAAACCTCCCAGTGTTTATCCCCAATCAAACTTTGTACTCATTTATCGACCCACTGAAGAGTTGAAAGGCTGAATCGACCTTGCCCAGCCCGGAATTTTAACCCCGAACCTGTGGAGTGGAAGCGGAATACGCTACAGCTGAGCCAATGGACTTGTATTGGCATGTATATTTAAAGAAAATTATTGAGGAACTATATACTAAATTATTTAAGAACAAATGATCTCTAAAAGATTACCGCTTTTCTTAAGCAACATTCAGTAAGTGAATCAATAATTAAAATATATAAATTAGTGCAAAAGCAGAAAAACCGGAGAAATCGGAACTTCTTTTACGAATATTACATATAGTTTGGGATTTTTAGACACGAGAAATGCTATTGTGTAAAAATTTTGCTATGTGATACACTGTCCTTTGTTTTCATAATTGTGTTTATTTATAATTACCTTGATAATATATTTTTACTTGCATTATTGGAATAAAATCACCTATAGTTCTGTGCAAAAAGTTTCTATAAGAGTTGAATAGAAATTTTTTTTACTGGCAAATGTGTGTGCGACTTGATGAAATATAAGTGGATCCCAAAATTAGATTTAACATTCAAAAAAATCTTTGGTACGGAAAAAAACAAGAAGATTCTCATCCATTTTTTGAACGATATTTTAGGGTAAACTAATTTTAAAATAAGAAATCAGTTAAATGGAAAAAGTCATCCTTCTTTATGGGAAAAGTTTTATCTTAATTAACAGATTAATGCCACAACGTTTTTTTACCTTTTTTAGCCATTACTATGGATACTGATTGTGTCCAGCTGTGATGAAAACCTCGAAATTTATTAAAAGTGAGCCATTTGTATTAGGCGACTGAAGAATAACATTTATAAATATTGTTTGTGACCGGAAGGACCATTCACAGGATAAGAAAAAATACTCTTCATAATTGTCAAATGAGTAGAAATAACCCTAGCGACAAATTTGGTTGCCGATTTTAGTGACAAAATAGAAACCCCTTCAAAAATGTATAATTTTTGACGGAAAAACTTTGTATGACATTTATTGTTTGACTAGGAAACTTTATGAGTTTCTAGAAGTTTCTTTTCAGAATAATATAAAAAAAACAGTGAAGCACACGAAATGTGTTATTTTGGATTTATAGGTGTGTGTTAATTTTTTCTTGATGGAAGAAAATCTACTGTAATTACCAAAAAGCTCCTGAACAAATTACGAACCATAAGGACCACCCAAATGAAAGTGGCACAACAGGAAGTTTGATAAATGGTTTAATAGTATTAATATAAATTATTATACAAAGAAAAGAAGTAATATATAGATGTAACAAATGGGTTAGCAAAGTCACCTTGTGGGTTGAAATAAGTATCTCAGCAATCCACGAGATGATAGATACTCTGGTGAGGAAGCTTCGGGGATGGTTGTGGAACCAATTTTCAACAACAGCTTGGCCCTCATTATCATCGGCAAATCACCGTCCCTTCAGAACTTTCTTGGGAGGACCGAAGATGTGGTAGTCCCATGACGAGGGATCCGGGTAGTAAAGGGTATGTTCGAGAACCACCTAGCAGAATTGCCGTAACAATGTTTGGCACGCCATAGCCACATGAGGTCATGAGCTATTTCTCGAGTGGTGATTCTTTGATTAATTCTCATGTCAATATCTGAAACTGCTTCCATGGTGATAATCTCATTTACTTGACCAGGTTGTGACCTGTCCCCTCAGTACTGCTTCTTCCACTACAAAAATCTCTACACCATCGGAATACCGATCTACAACTGATACACTTCGTGCCATACACACTTTGCATTCAAAAATAGATTTCGCTAGGATTCACATTTTCCGCTGTTAAATATTGCACTGCCACGCATTGGCGCTGTTAGGAGGCATCCATGATGCGAATGATGCCTTTTTACATGCTCCCACACTATCACACACGCATCTGGCTGGATCTGCCGATATCGCATGCATTTCCATCACTCTGGGCCCTCTACAGGAGCATGCGCAGTCATCATTCTCTTCAAATGGTGGAGTTATCGCAGCAATGCTACTTTCATTTGGGCGACTCTCAAGAATAAGCCTATAATTGCACGAATCTTTCCCTCATTTAAAAGACGATCAGCCACGTAACACTATTTTTAAGCAAATCACTTTTAAATCAAAGGTAAGGCCTGTGTATTTAGTTTTTTTCTTCATAAAATTGTTTAGTTAAAGGTTTCTTCAGAGCTCGATCATTTATTTCACAATAAATTACTATTCTGAGTTTATATTGTGAAAATCAAATCTATTTAGTTTACCGTTTGCATGAAATGCCTTATACAAGGTGAGGCGTGGGAACTTCCTTTTTCGAAAATGCAATGAAATGCACTACATGTTTCATTCGACATTATTGTTATTTTCCGCCTACCACACAGCATTGGATTTTTGAATTTACACACAGTTTAAGCACAATATCTGTTAAATGTCACTCTCCTTTATCAATACACTGATGCAATCATTTTCAAAAACTTCGAGTCACCTTTTCAAGCATATTGACCGGAATATTGTCAATTTCGGCTCAGATTTTGTTCCATATGTCTTTCAGGATCTTGGAGCGATCTTTGTAAACCAGGGACTTGAAATAAGACCACAGGAAGTAATCAAGAGGGGATAAATCAGATAAACACGCAGGTCAGTCTACGTCCCCCAGGAAATCCCCGGGGGAAGGGTGCCAAAACCCCATGGAAACCCGGGAGGAAAGGCTATGGTCTCATTTTTTTCCCCTTATCCAGACCCCTTTTCGAAGAGGGGAAAAGAAATAGTATTACCACATTGCTGAATTTATACATGAACTCGTTCCACATTTTAAGGCCCGGGGGTTTCTCTTTAGAATTCCCCTTTCAGAAAGGTATCCATCCACAAAAACTTTTCCCGATCAGAAACACGACCTCGGGAATATCGTAGTGATACAAAAGTCTTGTTGACGAATCACCAATCAACAGTTCGAGAAATACGCCCCCATGGAAAAAGGCCCGCGCCTTTCACAACAGTTTAACAACGGGCAAAAACAAAACCATTCTTCCACTGAACCTTCCCTCCCTGGGTCACTGAAAATTTCAAAAAAAGGAATTTTCCCGGGACCCCCCACCTGACACGTAACTCACGCTTGTAACTTATATATCAAGACTACTAAAAAGTGTGTTTATTCATTCTCTCCTGAGAACATTTTTTTTCTTGTAAAGAAATATTCTAAATTTGTTTTAACACTATAATTAACGCTTTTAACACTATTATAACACTTAACGGGACAACATTATGACATTTTTTCATTTCAAAACATTCAGATGGAGAGTGCATTTTTCCAAAGAATCATCACACACACACACACAAAAACCTTTTATTATACTTCATTAGATCTACTTAGAGTTTGATTTGCAATAAATATCTTAAAATAGAGTATTTATGTTTTTTACAAAGAAATTAATTGGGGAAATCGTTTTTAAAGGATTTTTGGTTCTTAGGTAAACAGCCCGATATAAAGAATTTTTTTCTGAGCAGAACAGAAACGTATCAAAAAATCCCTTTCAAAATGATCGTTTGCAAACCGGCAAAAACCGAAACTAGTTATCCGATTTCTTGTAAAAATTTACCTAACCATAAAAAATCCCAGTTTCCCCTCAAAAATCAAAATATATCTTTTTTGAAGTGATAAATTATTTTCTATTCTTCACTGTTATTCATGAAGTAAAAAGAAAAAAGTATGCATTGTATGAAAGATCGAGCAATTTTTATACAGTAAATAAAAGGTACTATAGTAAAAACTGGAATTTGAGGGCCAAGAAATGTTTAAAAAGAATTTTTTATAAAAAAGCAATATTTTTTTTATCGTGGTACAAATTTGAATTTTAATAACTAAGAAAATATTAAGTTTTCTTATATATCCTACGTTATATAATATACTGTATATTGAATTTTTAGTAATTACTTCGAAAATGTATTTATTATCATTTTTAAATGTAAAAAATTTCTGCTTACAATAATAACTTCAAAAAACTTTCAATTATTTAACATTTTAGGCCAATTATTACCGGAAAAAGTCAGGAGTTTGCAAAATATTCCAAAGAGAACAAAAATACGACGAAATGCACATGTTCATTTCCGTTTTTAAATGTACCAGTGGAAACACATTAAGAAAGTGCGAGGGAATTCATATTTTTAACAAGTTATACTGTTAAGCAATATTATGAAAAAAAAAAATGAATCTTCAAATATTAAGGCAAAAATGGTTATTGGCCAAATGCGCAGCAAATGACGAGTTTTCAATATGTTGAAGAGAAAGAGAGTAAAAAACATACACTTGGATTGTAGTGTAGAACTGTATAGTACTAACTCATTTAAAACTAAATGATGAATAAATTAGCGCAGCTTGAAAATTTAATTAGTGCAACATTAGAATAAATAGCACATTATGATTTAATCAATAATTATGACTAATATCTCAGTGGGAATATTTAGCATCCTTCGAAAGTTTGAATTAAATAAAATTCATACGTCATAATTCGGTAGCGGAAGCCGCCACTAGATGGTGCTACCAATCAAATGGCTTCCACTGTTGGGTACTTGCCGTTTCTGCAAAGGCTTAGTTGCTAATATGCAGCCCATTGAAAAAAAATATCTTAGTGAGTTTGATTGAAATATTAAAGCCTATAGAACTCTGGCAGTAAAATAATTAAGTAAATGTACTTTAATCTTTTCTCTGTGAAAAAGTTCCGACATTTTTAATCACTCAAATGAAACAAAAGAGGGAAATTTTTTGAAATTTTTTAAAAGTTAATACCACTGTATAAAATCCTACACAGTAGGCACTTTACCAAAGACGGTCTTGATGGGGAACTTCCATATTCACTAAAAGGGCCGACTTTAAAAACCCAGGAGATTTTGGGACAAAATTTTTTTTAACATCCACCATTTGAAATTTTTTGGTCGAGGAAAATGAGCTTGAAAAGATCAATCGAACTAATACCATCTGGATTGGTCTCTTAAGGCAGCAATTTCAGCATTTAATTTTTACAGTCCTGCAGGGCTCAAAGAAATATGCCAATTGGTGCAATTTTTTTAGTCTCTCTTCCAAAAACAGTTTGAAATGTATTGTGTTGCTAAAATAAAATCAGTAAAGGTCAAACACTTACTAAATGCACATGCAACGATTCAATTCACGTCAGCCGAAAGTGAGAGAATTATTTTATTTCATTCGGCAGTCATTTCTTTACCAGATTATGTTCTTCCATGAAATATGACCTATTGGAAGCAGTTGGCTCATGAACGCCAACTTATTAATTATTTTTTATTTGTCACGTGTTTCTGCTGATGTAAAGATATCTGGCAACAGATTTGTTTTGTTTTTGATTGATTCGCGATATGTTCTTATTCGAATCGATTCGTGGAATACAGTGAGGTATGTCGGAACTTTGTTCTTGTGGAATTCTTAATGCTAAATTTTCTTATTCTGAGGAAATTCTATTCTTGATGATTTATTCAAGACTATATTCATTCCTGTTCTTAGATTCATCAGATAATTTTTTTTTTAAATTTTACTGTCCGTTAATTTTTAAATTGGAATCTTTATCCACAGGAGTACATTAGTTTTCCCTAACTATTATTTTATTGAAAACAAGATTTGTAAGTTATGTTTTACATTTCTTTTCTATTTTTATCAAATAATGAGTTAGATTTCCTTTTTATTTCAATTTACGTCACTTTCTGAAGGAATACGAAGGCTATTAGCTATAAACCTCGCAATTTTGAACCACGCGATCAAGTAATAAGGACAAACCAACGGGGGAACCCCCTCCAAACTTCCCCACCACGCTAACTCGAGGGAAATTTTAAAAATTGGGGATCTAAGTGCATGCGCACTATGCAGTGCGCAGTTGCACTTGGACTCGAACTAAGAACTTTATTATTAATATTTCACATAGCAAAACATTAATAATGCTATGTCTTTTTTGTTTTTATTTTACGTAATTTTATAATAAAAAATAATAATTTTAATTGCTAAAATTCGTGTTGTATAATTTTATTTCTTTTCTTTTTCTTTTAGCTCTACTGTATTTAAGAGTTGTAAGTTTTTTGAATATAGTTTAAGTAATAGTCTATTTTAAACTTTATTTTTAAAAACCGACTCTGTAAAAACCGGTTAGCCGATTTTTCCCTTTATTGAATACCAAAAATCGGGTTTTGAAATTTTATCGGGTTCTTGCAAGCCCTCTTCAAAATCTTCAGACGCACAGTAATATTTTTATAAGAAAATTCCATTTTTATGCTTATTTTACGAGACATATTTCTAATGTATTGCGTTTTCACAGAAATATCTGAAATGTTAAATCGCATTTAGAAAACTTTTCTACTTGAATTCTACTGATATTTTTAAAGACTATTTACTCGCTTTTTTTTTTTTGCTCTATAGTATGAATTGATCTTTAGGGAATTCTAACGTAATTTTTTTTCAAAAGAGTCTACTTTCAATCGGGTTTTATATATAATGGGGTTTTTTGCCCTTAATTTTTGTAGTCAGAATTTAATTAGCAAATAATCTCTCTCTCTCTCTCTCTCTCTCTGTGCATATGTGCGTGCGTTCGATCGCGTATCTATAACTCTTTTTTAAAAATTTGTATATGCTTTTTTTCAGACTGTATACAGACTGTTTACTGAATTTCTTTACTGTGTATTACAAGAAAAAGTAGTTCACTTTTTTAGAAGCACAATAATAAATAGAACTAAAATAAAAAATTCAATACTTGTTTAGACAGTAGAACCTGTTTATGCGCGGTTCTTTTTTTATGTGATTTTTTCTGTACGATCTTTTTTTATGCGGTTTATGAATTTTAACGGCTTTGGCGCCACTGTAATGTTTTCTATCAATGCACCAGTGGTGATCGGATAATGTTAGGGTTCCCCTGCAAAGTCAGACTTCGCTTTTAATATTTTATAAGTTGGGTAAATACGTACTTGGCGTTAGTCAGGCTTTGGGCCCCCTAGAATCCTGACCCCCCTTGCGAGGCAGGGGCTGCGGGGGTGTACGTTACGCCTCTGCAATGTACATATATACACTTGAAGAAGTTTTGTTCATTTGTTATAAACAGCCTCTTTACAATGCACGTTCAGTTGTTTTCTTTGAACGCGCCATCAGCCCGTGCTTGATTGAAGACGAAACTTTCAATAACAGTGACATTATCAATAATTTGATAGATTATGAAGGCGAAGAACCGGATTCCTTGAGAGCGGATAAAATATATGCAGGGATACAGCTTTCCAGAAAATTGGAAAAGCATTTTTTAAAATAGATACCAATTCCAAAAGGAGTTTGAAATTTCAAAAAGAGCTTCAATCATGCATATCAGATTATCGTGACATTTACAAGCCAACCAAATTTCGTCCCAAAAACTTATCTCTTACTTTATGATGCCAAAAAATAAATCAATTGAAATTGTATCTTCAAGTGATGAAAGCGATTTTGAACTTATTCATCACTGGAAGATGAGCGCTTTTATTATGATGAGTAACAGTGAATTAAATATGTGTATTTTGAAATCTTCTCGATGTATACAATGAGAAACTAAATGTTTTAAAATGTTTCCGTGAGTAATTTATTTACTTATTTTGGCGTAATTTCTAAGTGCGACTTTTTATGCGGTCTCTCTCTAACGCACAAAAAAATTTCTGTAGCATTTCGACTAAGTTGTTTGTTATATGTAAGAATTCATGAAATTTTCGAATATTTTTTGTGCGGTTCTTTTTATGCGGTCCTTATCTAACGCACAAAAACAGGTTTTACTGTTTATATATGAAAAAAATTCTCCTCGAGGTGTTATAACTGAAAACGAAAATTAACTTTTATTCAAGTAAAAGTGTTTTAAGTTCCCCCAAGAAAACATGAATAACATTCATTACAGATAGATATGTTACATTTATACGCAATAACTGAGTTTTTTTCCTCAAAATTAAAATGATAGCATAAAAAGTATTCAAAATTTATATGAAGCAAATATTATTAATTGTGGTTTCAAATTTTTAATTGAATAAGTAATGCCATGAAAAATTCGGAATGATAATAGTAAAATGTATTATATTTTCTTTAAAAAAAAGGTGTTGAAATTTCTCAAAATTACTTCAATTCGAGATAAATGTTATCAGTATTTTAGTAAGGTGGTTAAATTTAAAAAAAAATATTATGATTTTTGAAAAAATTTGATTTAATTAATAATAAAAAATTGTTATATTACTGTTAATTCACTCTCATTATCTAAACTTGTTTGAAATACTTAAAGATGAAATTTAAATATTTTTATAAAGCTGTTAATCACAATTTTCTTTCGAGTCCTCAGATTATTTGATGGCATCAGCTTGAAACATTTATTTTTGTAATCTAAATGCATTACATAATATAGTTCGATGTCTTCCACAGAAATAAGTACATATATGTTTTAGTACAAGAAACCATCAAAAACGAACTTTATTCTCAATAAAGTAAACTAAAATTACATACATTTTTTCAATTAAAGATTATTTAATCTGTCTAATACAAGAAAAAAAAAATTAAACTAATACTTGAGAAGAGGATATTTTTGTGTCTATGCTACTTCTGAGCCAACATAATATCAGAGTGGTTTTGTTATGAGCTTCAACACAGCGCTGTTGGTTAAGCCTCACGATTTAGTTTTTATTTATCGTTCCTTTTATATTTGTTCGATATGCAAATTAATATTCAATTATTTCTTAAGTATATCATTTAGTTCGTATCTAAACGAGCCTTAAGGTGAAATATTTGATTCAAATCTGTTTTAGATTTAATAAAGTTAATATTCTATTTTTACGATTTATTTATACCAGCTTCGACAGAATAATCCAAACAGTTTTTTTAACATTTAAAATTTAATTACAATTTAATTACTTTCTCCAAAAACGAATTTTTTGTAACTTTGATTCAAGCTATTCAATTTAATTAAAATGAATATTCTTTTTCTTTCTTAGAACTTCGACTTGAAAAGTCTGGCAACAGTTTATTTAACTTTAAACTTCATTAAGAGTTCATAAGCTAAATGAAGTGATAAATTTCTCGGTAAGCAAAGTAAAGCAAAAGAAATATTTAAAGAAGAGAAAAATGTGGGTGAACTGTTTCGAAAATAAAATAATTAATGACAGAGAAGCCGTATACACGTTCCTATCAAGCAAACATTCAACAAAATCAAAAGAAAATAAATAAACAAATAACAAGCCCATTCTTCAAATACCTTATCCAAATTCGAAACTTTCTCTCTCCTTCGATTCGAAACTCGTAACATTTATTACTTATTTACTTTGTTGCTGTTATTTTCTTCCAATCGATTAGCAAACGATTTCCACCTTCTATAAAAATAATTCTTTCAGCCGTGGAAAATTCGGCTCTGCAATTCCTTTTTCCCCTCCCTATCTCGTTTTGTTTTGCAACTTAAGTCAATGTCTTAACTTTTCTTGATTTACTCGCTCACGCTGGTCTCTTTCTTTATCGGCTCCATTGGAGATCGTGAAACGTGAGGAGGGAGGGGGGTCGGGCAGAATCTCGTTAAGATAATCCCCGAACGTAACGAGCTGTTAAATGAAATCGCCCTCCCCCCTCGGCAATTACTCGGCGCAGTTAATTACTCTCGGTGGGGAAGCAGGTGCTTTTCCAAATAAACTCTACGGGAAGGTCCCCCTTCTTTCCTAACGGCCGGCATTCCGATCAAAGTTTGATTGGTTTCGCCCACCCGAAGAGCTTAATAGGGCAATAAGTATTCGCTGTCTCATTACATTTTTGCCTTTCATTTCCACTCAAATTTTTTGCAGGGCGTATAGAGGGAAAATGGGACATTTAAGTTTGTTAAGGGATCCGACAAGTTCGGGAAACCGGGTTTTAAAAAGTGCATAAATGGAAAATTTTCATGATATTTAGTGTCACTTAGATTAGACTACATATACAAAATCGTTTTAAGGACATTTTGACAAAAAAAAAATTACTTAAATACAATATTTTGGCAAAAAATTAACTTAGAATAACCTTTTTTTTAAAATGTTCTCCTTTTAAAAAATGCTTCTAAAATAATAACATTGTGTGTGTGTGCTTTTTTAAAGACTTTCCCGAGAGTCAATTTTTTTTTAAAATTCATATTATTTTCAGAGTTACAATCAATTGAAATAATTATCATCGTTTTTTTCTTAAAATTTCTCCCGTTGTCGTAAAACATGGATAAACCCACTTCTGAGTTATATATTTCAAAAATTCTAGTTGAGCCTCTGTACAGAGGTCTGAGCTATATACAAGGAAAATATTATTATAATAGAAGCATTTTTCACAAAAGGAGAATGTTTTGAAAATGGGTCATTTTATGTTCATTTTTTATCAAAATATTGTATTTAAATAATTTTTTATTGTAATACTATTCTTAAAACAATTTTATATACATTTTCTAATATAAGTAACACTAAATATCATAAATATTTTCCATTTATACGCTTTTGCAAAATCACGGTTCCGAACATAGTCGGATACCTAAAGGCAGCATTCGGAAATTTTTTTTAAAGCTCCCAAATTCTAGTAGCTTGTATGAAAGAAAAAAATACATATATTTTTTAAATTAGATCGAAACATCTTATAACAGGGACACGCATTAACTCGATCGTGATTGACCGGTGGACCACCAAGACATTTTGGTGAAGATTAGCAGTTAGTAAAAATATACCATGAATGCAATCTGCTGTGAACTTTTTATCTATGAGGTTGGATTGAAAAGTTCCCGAACTGAGCCTATAACATGGAAAACGTTTGCAGTAGATCAACTACGATAAAAATTTCTGTGTTATTGCATTCTTCCTCTTTTCTAAAAAAAGTTTGTTCCAACCACTTGATTGGAGGCTCGCCACGGCATCGTATTTTGTAGGTGGATGCATTTTAATCGTCGGCGATTGAAAGAAATTGCATTTGTTGAGCAGATAATGAATAAAAAATTTTGTGTTCGTTTGGGAAAAAGTGCTACGGAGACTTACGAAATGATGAAGCATGTGTAAGGCTGTGATACATTAGTGCGAACACAAGCTTTTGAGTGGCATAGAAGCTTCAGAGAAGACAGGGAAAGTGTCGAAGACGACAAACTCTGTGGACGTCCGCAGACTTTCCGCGCCGCTGAAAACATAGAAAAAATTTCTGTGATGAAATGTAAGAACAGGCTTCAAACAATAGCAGAATTATTTGAGATATTCTTGGCTACATGTCAATGAATACTGACAAAGAATCTTCACAAGCATAGGGTGTGTCAACATATCGTTCCCCGCATGTTGAACGAAGACCAATCTGCAGATGAAGTTTAAAGTGCATCACGTGCTGAATTAAAGGATATACCTAACATGGGCTTCGCAGAGCTTGATGACCTTTTAAGGCCATGGCATAAGTATGTTGCTACCATGGTCTTATTTCGAAGCAAGTAGGATGTATTACAATTGTAGTTGATAATATTAAGTTATAACTCAGTTCGAATCAACTTTCCTTACTATGTATGAATAGTTTCCCAAAAAAATCCTTCAAAATTTCCATCATGTTGTAAGCTTACGTAGTTAATAAATACGGCGTAATTATTTAAAAGTGGGGAAATATCTTACACGTAAAATAGACTTACACCACTTTCAAAGAAAACGGCTCATATGTAAAAATTAAAGTTTAAACTGTCATTTGCGGGTTTGTTTTAAGCTGTGCATTTTTTACATTCTATTTAATGTGCATTACATTTTCTTTCACAAGGAAACATTCCTTTTTAAAAAAGTAATTATATTGCAAAAGTCTTCTATCTTTCCAATGGGAGAAATTAGCTGTTTAGTTGAAGCTAAAAAAAAGCCCCCATTTAAATAAGACAATTAAAATTACAATTATTTTGAATTAATTTAATGACGTATAAGTTTAAAGTAGATGAGAAGAAAACGAAAGCTGTATGTCTCAGAAAACAGATGGAACTGAATAGTACTTCCCTAGAAGTACGGTACCCCATTAAAGCTTGACCCTTCGGGCTCATAGGCTTAGGGCTCTCGAATGTCAAGGAACTCATTCCAGACGTTTACGCATTTACAATTGTGATAACAAATTTAAAAGAGTAATTTGTGGTGTGTGGTATTAGATTTTTCTTCATTTTACTTTCAAGGAAAGGACCCTGCAGTTAAGTTAATTACCAAAGGTAGGAAATGCAGCATTGCTCAATTCAGTACAGAGCAAAGCAAAAGGTTAAATTCTTCGTCCTGTTTGTTAAAAAATTCTTTCGTAAGAATATTTTATATGGTATATTGAAAATTTAAAACTCATAAAACTCAAGTCTTTTTTCTATTGCTTTCTTAAATTATATAAATAAAAGAAATAATAATAATTTTTGAATACATAAAAATAAATAAACGAAAATAGGTGAAGTTTCTCACCTTCATCATTTTTACATTTAATTCGATCAGGGAATGATTTTGTGCATAATGATATTTTATGATACGATCACTAGATTAGAAGATGTATAAAATTGTTTTATTGCGACGTGAGGCGAATAGAATATTTATAGGCTCATCAAAATTTTGCCGTTTTCTTTGTGGCATTGTTACATTATTTGTTCGTAGGGACCTCTGTACAGAGGCTCAACTAAGATTTTGATTACCCGCATTATTTCAGAGCTACCATTTTGAAATAATGTGATCGGCGGTTTTCTCTTTTAAAATTCTGTTTTCGTGTGTAAAACATGGATAAACCGACTTCCAAGTTATGTTACGGTTGGGGTACAAGAGGTTCGATAGACATAAGTAAAATATTAATACACAAAAGCATTTTTGCTGTGCGATAAACATTTGAAAAAGCAAGGTTCTGGCTAATTTTGTCGTAACATGTACCTAAATAATTTGGTATTGCAATACTATTCTTAACCCAATTTTATATACATTTTATAATCTAAGTGACACTAAATATCATACATATCCATATACGCTTTGTAAAATCACTGTTCCGAACGTAGTCGATACCTTACCAGAGTTCCGCAACCCCTGTCTGTGGTGACTGGTACCGGTTCGTGGATCAAATACTACCGGTCCCCGTAAATTATTTCTTTTATTTGATGTGGTATATTTTTATAGGTTTGGGCTACTTTGTATGAAAATCAATTAATATTCATTTTTTGGTGTAGCTATATTTTATTCATAAGTCACGATTAAATACAATTAAACAAAATTAAATCAAACAGTCTAAAATATAAATAATCAACATCCTTCATGGGCCGCGCGATAAAATTAACAAACGTTGACCGTCCGCGGCGAAAAGACGGTGAGCACTGCTCTGCTTTGTAGGTATGCAGAAATGAATCCACATTATATATATAAAATTTAAATAACTGGCTTCATTTTGTCTACAAGTTAGTAAATTAGTTCATTCTTGTCCTATATATATATATATAGTCGAACTCTATATACGCTAATTTTCTATATAGCGAACGCCTCTGAACTTCGAACATTTCACGATTTTCTTTCGTTCCTATAGCGAAGTACATTTTCTATATAACGAACTTTTCTTTATGATTCAATTTGTTCTGACTTTTTTTAAAAATACTTGAAAAATTTCAAGTTATTTTCTAACACATTTTATGTCAAGTACACCGGAACTACTCTTTGCTAGGATTCTAACTGCCGAGAGCAATAAGAGAGTTTTCGGACGTTTCACTGAAGTGCAACCCTTAACTCATTATCCGTTCACCAGAAACATCTTCTTCGATATCCCATTTCACCCCTCAGTAGTTGGTTCGCTGTGTTCCACTATAACCAATATATGCCAATAGTTTTCAATTTCAGGCTGAATCATAAATGTTCCAATCTCATTAATTTTAGTATAAAATTATTTTCATAATATTGAAAATACAGAATTCTTCGACATTCTTTCCTGTTTTAATTTTGGTGTAGCTTTTCTTCTTTTCTTTTCTTTTTGATGGGTAAGATAATGTAAAATAAACTTAAGATAATTTTTTTAAAAAGGTGTAAATAATTACTTTTTTAATGTATATGTTTTATGAATTTAAAATTTTATGTGGTTTATTACCTGAGGTATTAATAAGATGAACCCCTATATAACGAATTTTTGCATATACAACGAACTTTTTCTGGGAATTATGACTTCGTTATATAGAGAGGAGGTCCGATATCTTGTTCAAATTTTGCCGTTAATAAATACTTATCCATCCATCCAACTTCAAATACATTTGTACTGTAGTGGAGGACACTTCTGGACACAATACATTTTTTCAAATATTAATTCATTAATTAAAATGTCTTATAACAGTCAAAGTAATAGTCCAACAGCATGTAGAAAGAAAAATCACCGTTGTGTAGCAAGTAAAGAATACGCGTAGGGGCCAAATCCAAAGGTCGTGAATCCCACCCACCTGGGATTTCTGAGAATGTGATTCTTTCACTCTTCATTTTATTGAATAATTAAATTTAATTAATGAATAAATAGTAACAAACAAACAAAATATAGTCCAACACCCTATATACACTGAAGAGCCAAAACAACTGGTACAGATATGCGTATGCAAATAAACGGATATGGAACCTATCAGAGAACGGTAATGGCAAGCATCAAGACAACGAGTGTCTGGCATAGTTGTTGATAATAGGCGGGGTTACTGCTGCTACGGCTATCAAGATTTATGAGTTTGAACGTGGCTATAGCCAGCGCATGACAGATGGGACATAGCATCGCCGAAGTATGCGACATGGACCTAGATTTTCACTTACGGCCATTTCAATGCGTACGTGAATATCGTAGGGAATCCGGAAACATGAGATACATACGACATCGCTGCGGTCGGAAAAGATCAAAGAACGTAAATCAACGACGACTGACGAGAATCATTAAGCGTGACAGGACGCAACCCGTGCAATTGCCGCAGATTTACCGTTAACAATAACAAGTATCACCCAGAACCATTCGTAACGAAATACTGATATGTCTTTCGGAGCAGAAGCTACCTACACGTACCCTTGTTGACGTATTGACAAAGCTTTACGCCCGCCTGAGCCTCGCCAACACCGATATTGACCGTCGACTGAAACACGCTGCCTGGTTCGGGACGAGTCGTTTCCAGTAGAATCGAGATGATGGGCCGTAAATGGGTATGGAGAGATAAACTTCATGAATCATGGACACTACATACAACAGACTGTTCGGGCTTGTGGATTCCCGGTGATGGTAATGCTCAGTGGTTGCCGGATGTGGGACCCCGATGGCGTATAGATGCTATTCTGATAGGTGACAGGAACGTAAACATCCTGTGTGATCAACTATGCCCATTCATTCTCAGAATTGACGGACTTACACTTTGGTGACAATGTGACACCCCTTACTACGTCCAGAATGCTACAGAGTGGCTACAGTAAGAAATTTTGACTTGGACCCACACCAAAAACTCCCAAACAAACATCATTGAATATATCTGAATGAAAAGCCACCAGAAGAGAGATCTCCAATCCTTCTTACTCCTGCCGCCGGATTATGTTGTTGCTCCAGTAATTTTCTTCAGACATTAGTCGAATCCATACGTCACAGGCATTCTGCGATCTCGTGAGGGCCCTGCTGTACACTATTAGTAAGTACCAGTTTTCTGGTTCTCTTTTCCAGTGTACAAATGAAATGTAAAATTCGTATGAAAATAGCTATTTTGTTCATTATATTGTGATTCGTTCCTATATATATGCATATTAGTATTAGTAACTTGAGACATGTTAGCCTCTGTGATGACTATGTCTGGGGTGATTCGCGTAAGCTAGAGGTGGATTATCTGGAAATGATGAGACATTATGTACTCTAACAACTTTTATTAAGAATAACCAATACATAATTCCCAAATAACAACTTTCTTAAAGTGAGAATGTCAACACCAAATCCCCTTTAAATTCGTCAGATCGCGCAACTAGAACATCATTTATCTTAATTATATTAATTTAACTGTCTAATCCAATTTCCTATAAATATTACCTTTTATAGAGTCACCTTCCTTCCTAGGTTGATGAAATTCTATTATAAAGTTACCTTTTAGATGAGAAGACTCCATGCTTTCTTAATCCTACATAATTTGTGCAAACATGAGCGTATCCTTCCAAAGCTGTAGGACGTTCAACCTTTATTCCAAACAATCTGCACTGTTATTCCCCATTGCTACCTTATCTCACCAAAACCTTCTATCCTTTGGGGCATATCCTCATATTACCGGATCCGTTTCTGGTATTGGGTTGGAAATTTTGCCATTAATCAAAATGTCAAAGAACTTAGGAGTTATGCTAGAAGAAGAACGAGAGACGTCACAAAATTATTATTTATTAAAAAAGTAAATAAAGTAAAAATTTTCTATGTTGATCTAGGAAGTGACGGTAAAATTTTATATTACTTGTTCATATATGTTTATATCAAGTATTATAAGTTGAAGAAAAGAATCTCGAAAATTACAATAACTCAAAAAGTTATGTGCGGTGAAATACGAAACGAAAAATATTGTTTAATCATACAAAGGTATAAAATAGCATAAAAGTAAAACTACCGTGCTATTTCTAAATAAGTGCCATGAAAACAAAGGCACACAATGAATGTAAATCGGATGTGTCAGTTTGGTACAGAAAAAGTACCTTTAGTAGGGGTATGATTCCCCGAGATGCAGTGCAGCACAGGCAGCAATGTGCAGTGCTTTCAATTATTCGGCCTATTAGTTCCGCAGTAAATGAGAGCTATAGAATGAAAGCTAACTAGAATAGCTAATGAAAGCTGAACTAGAGTCATAAGAAGGAGATTGAGAGCCTCTACACGTCGTCCTAGATCTTCCCAAACATGCTCGATTGGGTTAAGATCCATTGGTCAAGCTGGCCACTGCATATTCTGAATTGTTTCTTGCTCAAGATAGGCATCCACAATGCGAGTCCTGTGTGATCTTGTCTTATCATATTGTCGCACGAAAGCATCACCTGTTGCTCCGTTATAAGGGCGCACATAAGTATCCTGGGTGTCATCTCTATAGGTTTGAGTATTAACATTTCCACGGGAAAAGACATGGAGGATTGTACGTCCACCTTAAGATACCACCACAATCGCAGACACTGCCTGATCCCTATGCATCTTTTTCTCGAGTGTATCTTAGATGAAAACGAGTTCCAGATTCTCTCCAAATGAAAATACACCTACTGCGCTTTCTAGGCTAAACTTGGATTCATCCGTAAAGAAAACAGCCCTCCAATGATCACGTACTCAGTTGACATTTGGACGTGCCCCCTGAAATGTGTCCGCCTATGGTGTGACGTGAGCGGATACAAATGGCTGGTCACCTTGTGACGTCTCTCGCGTCCTTCTGCTAACATAACTCCTATGTTCTTTGACGGCCACGATTAATGGCAAAACCTTTCCAACCCAATACCAAGAAGATAAACGAAATTAACATGTAAATGAGATATACTTTAAAAGGATAGAAGCTTTAATGATAAGATATGCGCGGCAAGTTTAGAGATAGCTTAGTGTGGAATCTTTCAGATCAAGAGTTAGCAGTCCGATAGCTTTGGAAGGAATAGAAGTCCATTGAAAGAAGTTGGAACGTCGTATATAAAGTGACATTAAAGATACTCTCAATCACTGTAGGAAGGAGATCTGCAAAAGGTAATATTTGGTATAGGTAGTTAGATGAATCGGTTTATTTATTATAATTAAGATAAAGGATCTAGTTGCGTGATCTGACTTGAAGACACACAGCTGCCACTTTCGACTACTGCTTACTAAGTAAACGAAAAATGCTCATTTCCCTAACCGTCAAAGGGTTAATGTATGTGAACCATTAACACGATAAACAAGCATAAAAGATCTATTGCACTTGCACTGAGAATAAGTATCAAAATTTTAAGGAATAAAAAAAGACAAATTTGTCGAAATTGGGTGCAGGTTTAATACGCAATTCGTTTATTGAGGTCTTAAATAAGAAAAGGGGGTAAGGCTTTTAAAAAGGACGAAAAGGGGTTGAAAATTTGGCTAAAAATTGTCAATCGAGCACAAGTCTATCTCGAATAAAAATTCGCCAAATTTGGGAACTTGTTCTTGATTATCAGGAAATAATGATTATCAAAATTAACGAAATAGGCTTTAATTATGAAAGTATATGCAATTAATTAAACGAAATAAAATTTTTAATTTCTCAAAACGGCTGCGAAATGGGTGTGTCGTATTTTTGAAGGCAAGTAAAAAAATTCTCAAATAGATTTGATTCATGTGAAAAAAAGGGAGAAAATTTTTTGACGCGAATTTTAACTTGTGACGAATCTTGGGTGCATCATTTCATCCTTGAAACAAAGCGAAGGTGAATTGTGTCCATTAGATTAAGGCAATGTTTCTCAAACTGTGTGTACTTTCTGACATAACAAAAAATAAAATACTCATGTACACTCATATAAAAGTATTAGTACTGCACAATATGTTTCATAATTAATTTAACGGTACTAAGTTAAGAACATTTAATAATTACCAATGACTCTATGCGCATGTCATAAAATCATAAACAAAATTTAATGATTAGCTTGATAATTTATACGGTTTATAATTAAACTCGTATATCGTAGCTGTACGTCAAAGTATAATATTATGGAATTCAATAGATTATTATTGTATAGACGGGTGGGATAAGCAATGAAAATTATGATTAAAAATTGGGTCGCAAGTATAGAAAATTTGAGAAGTACTGGATTAAGGTGACACTAATACGAAAATCAAGTAATATTTTATCGATCCATTGATGTATGGATATAAACATAGAGATTTCGTCAGAAAATGGTAAATGTAGTCAATCTATTCAGAGAGAAAAGAATTCTCAATGATATGTTAAGAACAAATTTTTGTTATAATTTCAATTTTTTCTTTAATTAAAGTCATTGGGGGAAACTTTTTCAGAACTAGGAAAAACGTATTTAATTTGAATAAAAAGCCTTTATATACGTATATATAATATTGGCAACTAGAGACAAAACCTTTGCATTTTATAAATCTACATGGCTTCTGAATTCGTTAAAACTTGGGAAATAAAAAATGTGCTTTATAGAATTTCCTAGAAAGAATTTATTTTAGTATTTAACAAATTTTTATTACTTTATCACGATCTTACTTCTGATACTTGAAAGTAAATTGGTTTCCATGGTGAAAGAAATGAATACATATTCCCAAAGTCAAATGAATAAATATGAAGATGAAAATTTAAAGAAATATTAAATTGAGCATTGTCAAAAACACGGTTAAAAAAGAAGTAATATTTTTCAATTAATTTATTTGAATTTATATGCTCTTTAGGAATTTTTCTCTCGAATAAATTTATAGATACCCTCGAAATTTGGATTTTAAGAGGTTTTTTAAGTAGAAAAATATTTAAAAAGAAAATAATTGTATTTTAATGTTGAAATTCTTTGTAAAAAAAAGGGGGGTTCTCTTTCCCTTTTCAATATATTTAGTTTAAAACAAAATTCATTTTGTCTGAAAAAGAAAAAAAAGATTGAAGTTCAGAGACATTTGGTGTTTTGAATTGGACAGATATTTTTAATTTGAAAATGAATTCTTTATATTTCTTAAGTATTAGAAAAATTCAAAGAATTTTAATTGACATTTACATTACACTAATTTAAAGCTAAATCATAGGTAAATGTATAGAGATATCTTAGAATTACAACTCTTATGGCTATAACTGCTTACTTTAACTACATTTATACAAAACTTGTATTTTTACTCCGATTTTTATATAGTGTGTATTATTGTAATTTTTGTGTCATGTTTATTTTTAATCAAGCAAATAATTTTAAAGATATCGTTGGATAATAAAATATATAACAATTTGAAATGTTTTTCTATTTCTGTGTACAGAGGCAAAAATAATTACTAAGTTGTTTAATAAGCAAAGTTGTGTGTTATCACATTAAAGGATCATAATATCAAAATCTGGGACTGAAAATCAATGAGAATAAGACCAAAAACATGCCTTGCACTAAATCATGTTTTAACAATTCCCACTTTAAAATTGAAGAGTATAATTTTGAAGTGGTTGATGGTTTCACTTATTTAGGTTCGGAAATTAACAGTAGAAACTATTGTACTACTGAAATCCCCAAAAGAGAATTACCATGGCTAATGGATGTCTTAATGGAATACAAAAATATATGAAATATAATTTAATCAAAAGAAAACAAAAGTACTATTATATAAAAGTCTTTTAAGATGAGTCTCAACTCATGCGTGTGAAACTTGGTTAATGTCTCGAACAGATGAGAACATGATAAGTACACTCTATAACAAAAAACGACGCACCAAGAATGAGATGTCCGATAAAGACAAAAATTGGTGGGTCGAAAGATTACGTACAGAAAAAAAAATGAATAAAATTTCAGAAAAATTGAATGATTTTTTTCAGAGTTACAAAGTTACAAAGTAACGAGCTCAAAAAGGAGTTGACTCACATCTAGCCTGGATGCAAACTACCACACGACGTGACATAGAGTGATAAAACACCTTGATGGTCTCCTGCGGTATTTCTTGCCAAATTTGCTCCATTTATTGGGCCAGGTCATCAACATTTTCCGGTAGATGCAGTCGTCTTCCCATCTTTCCCCCGGGATATGCTCGTTTGGGAGAGGGATCGGGCCACCCAAGGAAGTTTTTTGAAAACAAAAAAGTTTCACAGCAACACGTGTGGTATGGGTTTGGCAATATCTTGCTGAAAAATAAGGTCAGGGTACCGCCGCATAAGGAACGGTAGCAAAACAGTTCTCAGAATGTCATCAACGTACCGATATGCTGTAAGTGTGCCTCTAATGACGACCAAAGGCGTCCATCTTCAAAGAAATGACACCCCAGACCATAACTCCTGGTTGAGGGCCTGTGTTGCGTACAATAATGAAAGCAGAATCGACAAGCTGCCCTGGCCGACTGCAGACACGTCTTCGATGATCACCAGGACACAGATAAAAGCAGGATTCGTCTCTAAACACTGTACATCCCCGATCAGCATGATTCCACCCTGATCGATTCAAGCACCACAGTAATCTAGCTCAACAGTGTACAGGCGTGAATGGCGGGGGCGTAGGGGTTTGGGGTACGATCGTAAATTTCGCTCTATCAGCCGTCTGTGAAGGGCCCCATGGGGAACCTCGGGGCGGATGTACGTCTGATGGTTAATAACGAAAAACCCAAAACGCTGTGCCCAACCGATCGGGACAGCCTTCTGTCCTCCTGATCTGCTGTGGCCCTAGGTGGGCCCGCTACCATCATGACGCTAAAATTTCGCCTTTTTTCCCCCTTTTCTTGCCAGCATCTTCTAATGGCCGCATCGCTTCAACCCTTTGACGAGCGTTTGGGGTCCGATTTTGCCCAAACCCTCCGTCTTAAACAGTCCAATGATACAACATTTTTTCAAACTCTGACAGTTCCCCGTAATGACCCCTCGAACCCCTGGGGGCGAAAATTTTTTTTTCAGTTGTTAAAAAGGGTATTTTAAATCAAAAGCAACAGAAATTTTTTCACCATCAGTTTTGAAAATCGTTTTATAGACACCTGCGGGAAATGCGCAGTTCCGATGGGGTTTTTGTCCTTTGCCTTTCCAATTTTTGGACAAAAAATTTAATCATTTTCCCGGTTAAAAAGTCTTTACTTTCCCGAAATTTCATTACAATTCAAAATTTTTCCCTTGGGTTATCTTTTTTTTCTTTTGTTATAAAAATGTACCCAGGGAAAGGAAGTTTTTTAAGATTTATTTTTGGAGGCATTCAGGAAAATGGCGTATGGTGCAGAAAATCACATTTCAAGCTCTATCATTCATATAATGAATCTGACATTGTTAACTTCATCAAAATACAACGAATTAAATGGGCAGGTCACGTTGTCAGAATGAACGAAGACCACACCACTAAAAACGTCTTCAATGCTCTACCAATTAGCACGCGAAGAAAGGGCAAGCCAAATCTTAGATGGATTGAGGCCTGGGAAAAAGATCCCCCCTTTTTTTGGAGAAAAAAAGGGAAGAAGGGGGCCCCGGGGAAAAAGACTTTCTTGAGAATGGCAAGGGTTGCCGAGCCACTGAAGAAGGAATAGCAAAATCATCAAAGTTGTTCAAAAACAAAAGAAGACAAAAAAAAATTTCCATATCTGAATGGAAAATATCAGAATATTAAAGCACACATATCATCAAATATTCTACAACTTTAACCATGATAGATTTAGATAGATAGATTTTTTTAACCATGTCTATTTATTACATTGGGTCACACTCCCTTATAAAATATCATTAATAGTGAAGTAAAACAAGATTAGCACTTAAAAAAAATATCGCACAAACAAGTAGAAGTAACCCAAAAAAAAAAAAGGAAAAAACCCCCCAAAAAAAAAAAAAATTAAAAAAACCCCCCTTGGGCCCCCTTTTTTAAAAAAAATTTTTTTAAAAAAAAAAAAAATTTAAAAATTTTTTTAAGAAAAAAAATATTAAATTTTTTTTAAAAAAAAAAAAAAATTTAAAAAAAAAAATTTTTTAAAAAGGGAAAAATTTAAAAAACTTTAAAATTTTTCCCCCCAAAATTTTTTAAAAAAAAAATTTTTTTTTTTATTTTCCCTTTTTCCAAAAAATTTTAAAAAAATTTTTTTTTAAAAACTAATTTGACCCGGGGTTAAAAATTTTTAAAGGCCCCCAAAAAAAAAAAAAACCCCCTTTTTTTGGGCCCCCCCTTTTTTTAAATTTTCCCCTTTTTAAAAAAGGGGGTTTTTTTTTGGGGTTTTGGAAATTTTTAAAAAAGGGGCCCAAAAATTTTTAAAAAACCAAAAAGGGGGGCCCCCCCCCAAGGGAAAAACCCCCGGGGGGGGGGGGGGTTTTTTTTTTTAAAAATTTTTTTTTTCCCCCTTTTTTTTTAATTTTTTCAAAAATTTTTTTTTTTTTTTTTTTTAATTTTTTGCTTTTTTTTTAAAAAAAAAAAATTTTTTTAAAAAGGCTTCCCAATTTTAAAAACCCTTAAAATTTTTTCCCCCCCCTTTTTCCCCGGCAAAAAAAAAAAAACCCCCCCTTTTTTTTTTTAAACCCCTTTTCCTTTGTTAAAAAATTTAACCCCAAAAAACCTTTTTTTCCCCCCCCCTTTTTTTTTTCCCCTTTTAAAAAAACCCCCGGGGGGGGGGCCCGGGCCCCCCTGGCCCCCAAAAATTTTTTTTTTTTTTAAAAAAAATTTTTCAAAAAAAAAAAAAAAAATTTTTCCCCCCCCCCCTTTTCCCCCCAAACCCCCCCCCCCTTTTTTTTTTTTTTAAAAAAAAAAATTTAAAAAATTTTTTAAAAATTTTAAAAACCTTTAAAAATTAAAAAATTTTTAAAAAATTTTTAAAAAAAAACCCCAAAAAATTTTTTCCCCGAAACAAATTTGGGAAAAAATTTTTTCAAATTTTTTTAAAAAAAAAAATTAAAATTTTTTAAAATTAAAAAAACCCAAATTTTTTTTTCCCCCCCTTTTTTTTTTTTTTTTTAATTTTGGTTAAAAATTTTTTTAAAAAAAAAAAAAAAAAAAAAATTTTAAAATTTTTTTAAATTGGCCCCAAAAAAAAAAGGGGGTTTTTTAAAAATTTTTTTTTTTAAAAAATTTTTTTTTTTTTTTTTCTAAAACCCGCCATACGCTAAAACCCCTTTCATTTCCGGGAGTCATCGACGATGTCAGCTCTATGGGGACGGGTTATCGTCCATTAAATCAAAAGTAGGCCTACTGCTGCAGCGTACAATCTCACAATGGGTTCTAGGACTTCATCTTGATACCGGACAGCCGTCACAGAACCCCGTTTAAAGATGTGCAGGTCGGTGCGGTATATTAATGAAATCCCTGCCCACACCATAATGCTTCCGCCTCGGAATGCGTGATGTTTTGGGGCTGGTTGCGTATTCCTTGTTTACGCCATATCCTTATACGCTTGTCATCTGGCTCCAAAGCAAATCTTTACTCATCAGTAAACAGGACATTGCCCCAGTCAGACACAGTCCATTGCCATGTTCCCGGCACCACTTTAATCGTGCCCGTCTTGATTGGACGGATAGAGGAACACAAACTCGAGGTACCCGGGCATACAGTCCATTGATATGTAATCTTCGGCGTACAGTAGCTGCAGATATAGCCTTACCAATGGACGCTGTAACCATAGATGTCACACGTGTGGAGATCGCTCTGTGATTCCACTTGGCTACAATAGCAATATATCGATCTTCCGCAGGGGGGTGTAACCCTTGGGCGACCGCCTACGGGCCTTCGGTCAACTGTCTGTGTGGTTTGGAATTGTTTCCATAAACGTGAAATTACAGAATGATGAACGCCGAAGCAACATCTGTGATCGACTGTCCTGCTTCAATGCGTCCCACAACACGCCAGCGCTCAGAATCTTCCATTCGTTTTCTGGAAGTCATAGAAACACGTATGTCTTGAAATCAAATTGTACGAAAGTTTTAAACACCTTCTATCAGCACTTACAATCAACTTCTGTAACACTTCATAAAGCTGGCTTCTTGTAAGACTGCCCTTTTTTCATATTTCTTGACATGAAAGCACGATTGACTGTTACCTAACATATTTGCATACTTCCATATACCTCTGCAGCGAATTGCATCCTCTTCAATACTGATTGGCTTCCGGAAATTAGTATTTCCTCTCCGTGCTTAACTTTGGAAGTGAGTGTATTACATATATTCTTTAAAAAAACCAAATTAAAAAAGAAACAGAAAATCTCTAAATACCTTTTCGTAATTGCCAACATTAAAAAAATTAAGTAACGAAATTTAAAAGAATTTGTTGCGATTCAATGTTAACAGAATAAACCAAATGTTCGTCTATTTGAGGAAATTGATTACTTAAACTGTCCGTTCGAAACATGTAAGGTTTTGGAATTTTTATTCAGTATATATAACTTTAATTCTCTGAATTTAATCGAGAGAGGAGGTATAAATACATACAAATTTAAAACTACTTATTTTATTGAGAAACATAATAATATAACATTATTTTAGAATTTCATACCTCAATATTTATTTTAAAACACCTCAAAATGAAACCATCTTCTACATAAAATTACCACAGTCCATTCATATTAATTACCGGAATTCATTCAAGTTAAACATTCAAAAAATAAAAGATAACTCTCCTGAACAAGATGTATGTAAATATTATCTGGCTGCGGAATTCAATTACCCTGTGTTGTTATAATGAATATTCCTTGGGGGATATTTCAATATATCTTTCTAATGCTTCGAGGAACGAAATGCAAAATAAATCAAAATAATTTAATTAATTCTTTAACTTTTCAAACATTTTCAAATCGATTTCAGGAAGCGAGAAACAAATTCGATGGGAAATTTATTATTCTATATTTGAATGGTTTTGCATTGTTTGTTTACCTAAATTGAATTATTTTAGCTCTGCGAAACACAAGTTCAAATATCATACTTTTGAATAAAAATGAAGGCTGAAACCTCGACTGAAACCCCAGGTGTAAGAGAAGAACCACCCCACCCAAGGCAGTCCGCTTGGGAACACTGAGTTGAGTTGAGTTGAGTTTGGTGTTTTATGGCGCAAGAGCCAGTTTTGGCTATACTGCGCAAAACATTCATAGGTCTGTGGTCTGGACGGGAAAAGAAGAAACGAAGAAATTGGATGACAAGATGGAGGGTCGAAAATAGAGAAGGATCAATGGGGTACCCCGGGGGCGTGACACCCGTGTTTACCAAAGATAGTAAACCCCTTGGGAAAAGGAAAAGACCACTAAGGTACCTCGGGATTGTGACACCCGTACCCACCTAAAGAAGGTGAGCCCCCTGAGGGGTTGGAAACACTGAGAAGAAGGGTTGTGTTTACCTCCTCCTTCATAAAGGACGTTCTTTGTAGTATTGAAATAATCAACAGTATGAATAACTTCTATTTAAATGTAAATATTGTTTTTAATAGCGGGGCAGTCTCGGTATCCCGGTATTTTTTCCAATCCCGAAATCCCAAGATTTAATTTTTGTCTGAATTATATTTTGAAATTTTTTTTCTCACCAAAAGTTTCTAAGAATTTAATTCTTAGATAATTTATATTTTTTTTATGAAATATGTACGTAGAATTTTTTTATACAATTATAACTGCTATAAGTAAAAAATATATGCATCTTTCTTCACTTCTCGTATGGGAGAACGTCGCATAGATATAAGTGGTTCACTGTAATACTTTTACAATATTGTAAGCAACACCTCAAGAATAGATTTGGTCACAGTTCCTTCTTCAATTAAATTGTGACGGCTCACGCGTCCTTTCTCTAAAATAACCTCTATGTTCTTTGACGGCCAAGATTAATGGCAAATCTTTTCCAACCCAAATCCAAGAAGTGAAACGAAGGTATAGATGCAAATAAGATAGCCTTTAAAAGGACAGGTTTTAGTCAGCGGGATGGCAATTTAGAGAAAGTTCAGTTTGTAAAAGGTAGAAGTGTAATTTGACGGCCTACCCAAGAATCACGGAAATCTCGCCATTACTACAAGGTGCATACTATTGCACTCGATTATAACTGAATATCTGAAGTTGATTGGACCGTTGCTTGGAATTCAAGGTAGGAAGATTATTTTCCGAATTCGAAATATTATTAGGATTGAGAGTAGGTGGATAATATAATTATTTAGATAAGTGATCCAATTGCGTGATCTGTGTTAACTACGGCTACGTGTTTTGGTTTATTCTCACTTAATATAAGTTTGTTCAATATATAAGTAATTTAAGTTAAACTCTTAATAAAAGTCATATTAAGAATTCTAAAATGTCTCTTCATTTCGAGAATCCCACACCTCTAACTTACGCTGACCCACAATGATATGGTCGACAAAGATCGACCATATCACAAAATGCCGTTAACTTATAGCGGACCTGCTTGAATGAAAGATCTGAGACACTTCAAATCCCTTTGTATTACTAACAGCTCATGCAACTGTATCTTTTATTTCAAATAAGGTAACGAAATGGATTCACATTCTGATTCAAACACTGGTTCAATTTTATGCACAAAAACCATTAAATGTAGCAGAAAAACTAGATAAAGTTATCAAAGAGGTATAGGCACCATTGCAGTCCATTAGGTTTGAGACAATCTCAAAAATTCAGAAAGAAATATCTTTTTTTTTAAATGGTGGGAGATGTAGCGACTACCTGAAAAGAACATACTCCTATTGAATGACGATAACAACTATTAGCATAGAATCCGAACGAGCATTTTCTTTCGCAGGAAAATTTGTAACAACAAGTAATATAAAAAAAAATTAAGTCAATTCCTACTTAGATCAACAAAGAAGAATTTTATTTTAGTTAGTTTGCATTAAATAGTTACAATTAATATAAATATGTATATACATATGACAGAATCACAACAGTAAGTGGTCATTGTTTTTTTATTAATTGTAACTAAATTATTGTATTGTCATCCAAAATAATCATGTATATAAAATTTCAGCTCAATTGAGCGCTTTAAAATGTATTAACGATTTTATTAACGATTGAAAACTCCACCAAGATAAATAAATAGTCAAACAAATAAATAAATATATAGAGATTGTGTGTGTGAGCTAATAGTAGGAATTGAAAAATAAGAAGCCGTTTAAATGATGAAACGTTGGATGACCTGTGTTTTTTAAAAGCTTATTTACAAAAACCCAAGAAATGAAAAGAAAGGTTTTTTTTTAAAAAATCTCATTATGTACTATTTTTATTTGTTTTTATGATAAATTAAGTTTTTTATTTGTTTCAAGAAAAAACTAATACTAAACCAATTTTAATTATATTTTCAGTTTTATTATGCAGTTTCAACTAAGCTAATGTGTAAGTATTTTTAATAAATAACCCAATCCTAATCCCGGGATTTAAATAATGTAATCCCGATATCCCAGTATTGAAAATATCACACGGGATTGCAAACCCTAAGCTGGGGGCGTTAATAAATCAGTTATTTAATTCCTTAATTCTCATGACCCCATTAAATTTTACAAACGTCACAGTCTCAAGAAAAGTAATTCGAAATTCTCAGGATGAGAAAACTAGAACCAAAATATCTGATGAGTACTTTGAAGGTATTTTGGTTCTAGATTTATTCTTCGTGCTTTTCACGTCTTCGAAATAACTTCTCACAAATAATATAGCGTTTCGAGAAAGCGATAAGTAATAGTAAATGAGGCAAGATTTCTAAAGTGAGAGATATTTATTCCTTTGGAACATATAGAAGAGAAGTAAGCAGACGTGATCAAATTTTTCTTTGGGATAAGAACCCTTTACACTCTGATTGAAAACAGATAAGTTAGTGTCGACTGAAAATAGACCAATAAATTTATCAAAAGATTGATTGTTTAGGCGGGAACCTAAGCTCGAATTCATGCACCAAAACCGAAAATAAATGCTTCGTGTGTTTTTCATTGTTCACAGTACCATATTTAGTGTAACATTTTCACGCCTAACAGCGGCATGATCGGCTTCCTTATGCAGATCACATTATGCCGTTCACACCTGCACGTGCATCCCTAAAGTATTGCGGGGTCTTTTCGTCTAATATCAAGCCGACAACCGATGGCTGTGAAAAAACTAACGCTGAATTCCACTGGGAGCCGAAACCCCGAGTATAACTTGAAGTGTAAGAAGGGACCGCCCCTACCCCAAGAGAGTGGAGGCAGTCCCTTTGAAACACTCTCGAAAAGAAGGGTTGTGTTTGCCTCCTCCCTCACAAATAACATATTATGTAGTATTGGAATATTCAATAGTTTGAATAACTTATATCTAACTGTAAATAGAGTAATTAACAGCTGCAGACGTTATAAATAATAATTTAATTTCTTAAGTCTCACGCTACCCATTAATTTTCCTAAACTGTCAGGAAATTAGGAATTGTCATTTCCTAAGCCGGTATTGTCGAAATGTATAAAATTGCTTCAAATTGAATTTGCCGTACCTTCATTTTACTTTAGACTAACACTCACCAACCGGTTTTTCTGATGGCCTGCAGAAAAATGGGACCTTATTTATATTTTTATGAAGATTCAATTTCAAAAATGACTAACAACAAAACGTATTACAGAAATGGATTGTATTTTTTTCTAAATGGAAGGAATTTCTAAAACAGAAGTATATTAATATTTTATGTCCCATAACCTCCCTTTCTTGGTATTGGAGTTTTGCAAAAACCGTTCTTAGTGGATGCTTACTCAATAAGAGAAACACGCCTGCCTAATTTGAAGTATATAGGCGTAGGTAATCTCGTGGTGAATGAGTGTGATTCATTTTTCTTCTATATATGGAGGTAGATAGATGTTTGGAAATAATTCATTTGAAGGTAAGCTCCACGGCTGACTGAAAGGCATTGGTCAAAATTCCGCAATATATTTAAATTACAAAAATTACGGGGACAAGGGAGATATTTTTCATCAGATATCCACAAACTCTATTACATTAAGTTCCTAAGATTAGAGAGAGAGAGAGAGCTGTAGTGGGGAAAACAAAAGCGTAGTAAAAAAAATTAATATTCAAAAACAAACTAAAAATACTTTTTCTATAATATTTCAAAATATGCGGAGAAATATGTTGGAAAAATGTTTTTCCATGAAAAAAAAATAAACAGACGTAAAAAATATTTTTCTTCTTCCAAATACACTCATATGCTAACAAAGAAGTAGCTACTTAAACAATTGGATTAAATCAAGTAGAGTAGTTCAGTATTCGCAGACGGTAATAATCTCGTAAGCAGATGCCATATATTTAAGCTTATAAGCGCAGGCGAAAAATATTAATCCTCTAAATCTTTGTTACCATACAATTTACAGTTATTGGAAGGAAAACAAAGCTTCATGGGTCCTTATTACAAACAAGAGAGAGGGAAAAGAAGCAAAAACAACTGTGCATATGGTTTGGGGATGCTTTAAACCTTTGCAGATTAAGTGGAGCTTTAATTGGCTATATTCTATTTGTCAGTTTTATTTTTGGAATAAAAATATCGTCAAGTGTTCTTAAATGTTATCCTTAAAGAGTCGCCATTTTGTGTTCTAATATCCAATCTTTTCTATTACTTTGAATAACTCTTGAAGCTTAAAAAGTACTCTGTAATTACTTTTGAAGAGACATAATTTGGAATTTATTTTTCTGAAATTTTGAGTTGAGCCTAATTGCTGAAAACAGCGGGAAGAAAAAAGAAATTTTAAAAAAAAATGGTATATTATTCAAAAATGATTTATTTACGTTAGAACCAGACTTACATATATGTGTTTATTAAGCATATTAAAGGGAAAATTCTTAAAGTATTCTCTCTTAAAATTTTTTACTCTTTTAGCTTCAATAACACTAATTTTTAAAGTTTCAGAGTAATTACTTATATTAAAAATTATCTGATAAAATGGCCTGGGTGTCATTTTTGAAAGAGATAATTAACTCATTTAATTTAAAGCATGCTTCGAAAACTTAAAATCAATTTTTATTTATTTTTTTTTTTGAAAAGAAAAACAGAAGGATTTTATCAAAATGATTAATTAATGCTTATCACACAAAATATGCAATTACTATTAAGTCTTCATTGAGGAAAAAGTAGAAATGACAGCAAAAAAATCAATGTTACATCTTCCGTTAAATTTAATTCATGAAATACAAGTAAGATATCCGTAAATGCGTACGATAGATAAAATATGTTCATACGCGTATATGTGTTTTTATTATATGGTGCCAAGTTTAGAAATGCCTTTTTCCTTAGAAATATAGAACATTTTATTTAAAGAAAACCCAGAAAACGTTTCATCAATCTCGATAAAATTTTGGAAGATTTTCGACGTAAGATACAAATGCAACGTACTAAAAACGAATGTATATATATTTTATCTGGCGCACACAAGAGGGAGCCTGGGGTCCGGACCCCAAACCCTTGATTTTTCCGATTGATTATAATTCTAAGTTTTATAGTAGGTAAATTTAACTAAGTATTTGTTTTTAATGATTAATTTTAAATTAATGCTAATTTTTCAATAATTAGTTTTTACTTTTTTTGTCCCAAAAATCGACAAAATCAAAGGAGCATGATACAAGATTGGTGAACTTTTTGAAAAACCCGGCCCCCCTTGAAAAACCTGTGTGCGCTACTGATATATATATATATACTGCTGTTTGTAAAAATGCAACACCAGAAGGAATCATCAGAAAAAAATGAAATTTAATGCACAAACAATTTTATTAACATAAATGACGAAATCTTCAAAGAAAAAAAATAATATTAATTTCCGAAATCAGATTTGGTGTGTCCCCAAAAACGCCCAAAAAGTCGCGAGAGGGCGGGTCAAAATTTGAAATCGCGGAAAGGGGAATTCCGCATATCGCGAAAAAAATTCGTCTTTTGATACGGCCCGGGATCCGAAAAGACGCCGCCCAAACCAAACCCAAAATGGTAAAGGCGACTTTCCCGGCGAATGCAGGGGAAAAAGTTGCATGTGTTTGAACAGAAGCCTCGAACGTTTTTTTGACATGTGGGCATCCCAATCCTGCTGAAGATAGCTCAGGATGCCTTGAAGGAAGGGGGCGACTTCGGGCTGTCCCTTTAAAAATACTTTTATTGATTAACCCAATTGGTACAAAATGGATCTCCATGATACAAAAATTCCCCCAAAATAACCTGGATGTTATGGTTTGGGGCCTTCCCGGGCTGGGGTCAAACCCAAAAATCCCAAGGGCCCCACAAATTGAAAATTTCCCAAACTTCCGAGAAGCTGTGGTATTCCCCCATGCGAAGGTGTCGTTGTCGCGCACGCGTCCTTCCTTGTTCACTGCCAGGTTTTGGAGTTATTTGGTGCTCGTCGGTCCACTGCTTCCAAACTCGCATCACTGTGGAACTGTTTCGCTGCATACGAGCTCCTATTGCGTGATAGGAAAATCCTCCTATAAGACCTATATTGTTCCCCCGTGCCAACTCCATAAATTGTTGGAATTTTTCCTTATTTCGTCGTGGAGGCATACTTAGGTCTCACTAAACGTTTGCCACTAACAAATAATCATTAACTATTTTCAACGTCCCGCTACAGCCCTCTATTTATACGCTTTCAGCATCAGTTCAGAGGACGCTGCGCGCGGCATGCATGCTCGGTGGCTCTAAAACTTTATTATTTTACGTAACATCCTATAATTGATATTTGCTGCAAAGTTCATTTAATTCTGATGATTCCTTCAGGGTGTTGCATTTTTTACAAACTGAAGTGTATATGCATGTATACATACACACACACACACACACACATATATATATATATATATATATATATATATATATATATATATGTTGCATGTATACATTATACATACATGCATATATATATATACTATTGTTCAAATGAAAAGGTACATCTAGGGCTGCAAAAAAAGTCTCCGGGCTGGATCGGAACATGCAAGGGCTACGGCATGCGCAGCAGAGAGCAAGTTCATAGAGAGCGCCGTCCAGTTGATGCTACTTGTTGAATTCCTCCAGCACGAAAGAACCATTAACTGCGATGTGTACTGTAAGACACTCATTCTGTTCCATGATAAGGCGCGTCCACACGTCTGCAAGGTTACACACGTGGAACTCGCAAGTTTAAGAGGGAAAAGTTTGACCATCCACCCTACAATCTGTACAAGTCACCCTGTGATTTTCATGTGCTTGGTTAAGTGAATAAACATCTAAAAGGGAAGCGCTTCAACTCGGACGACGAACTCAAGGACGATGGAAAGAACTGGGTTTTTCGTCATGGCCACAGGAATTCTGGGGACAAGGAATCCTTCGACTCGTTAATCAATCGTCGTTGTGTTCAGTCCTGTGGTGTATACTTTGAATAAAGTCTTCATTTATGCCCACGGTGTCGTTTCGTAACTTTTCATTTGAGCACCCCTTGTAACGAAAAGAAATATAAACAAAGAAAAATATCGGAGACTATTTTGAGGGGTTAAGACTAGTTTTAGCGACTAGCTTATCTGCCTTCCTCCCCGGTCTATTTATAATACAGAGCGAAATCCGAAAAATTATAATGAATATACCCTCACGAATTCATAATTAATTATCATATATAGGTACTAACTTAAATGGTACTTAGATCACAGCAGGAATCAGCAAACAACTAGTAATTTCTAGCCAGATTCAATGACCCATAAACAAATTAAAAACTACAGTACAGAAACACAAAATCATAACCAATTTGCTACTTTCGAAAAGAAAATTATTAATAATGATTTTTTACATTACTTAAAACTATGAATAAATTAATAATATTAATAAACATTTATTTATATTATAGCAATAATATTAAGTATATTGTAAATCAGGGGTCGGCAACCTATGGCACGCGTGCCACATGTGACACTCGGTACAATTCTCAGTGACACTCTGCACTACTCTATAAATTTGTTAATTTTTGAGTGGATGGAAGTCGATAAACTCTTAATGGCCCTTATTTGACAAACATCTCCAGAATTATGAATATTTACGGAATTACGAAAAAATTTGAAAGAAAACTCCAAAGAAAAATTTACAGCTATTTTGTAAATTATTGAATGTCATTGCTGGAAAGATTTCATTGTTTGAAGACAAAAAATTGTGTGCCCTCTTCTTTTTACTTTTTGTTTTATATATCTAAGTAAATAATCTTTCCTCATATGAAAAATATTTCGAGTCCACAAAGTAATTGTTTAACACCTGATACTGCAACTTTGCAATAATGAAGGGAAATACTTATATATATATATATTTCATGTTATCTCTCTCTTATTTTAATACATATGTTAAAAGATACATAATATGTGTACAATTTGAAGTTTTTTACTTTTGTTGGAGAAATAGTTATATTTTTATGCTGTTCATTTTTATGTTAAGGAAATCTTTAAATAATGCAAAATTAATATATAATGAAATTGTAAATCAGTATTATTGACAGAATTAACGAGCATCTCACCCCAACACGGCGGGTCTTCAATAGTGTTGGGCTCGAACTCATGACAAGCCAGCCACGAGTCCATTATCTTGGCCACTTGGCAGCTGCGGCTACTGCATTATAAGTGGGAATCGAATTGTTTCAAAAATGTTCTATTGTGTGGCACGCTGAATCATATTGCTAGACTGGTTTGGCACGTCACAATTAAAAGGTTGCCACCCCTGTTGTAAAAAATGATTTGTATTTTTGGTTTTATTCCTATGAAATAGAAAATATCTATTAAAGATACCAAACATGAGTAGTGATGGGCAAGAAAGGTTTGAAAAGTAAAATTTTGTTGAGGAAACAAATAAAACGAAGCAAAAATTTTTGTGAGTTCTATTTTTTCAGCAAATGCTCAGAAGAAAAAGGACTAATACAAATATCTTAATAAAAGCATAGTTTTTTATACATTTTAAAATACGTTGTTACGAATTCATATTTAACAGTTGTATTTGTTATGTTTTCAACATCTACAATTATATAATAGTTTATCTATTTTTCTCGTAGGTTCTTTAAATAAATGAATTACCAGAAGCTCCGAATTCGTAATACACTCCAATATATGTGGGTGGGTGTGCTTTTTGGATTATTATAACATCATAATTTAAGGGTACTGCAGAATTTTCAAATATATATAAATTACTGATGTGTACTATAAAATATTAACTGAAATATAAGGATTTTAGCACAGTAGTTTTCTGACATCAACTGCTATAGTTCCTGCATTCGGGGATTTGAAACGAATATACAGGCTATTCATTTCAATACTGACATTAAATGAGTAACTTGCTAGTTACTGTTTGCTTAACTTTTGAATGTATTACACATTAAATAATGAATATAAGCAGTTAGAGAAGTGTTTATTGAAGAAATTTTTTATACGTTTGTTTAAACATTAGTCTAGTATTTACTTTAAAATATATAATATAACATTTTGTAAATAAGTTGTAATACTATTTTAGGCTAACATTATTCATTTCATGACTAGCATTTCAAGAGAATTTCATTTGAGACCAAGTAAAATAAAAGATGTATTTACATGATCATAATATTTTTTCATCCCGATAAACTTTACAATGGCACCAAATTTTAACAACAATTATGCATAAATAAATCCGCATTCCACTTTCCTTAATGGAGGTATAACATTCAAATTTGGATAAGTAAGGCTTTTCTGAGACTGGTAAGGATTCAGAAACTGACAATAAAAAAAGCTGAACTCTTATTAGAATATAAAACATTGCTAAGGAATATTTTGAAAATAAATTCTTGTGTGTCTACAAAATTTTAAATGCTTTAAAAATCAGAAATGAAAAAGGTTTTTTTTGTAAGAGAGATACATATAAAATTTTAAAAATTCAAAGACTTTGAATTCGAGTGATAAATACTGAAGAAATTTAGCTCTGTTTTTAGATTTATAACGCAGCATCTGTATGCATTTCTAATGCCATAGAAAAAAATTAATTTATACGGCACTGGGGAAAATTCAAAGAAAACATGATTAAGAAAACGTCTAAATCATTATATAAAACACTGAATTTCCTGAAAGCAGCTCTTTTTTTTTAAATAATTTATACTAGAATCATGTGAAAGAGAGGCACAGAAAAAAAAATATTTAAAACTTATTTTTTCAAGAAATTGAGATAAATTAGTCATGTATAAAAATGGATAAAGCACACACAAAACAATAATACCTTCTCAAATATTGATCCGAGTTGCAGATCTAAAAGTAGATCTTGAAAATTAAATTGATTATTCGGCTATAAAATAATCAGTATACATTTAAAAGTTTTAAGTGAAAGGGAAAGAAAATAACTTAAAACATTTCCAAATTTCCCAAATTTAAATATTCAAAATAAGCATTTTAAAGTACATTTTTAACTTATACAAAATTTAGAAAAACCAGACATTTTTAGATGCGTGCATATTATTTAAGCTTAATATTAAGAATGAATATTTTAAACCAGTAATTTAAAAAAATTTTAAGTTCATTCCTACTAAGAAACAACAAAGAAAATTTTTATTTTAGTTATCTTTTATCAAATAATTACAAATAATATAAATATGGTTCCCTATGATGGGGGTCCAATAATTTAAAAGGGGCCCTTAATTTTTTTTAATTATCATTGAAGTATCGTATTGTCATCCAAAAATGTGCATATAAACTTCCCAAATTCAACTGGGAAAGCTTTTTAAAAAGGTTTAGGGAAAAAAAAAACTTTAAAATTTTGGCCCCAAATCTTAAAAATGAAGCCCAAAATGACTGTTACCCCGTAATTTTTAAATAATTTGTTTCAAGCAAATTTAAATTTTTAAATTTAAATTTTAGTTAAAAATTTTCGTAATATTTCCCAAAACAATCGTAAAGAAAATTTTAGCTGAAAATGAGGGGGTTTTAAAATGGGGGGAAAACCCTTTTTTTTTTCACAACCCCCAAAAGGGTCCTTTAAAATTGCCACAAATGATACCAACGGGGCTGTATTTCTGTTATTCTTTGAATAATTAGTTTTAGTCAATTAATTTTTATTAATTATAAGTAAATTACTGAATTGTCATCCAAAATAATCGTGTGTAAAAAATTTCAGCTCAATTGAGAGCTTTAAAATGTATTTTATTAACGACTGAAAATTGGAACAAGATATATATATAGAGAGAGAGAAAGGGAGAGGGAGAGAGAGAGAGAAGGGGGAGTGACCTAATAGTAGGAATTGAAAAATATTCACACGTTAAAATGCTGTTCTATTGTTATAAAATATCTGAATTCCTTTTTACAAAATATTTATGTCAATTTCAAAATTTTATGAAGTTCGTCAAATTACACAAAGTTAAGTAACATTATAGAATGGAATAAAAAGGATGTGTGCTCTACCCTTTGACATTTACCACTACTACCAAACACAGATGAGTATTAAATTACATAGCCATTCAATCAATTCTCCTTTTGAAAAGGAATCTATGGAAACAATTTTGTTCAACATCGAAATTCATTGAAACTTCACTACTGTTACATATCGAAGCCGAATGAAAATCTATTGTGACTTAGCTTCTATAAGCAAGCTCCCATTCACATGAATAGAACACTGCATTCTTAATTGCCCTACCAATTAAAGTATCTTGAGCACGTAAACTGAGGGAGAATTCTAAAGGGGTCGAATTTATTAGAGGAACTCTAGATGAGAAGTCTGTTGGATAGGAGTTTTAATGACACTGCCATAGTGCTTCGCAATCCTCCATTGTAAAAGATTGTTAGTAGAAAATCTTAATGAATGCGAATTTTAGAGGGAAAATAATTCTATTTGTGGAATGATATTCAATAGTTTCTTCAGCTAATTTTAGACCTTTTTTGTGTGCATGTGGGATACGAATTTCAAAAAGTACTTGATGAGATTGGTATTAAAAAGCATTACGAAATAAGCATTTAAAAAAAGAGGGAGATGCAAAACTTTTTAAGGTACAGATCTTCTTTTTGGATTTAAGAAAATAGAGGATATATTTGTGTTTTTCAAGGAATAAGAAATGCATTTTTGAGTGTTTTTTAAGGGAACACAGTAAATTTAATTGACACAAATCGGTCAAAAAATCAAATCTAATATTTTAAGCCTAAATTATTCTTTATATAATTTTCTATAACATCACAAAATTTGAAAGCTCTAAACTTAAAACCGCAGAATTATAATAGCTTTTACGTTCGTTTTTATTCACATCCCTATGGCAAATCAAAACTTTAAACTGACTTATATCAGAAAGATATAAGTCAGTCTTCATTTAAAATACTAAGGCTTTTTTTCTATTGTGCCTAATGCTTTGAATTTTTTTTCACTTATTGTTAATAGTACATGTAACCCGAGTTGGTATGAATTTTTGAATCAAAGCAATACTTAATTTTTTAAAATAATTTAACTCAAAATTTATGTATTTTTTAAGGAATTTTCGATAAGCATTCGTAAAAAGAAGTATTGTAAGAATACCAATCATGTTATCGCAAAACCCATATCAACTTTTGTTATACATAGTTTGACTTACTTGTTAATTAAATTTCGTGCATGTACGTAAATTTTTGTAAGAAGAGTAACATTTTAAAATTACTTCACAAATTTTTACCCTTAAAAAATTAAATGGCTAGCTTTTTATGAAATTTTGAGCACACCATTTGTTTTACCTAGTATACACACATAGGAGGCAACTAAAAAAAATTTTTGAAAATTCTTAAATTAATTTTTTTGGCGTAAAAATTGTACCATGTCCCCTTAAAATACTGCTTTAAATCTACTGAATGAGCTGTTATTTCGATAAATATTGCATGTATAAAGGTTTAATTTCATTACTAGCATAAGTTGTTATATATTATATTTTTAAATGCGCTTGTTGCTGATCAAAATTACCTATATGTTATCCACTTTAATACTTTTAACAAACGCTTTAAGTATACAACCGCAGCATCTCTATCCGACACCCTCACAATCATATATCTCTCTTGTTTACTCATTTCTGAAACACACACCACCACTCTACCGGGAATATTTTTTTTTCCCAATGGGCTGCCTATCAGCAATTAAGCCTTTGAAGACACGACAAAAGCCGGCTGGGTGGCGTAGTTGGTTTGTCGCTGGCCTTCTTCACCCAAGGCTGCGGGTTCGACCTCGGCCAAGTCGGTGAATTTTCATGATTCAAAAATTGACAGCGTCCTTGCCGTATGATTATACGGCATGTAAATAACCCTTGAGTGTCCGTTTGGCTTGGAAGCTCTCGGCAAAATTAAAATTCCTATAAGTACAGTTTCGATCGTCAGAGCTCAGGTGCCTCCCTCTGAGGAGGAAACTGGGGGTCAAAATTACTGCAACAATTGGTGTCGCCTATATGGCGCCGCTCTAAAAAGTGATAACAGCTCTTGGAGAATGTACTAGGTCTGCAAAGGTAAAAATACCAATCCGCATCCCCATAAGAAAAAAAATACATGGATCCAAAATGTGAGACATCGCAAGATGACAGACAAAAAAATCCCAAAATCCAGACATCCCAAAATGTGAGATCCATTTTAGTGGTGGCACCACCTCGTGGCGGATTTCGCTCCCAAATTTGGAGGCTTGAATTAATTTAATTGAAGCTCTCGTCGGATGCCGAGAGTACCAGAGCCCAATTGATACTCAAGGGATCTTTTACATGCCGCATAATTCTAGGACATGCATGCCCATGATTTTCGCATCCAGAAAATCTATCGACACCAGCTGGGGTCGAGACTGCAACCTTGGGCTTACGAAGTGGACACGCTACCTCTAAGCCACCGGAACCGGAATGCAGATGCGTTATAAAATGAAACACTCACAATGTAAGTAACTACAGTCATTTTCATTTATATACAATAGGAAAAGAAATTTTTATTTTTAAAGTAATACTTAAGGTATCCGACTACGTTCGGAACCGTGATTTTGCAAAAGCGTATAAATGGA
Source organism: Trichonephila inaurata madagascariensis (assembly GCA_019973955.1). Classification (NCBI taxonomy): domain Eukaryota; kingdom Metazoa; phylum Arthropoda; class Arachnida; order Araneae; family Nephilidae; genus Trichonephila; species Trichonephila inaurata. The sequence continues at coordinate 105,753 of BMAV01019027.1, forward strand.
TAATATTTATGATATTTAGTGTCACTTGGATTAGAAAATGTACATAAAATTGTTTTAAGAATAGTATTACAATAAAAAAAATATTTAAGTAGAATATTTTGACAAAAAATGAACATAGAACGACACATTTACAAAATATTCTCGTTTTGTGAAAAATGCTTCTATTATAATAATATTTAGCCTATATTAAACTGAGACCTCTGTACAGAGGCTCAAGTAAATTCTGAATATATATAACTTAGAATGGGTTTATCCATGTTTTACGACAACAAAGGGGAGAAATTTTAAGAAAAACGCCGATAATTATTTCAATGAGTTGTAACCTGAAAATAAGGTAAATTTTTTTAAAAAAAAAGTTCAAACTCTCTGGGGAAGTCTTTCTTTATATAATCACACACAAAACACAAAAATATTGTTTTTTTAGAAGCATTTTTTTAAAAAAAACATTTTAAAAAAAAGGTTTGTAATTTTGGCCGAAATGTTGTATTTAAATAATTATTTTTGTCAAAATACCCCAAAACAATTTTAAACATTTCAAATTATGGCACAAAATCACAAAATATCCATTTTTTCCCTTTTTCCGGTTCCGAACGTATCGAATCAAACAAAAAAAACGACACACTTTACATGGAATTTTCCCTTTTTTTTTTTATACTTTGAACATAATATACTGTATTACCCAGCAACTAGATGGAGCCCAAATTCTCATTGTGTGGTCTAATTATAATACTATTATAATTTATCGATTTGACCCAATCACACAAGGTTGTAACTAACTGATAACAACGAGCTTTGATTTAAGAGCCAATAAACGATCTATATTCTGTCAGGTGCAATGTGATAGTGAACTAATCCATACTGTAATCTATCAATAGATTAATGCAACGGCACTGGAAAACAAGGGGAAAAAATAAGACTAACAAGTTTATTTTACTCTATAAACTATTTAAAGATACCGAATTTTTTTTAAATTCCTTTTCAGCTCTTATGTGTTGCCAGGATTTACAATACATTTCAGAAAAGAAAGTTTGTTTTAAGTAAAAAAAAAGTGAAATGTTATCGGTAACTATTATAATGGAGTTTAATAATAATCTGACTTTCTTTACACAAAAAACTTTTTTTTTTTTTCCCCTCGCGTCTTTCTGTTAACATAACTCTATGTTCTTTGACGGCCACGATTAATGGCAAAACTTTTCCCAAACCCCAAAACCAAGAAGATAAACAAAGAATTTTGCAAAAAGAGATTTACTATAAAAAAGGGTAGAAGCTTATTAGGATATAGGGGTGGAAACCCCGTTCCCGGGAGGCTCAAGATAGTATTTGGAATTATTCTGATCAAAACGTGACAAAAAAGGGGGTGAAATCTTGGGATCAAATTAGCAGTCCGATGTTTGGAAAAAATAGAAGCCTAAGATAAAAAAGTTGGGAAACTTCATATATAAAGCAAAGATACCATTTTTTGGTAAAAGGGAACCCGAACTGAAAAAAAAGGGAATATTGATTAAGTAATTAGATGAATAGGGTTATTAATGATAATTTAGATAAAAGGGTCTGTTTCGTGATCTGACTTGAATATGATTTAATTTGGGCTTGACTCTCACTTTAATTAAAATTGTCAAATTAAATTTAAGTAATATAAGTTTTTTTAATAAAAGTTGTATTAAAATTATTATGTCTCATCATTTTGATAACCCCACATAAACTTACGCGGAACCGGCACGACAGGGTCATCACAGGATGGCTAGCGCGCGAACATATAATTCTGGGTTAGGTAATGTAGGGGGAAAATACGGTTCTCCCAAATGAAAATTTTTCAGGGTCGGAGAACATTGCAGGTTTATCGAGTGTATAGATAACAACATACAGTTTTAAATCCCGTAATCTGTCATGTGCCAAAAGTCACCCGGGGGGGAAGGGTATTCGATTTTGGTTCGTTGTTGGAAAAAAACCCCACGGATTTTGCGCAGCTAAAAATAAATTTGCGAAGGCTTTTCCCGCGGTCAAAAAAAAAAAAGAACACATGGAATTTTATGCATCCCAGCGGGGAAGAAATCGGGATGCTACTGATTTTGTTTATAGATTACTAAAAAAAAGAAGTTTAAAATTAGAATGTCCCAAGCAGACTTAGGGATCATATTTTAGTTCGACTCAAACCCAAAGGTAAAAGCTATGGGGGGTACGAAACCCACAAAATACGAACAACTGTTAGAAGCTTGGCTAAATTCGAAGAGAGATATTTTTCAAATTACAAAGGGGTTATCAGAACGATAATATAGAAAAGACGAGGTAAAAAATCCCGGGGGGATCCCTAATTTTAATGCTAATGGTAGAAACCGAGGAATTCAAAGAAGACATAGACCAAATAACGTAAAATGGTTCTACGAAATAGCCTCAAAATAATAGGGGGTTCGGGGGGTAGGTTTAAAAATAATGATAAAAAGATTCAGCAACGGGGGTTACCATTTCGAAATGGCAAATGAAAATTTTAATAGGGGGGACCGTAGAAAAAAAGGGGTTCGAGGAAAATTTCAATCAAGGGCGATGGCCCAAAGGGACATTAAATATTGTAAGGTTAATGATCAACCTCAAGAGGTGTCGACAAAGACAATTAAATTTCCCCGATATGTATAGCACCCGAAAACTTACGTCCCTATTTTTTATTAAATAACACATTTTAAAGCGCGGGGAACCGGAGCAGATAAATCATTTATTCAAGAAGTATATGAAAATTTTTTTTTCTATAAGCAAATTAAAAATCGCGGCCCCAGGTAATAACAGCACAGGGTGCGAAATCCAAAAACGGGGGTTGTAGAATTGAAAATTGGGATCGAAAAATTCGAAAGAAATTGGTCTTTTCATGTTTTAAAAGATTTAGAATCCCCATGTATTCAGGTATGATTTAAAGTGCGTCAAGAATCGAAATTTTTTAAAAAAATCGTTAAAAATTTCCCAAATTCTCAAATAAAAAAGGGTTTGAACCCAATTTAAAAAAGAGGAAAAAGTTGAGATAGATTTTCTAAAACAAAATTGGGGGAAGTAAAAAAAACAAAACTCAAAAAGTTTAGTAGTTTTAAAGGGTTATTTCGACAAACCGGGTCTTACTCATTTTTTATACCATAAAATTGACACGGGAGATAACCCCCCAGTAGTTTTAAGCCTTATAAGTATGACCCACTAAGCAACAAAATAGATTTTCACATAAAAAAAATGTTACAAGAGGAAACGATTGTTCCAATTCAGTCCCCATACGCGTCACCTGTTGTATTATGCAAAAAAAATAATGGGTTACCACCGGATAATCGGAAGCAAAAGATTTAGTGACTAAGAAAATTAAAATTTCGATCAAAAAGTATCCCGACCCCTTTCCGAATAGATGATTTATTAACGAACCCCAATACAACAATAATGTCATCTCTTGATCTAAAATGGGTACTTTAAAATGGCAGAAACCCCCCAGCATATAGTTAAGACTGTTTTGAGAAAAAGTGGCACTTATGTTTTCAAGGGGTCCATTCGGTTTATCGGGAGCAGCCCCAATTTTCAAAAGCAATTGACATAATCCTAAAACCGGTGATGGGGAGGTTTGTGAGTGTTTACATGGACGACGTTATTACGCGTCTTATTCACTCACCATGTTGAACATTTGGGAATTTTTTTCCTTGGGATGCAGGATTGACATTAAATAAGGAAAAATGTAAATTCGGGTGCGATAATTGAAATATTTGGGAAATTATTAGTAAAAAAGGAATTAAAACGGAAGACAAAGGTTAGAGCTATAAAAAATGAAACCCCCCCGTAACTCAAAGGGGTTTTTCAATTTTTTTAGGTATGTCCCGGTACGCGAAATTTTTTAAAAAAATTATGCGGATATTTGTGAGCCATTTTTTTTTAAACGAAATTTAAAAATTTGTCTGGCCCAATGAACCCAAAAAAAGGCATTCGAAGAGGTCAAGGAGGCGGTAACAAAGCGCCATTTTAAAAAGGAAACTTTCAGGAACCATTCGAGTTATTTACAGATGCCAGTTCGATTGGTTTTAGGAGCAGTACTTAACCCAACAAAAAGACCAGTGGTTTTTTGCGTCACGTACACTGAACAACGCAGAGGGGAAATTACACAGTAACCAAAAGAATGTCTAGCAGTTTTTGGGCGTTGAACAAATTTAGAACATATTTGGGAATATTACCAATTGGTAATAACAGATCACGCCGCTTTAAACACGCCTAACACATGGAAAAAATTTGTCGAGTAGGATGATTAATGGGCACAAAAAATTTGGTTAAAAGAATGGGAATATAGCCCGGGGAACCAAAATGCAGTGGCTGACATTCTTTCGGAACCCAATTAATAGTATAATTGGTGAAAAAATTTTGTGCCAAATCAAAGATTTGGTATTATTTGGGGGGAAACAATTAATAAATGAACAAAAAAAAATCCCAATTGGTCATATATATAGTATTTAAAAAACCCGGAAGAAAACCGGTTAATGCAACGATATGTGAAAATTGGCCCCCGATTTCCGTTTAATTGGGATTTTATTTTATCGAAACACGCAACGTCATTGGGGTGTCGTGATACTTTCCCAAAATTTTTAAAAGAAATAATGAGAGAATTTCATGACAACCAACGGGGACACTTAGGCAATTTAAAAAATATCATAAAATTCGGGGCGTTTGTTATTTCCCGAATGGGAAAAATTTATTGATCAATATGTTTTACATGCCATATGGCCAAGTTAATAACTATAAAACGCGTTACCAGCTGGTCGATTAAATCCCCAAATTTTATCAATTATCCGAATGAGATAGTGACGTTGAGAGGCCGTATCCCATATCGAAATAAGCAACCGCTATATTTTAGTAATAACCGATCATTTCAGCAAAAAGGGCTGAAATTATACCTCTTAAAAGGCCTCACTTATAATAGCGGATATTTTTTTTATAAATATCGCGTTATGGAGCTCCAATAAAATTAATAAGTGATAATGGTCCCCAATTTATATCAAAAGATTTTGAGCACTTAAGTGAAAAAATTTGGCATAAAGGGATGTGAAGATTGGTTGCTATCGACCCAAAAATCGGACTGAAAAAGAGTTAATCGAGATTAGTGCAAATGATTGCAAATTATGTTAATGATCAACACGATCTTGGGGTCAATTTTTATGAGTTTGCTTTCGCTATTCGTACAGCGGTGAATGAAACAACGGGAAAAAAACCGGCGAATTATTTTTAGGGCGAAAAAGATTACACCATTTCAAAAACTAGTTACGATATCGGAAAGTTCAAAATTCAAAATCCAAAAAATAGAAGTTATTCAGGAAGCTAGCTAAGTAGAAAATTAAACAGGAAAGGGTGGGAAAAAAAATTATAATAGACGTAGAAAGGACATAAAAAAAAAGGTAAATGATTGGGTCATTTGGGAAAAACACCCTGTAAGTTCAGCAGCTAACAAAGTATTCTAAATTTAAACTTTTAGGGACCTTATAGAGTCTTAGAAGTTAAAATTTTAATAATATTGTAATATGGAAATCAGGAAAAAAATTAACAGTTAACGTAGATCAAATAAGAATATATCGTCATAGGGAAAGTGACAGGTCGAATTAGGAAAAGGGATCCCCAAAAAGTATAAGATCAAGTCAGGGAAAATCGTACTTGGAAAAAGTACACCAAGGATTAAATAGTCACAATATGGGAAAAAAAAAATCTGCGGTGAAACGAGGTTAGAAAGGCAAAAGGGGTTGGTAACCAATCAAATCAATATAAAAATCAGAAGGACCCATAAAAAAAAATCACTGGTCAGATACACCATTCATTAGGGGAAAGAAAATAAAAAAAAAGGTTTAAATATAACCAGGGTATTAAAAGATCAGGTGTGTCGGGGGGGAAGTGGACCACAAAGAAAGTGGCAAAAAAAGGGGTTTAAAAATAATAAAAGACAAATGTCATCCAGTACTATTTCCAAAAGCGGAAAAAATAGAAGGGTGCACTGAAGTTACAGATGAAGCGATACAGTTTAAGACCACGACGGGGGAACAGAAGAACCCAGACCAGCCAAGGACACAGTTGGGGGAAAGGGAAAAGGGAAAAGGGCGACAAAAGGGGAATTACAAACCCAAAAAAGAAATTCCAGACAACAGAATGAAGAGTGATGACACCTCATCGTTGAACGTGAATGTGGGAGAAAACATATAAAAATCAGGTTGTATTGTTTCATTTTTTTTTGATCTTCCAACAAGTGGTGGGGGAAAAATTATTGCAAAGAAGGGTCCGGCGGTGCTTAAAAAATTATAAGCCGTCCCCTACAATAGTGTTCATTTAATTTTTGGGAAATTTTGATTGTTAAAAATTTTTTTAAGAAAACTTTGTAATCACACATTTGTTTGTTCGATGTATACTTCGTGAGATGCGAAAATTTTTATTTGTTTTAATAGTTTTTGAAAAAAGTTTGTAATTTATAATATTTTATATATATATGTTGTTGTATTGTTACGTATTTTAGGGGCTGGTTCAGGGGAAACCGGTGTAGTCGGGGACAACAATAAAAAACGGGTTGGCAACTCATTGGGAAATTTTGTTGAAACCAGATGTGGGGGGGGAGATGAAAATTTTGTGATATATAAATAATATATAATTGTGAAATTGATTAAAATTTTTGGGAAAAAGAGACTCAAACAGTTTTCATTTCGGGGGGCTGACCCCAAAAACTTGGAAAAAAGTACTTAACAAGGGAAGGGGGGCGCGTGCCAGCTCCATATCAGTGTTAGATTGGGTCTGCGACCCAGAATAATTGTTTTAAGTGTATAAATATTTTTTAAAATTTAAATGTAAAAGTGAGAGGGGGATAAATTAAACAGTAATTTTTAATGTTGGCCTAGTTATTGGAGAAAATTTTTTGTCGAGTTTAAATTTAAATCGTATTTAAAAATTTTAAATTTTAAGATGAGTAATGAAAAATTTAAAATCAAGATAAATTTTAAATTATAAAAGTTAAAATTTAAGATTAAAATTGCAATGAAAATTAAAGTCAAATTGGGAAAATTTTAAAAGTTAAAATGAGGATTTAAGATTAAAATTTAAATAAAACTCAAAAACGGGAAAATTTTGAAATAGAGATTTGGGAAAGAATTTTTTAAAGGGGATTTTGCCCTTGCAGTTTTTTTTCTTGGGGGGGGTTGTGACGTCCTCGCGTCTTTCTTTTAAAATAACTCCTTTTTTCTTTTACGGCCACGATTAATGGCAAAACTTTTCCAGCAATAAAGAAGATAAACAAAAGATATTATCAAAAAGAGATTTCTATAAAAAAGGGTAGAAGCTTTGATGATAGGGTATATGGGCCTAGATATAGCGCGGGAGGCTCAGAGATAGTATTTGGAATTATTCTGATCGATAGGGGACAAAGCTTAGTGTGAAATCTTGCGGATCAAGAATTAGCAGTCCGATAGTTTTGGAAAGAATAGAAGCCTAAGATAAAGAAGTTGGAATCTTCATATATAAAGCGAAAGATACCATTTTCTAGGTAAAGGAACCAGAACTGAAAAAGGTAATATTGGATATAAGTAATTAGATGAATAGGATTATTAATGATAATTGAGATAAAGGATCTAGTTGCGTGATCTGACTTGAATACGTGATTTAATTTGGGCTTGACTCTCACTTTAATTAAAATTGTCTAATTAGAATTTAAGTAATATAAGTTATTCTTAATAAAAGTTGTTTTAAAGAATTATTATGTCTCATCATTTTGATAATCCCACACCTCTAGCTTACGCGGAACCGGCACGACATGGTCATCACAGGATGGCTATGTCGCAAATTGTACTCAAAAATATTGCTTTCAATTTGCGTTATGAGTTGTTTCGTTAAAAATGATATTTGAAATTGCTACACACACACACATATATATATATATATATTTGTCTTGAAAATTAAACGCGGATGTCTCCTTACGGGAAGGATATATCTTCTGTTTCTTACAGATACATGTAGAACATCTAATCCAATGTGTGAAATATGTATAAGTTTCGTTTGAATCCATTCGATTTCAATATCGATTTCTTTTTATGTATAAAGAAAAATAAAAATAAATACGAATACATTGAATGGAAATAGTTGCATATGAATTCTATGTGCATATTTCGGAAGAATCACTCTAGTGTGACTTGGGAAAATATCAAGTATATTCTTAGAATGTCGATATGCATTTGAAAAAATTCATTTAAAAGAAATAAAATATGAATAAAGTTTGGAGAGAGAAAGGTATCTGAAATATAAAACTGATTCATTGCAAATGCGGATGTTACTTTTTTTACAATTCTTATATAATGCTATAAAAAATTTTATTCTTTACTCTCTGAACATTTAGATATTCGTTCATTGAATATTAAGATATCCGATTACGCGCGTTAAAATGTCAAATTCGGTAAAAACACATATTTGATATTTTTTATTTTATTGAATAGAGCTATCTTTTGACCTTACAAAACATACTTTGATTTGTTTCTACGTTTCCTAGAGGTCAAGTTACCCATCAGTTTTATTTAATTAGAAAAACTGGAAGTGGGTCTTTAATCTGCCAGAAGTGGGCAGTTAAATTGTTCAATATCTATCATGGCGAGTCTGATAACTCGAAAAGTTATAAATGCATTTCTATAAAACTTTTTGAACCTGATATTTGTATTGTTTTCTACAGTATTCATTAAAATATTTCTTATTGCATGAATATTTTTTGAGTTATGACCTGTTATTCAAATAACGGTCTCAAAAAGAATGTCCCATTTCTTATAATATTTACTTGATCAGCTCTAAAATTTTTAAATTTTAATAAAATATTAACATTTTAGTACATTCTCTGGATAAATGCCTCTAATTTAGTTGGAATACTTTTACTAATATATATGTTTATTTCTTAGAAAAAAAGAAATAAACACATATATTAGTAAAATTCCTTTGAAGTTTTTCAAAAATATTGCTAAAATTTTACTTAAAAAGGTGATTTTCAAAAATTTTAGATATTTTTCTTAAAAATATTATTAGTTAAATGCCATTTACTGGTATTGATTCCTAAAAAAGTATTTATGTTTTTGTATGCTACTTTTTAAAAAAGTACTCCGAACGTGTCCGGATACCTTAAAGTTACAATCTGAAATTATTGAATCTGGCTTTGATGGCAACTTCCAATACTTGGGCTGGTACCAGAGATGAACCTGATTATGACAAAGCTAGATAGATTAAAAGCAATTTAATTTTACCTTAACATAAAAGTCTTGGTTGTTTTATTTTTATTTATTTTATCATTGTGATCGTGTGATACAAAATACTTATTCAACCGATCTCAAGCTTGTTTTGTGATTAATGTTGTATTTTGGTGCTCCTAAACCCAAGATACATGTATTTGAGGATAACTGTTTTATTCCTCGTCATTTAATGATACAGCATGCATTACTCTCTTTGAATTAAACGTTTGAGTTTCAACCGTGGATTGCATGGTGATTTGTACTTGTATGATTTTCTACAACCTACAACCTCCCCAGCAGGGCCGGCTGTAGCAGTTTTTCCGTCCAGACAAAAATGAAAAAAATGCCACCCCTCTCTGCAAAGAAAAAAAAATTATAATTCAAAAAGATAAATTGTTCACATAGATACACATCTATTAAATTTGAAGAATTCTTGCGAAAAAAAAAAGACAGCATAACACTATATGCATTATTTTGCCTTACAAAATCATTCGAAATTAAAGACACAATTTCCTGTTATTACTTTAAACGAATAAAATGTAAGAGAAGAAATCACCCATTGCAGCTGGTCAATTTCTTCGAAAAAGAGTTTATTGATCACTGGCGTTTATTTTAACTTATAGTAACTACATTAAAGACCAAAATAAAACACCTTCTGTGGCTGACAATGACATCAGACATTATATGGTGAAAGGAATGTCTGTTGTGGCTCCACTCCTAGATGGGGGGAAAGTTAAAAGGTTGTGACAGGCTCATCGCGTTTTCTACTAAAAACTCTTCTTGGGTTCTTTGGAGCCGAAAAAGGCAAATTCTTTCCAATCAAATCCAGAAGCGAAGCGTGAGTATGCAAATTAGAAACCTTTTAAATAGCAGAAGTTTAACGTAAGCGTATGGCCTATTGGGAAGTGATTATGCTAGTCTGAGTTTAAGCGCGTAACTTGAAGTCAGAGAAGTAAGCCGTTATTCTTGTGTGAAGTTATCCGTGACAGAACGTTCAAGTCAAGGTGGATATTATTCCACGCGAGATCAAGAAAAGATATTTTAGGATGCGAGAGGATTGTATTTAACCAAAAGATTAAGGTAGGATAATTCTGTTATCTATTAGGAACTGTGTATAAGTTGAGATTAGGATTAGGTGGGAATATAGTGATTAATTATTGATTGGTTGAATATTAACGTCGCACTGTTCAGCTACACGAGGGCTTTTGGCGACGGACCACGTAATTTTGAACCATGATCAAGTGACGTAATATAGTGATTGAAGTCGTGTTAAGTTAAAATCTTAATAAAGACATTTTAAGATCATGGCAACGCTTGATTCTTTATTCACTCCCACACCCCTAGGTCACGAAGATAACTTAGAAGTAAGGCATCACCCACGGCGAATACCTTACAAGGTGTGTAACATATCAGATTTCATGATTTAATATATACTCTTGCTTCGAACTCGTTCAAGTTTCAACATAAAAGAAAACTGATATTAAACATACAAGAGTACATAATTAGGAAATAAGATTCGTTAAATGAAATACCTCAGTCAAAGTCACAACCAATAATCTTTCAGAAAATATATCAAATTTTTTGTGACATAAAAAAATATTTTTTTTCAAATTCGATCCAAATGCCGCCCTTAAAATTTGCCACCCCGGGTAAGAGTCCGGTTTTTCCGGCCCTTGAGCCAACCCTTAGCCCCAGGACGTATGTACCATGAGCTCATATGAACCCTGTGTAGAGATTCAAATGTCAATACTGTTTTGAAAAAAATTTAAGAAACGACCCCTGCGATCCCAAAGCATAATGAAAACACAATTAAAACGGTATTGTTTTTAAGTCTGACTGGAACCAAAAAGCGGGAAAACTGCGGTTTCGGTAGAATCTAATTTTCTCGCAATTAATGAAAAGAACTGGGGATCAATAACTGGGCTGTTTAGTCATTTATGATGGTGATGAATTCAAAGAAAAATAAATTTTCAACCATTTGTTATTATTTATTTCTGATTCATAGAAGGATTCTTGGTATTGATGATATAATCCATGCACATCCATGGTGTTTTCGTGTAAACGTAATTATAATGTAAAAAAATGCAAGCAATTAAAACACAAGCAATAAATATTTGTTGCTAATTTTATCAATGTGCGTTAGACACAGCATCATATACTTAACTCCTCGCGTCTTACTAACATTATTCTTTAAAATTTTTTGCGTCCACGATTAATGAAAAAAACTTTAACAATAACCAAAAGGCAAAGAATAGAATACCAAATGAGATATCTTTAAAGGATAGGCTTTGATGGAAGGGCGGAGTTTAGAGATAACTTACGGGACTCCTAAATACGAGTTAGCATGTTATAGCTTGATAAGGATACGTCATTAAAAATTAATTATGGGTACCATCTTACAAAAAGAGCTGCAAACCGTTCGACTTTGTATAGGAAGTTAGATGAATCAGTGAATTTATTATGATATAAGTTGATCTAGTCACGCAGACTGATTGAATATAAGGTTTAATTGTCTTAATCTCACTTTAGAATTTCCAATTAATAGGAATATTAGTTAAATAACAAAGTTTATTAAAATCAATATGCTCTCATTGATAAGCCCCCATTTAAGCTCGGATCCGAATAGACATGTCATCACAGGCCTTATGTCACAAACTACCAGTAAATCAAACAATATTCCATTTTTATTTTTTACATATAAAAATTAAATTCAAAACATCTGTTCAAATCTACTGCACCCAAAACTGACACACACTAGGGAACGTTTTGTTTACTTGTAACCTTAAATTGTAGTGGCTAAAACAAGACTTAATATACAGTATACATGTTGTCAAACATTCGTCCACTAATAAATTCCTGAAGAGAATGACCCTTTTCCAACCTCAGAGCTAAGAGTAGAACCCTTGCGATCTCGCGTCTTTCAAAGTGAGGGATAATGTGGATGATAAGCTTGGAATAGCATGGACGACGGGAGACGGTATATCGCAGTTACAGGCGTTCCCAAATGGCATTTCCCAAATTATCGAATAATATGTCCAGAAATAACATTCGACCATTAAAATTATTTGGATGGGCCTTGAGATGAGGCCTCCACTTAGAGGCTCTGGGCCCGGAGCTAGTAGGCCCATGCCTTAAGACGTCCCTGTTATCTCTACACCAGTATAAGTCAAACAATATCCTATTCGTTCGAAAATTTGGCCTACAATAAACATTCACTTATTCAGAATATTCTTATTCGATTCTTGCATTTTCCAATTCACACACACAGGGGAATATCTTCAATGTTTACTTATTTAAACCTAAATTCGGTAGTGTGTTCTAAAACAAGACTTAACTGCTGTTTATAGCTTATACATCTCTCCTTATACATTCCTTCAAGAAATTGCCTTTTGGTGTCCGACTGCTGTTGGCGAAAGAGTATGGAACGTTGGGGCGAATCTCGGCGTGGCTTCGGTAGGGTCAATGTGGATTTTGGAAGAGGGGGTTGCTTGACCCCGGGGAGAACGTTGTTTGATCGCCAGCGAGGCGGTCAGGGAAGAGAGATGGTCCCTTGTTGTTTTCGCAGGCGAGAAGTGCGGAATTGTTTTAAACCGGAGGAAATGGAATTCCTTCGGTGAGAACCTGCGTGTGATTTGAGGTACCAAGAATAGAGTGTCTTGGAAATGTTTTAACACGGAGGACTGTGTGTGGTTGATTATAGATGATCAAGGTAATTGTCTAGTAGTTGATTATATTACAGTAGCAAGAAAGTAAATGAGAAACATTACATGGAGTGTTTATTAGATAATTGTATTTAATCAAGAAGAATTATATTTAATCAAGATAATTGTTTGAGTTGATTTAATTATGTTTGTATTGAGTGATTTGAGAAGTTATATATATATATATATATATATATATATACTAAAATATATATATAATATATATTTATATTTTTATATATAATTGTTATATATTATATATATATATATATATATATATATATATATATATATATATTAAGAAAGAAATAGACTTTATACCCCTCATTTTGATCATTCCATTGTCTCGGGTTCATGATTCCCGTGAATTCCAACGATTTTTTTGAAGTGAAAACTTCTTTAGCCGCGTTCGGCACTTTTTAATAGGGGAAAGTCTTATGGGTTCACGTCACCATCATGCTCATGACTGGCGCACGCGCAGTGTGCTGTGCGCCTTAGACCCTTTTTGGATGGATGAAATCTCGTGCGTTCGCGTCACCGACATACTTATAGTAGTATATCTGTAGCTATACAGCTGACGTATAGTGCTGTGTATATCTTATAAGTGAAATTGAATGGATTTAGTGAAAAGTTCAATGTGTGTATAACGTGTATTGTTGAAATAGTGTTTTTGTTTGATTATTATTTGAATCGTTTAATTGAAGAATCATTGTGCAGTACAATAGTGAGTACTAAATAAATATATTAATATTTTTAAGATAAGAAATAAATAACAGAAAATTATTTTAAACACTCGTATTTATTTTGGCGTTTGAAAATTTTATATTATTTATTTTCTAATATTTAAACTCTGCAATGCATCACGCAATCCGGATTAGTATTTCAGAGGGGCTTAGACGTTTTCTTACTACCGTGGTAAAACAGATTTCTAGTTGTTCAATCATATTTTTATCGTGGATTTTAAAATTAAAAACTTTATAAAATATAATAATTCAAGATTAATGCGTTGAAGTTTAAAATATGGTTATTAATACAAAATTATAGTTTATTACCTTATATCATTAAAATATTTAGTTTAAAATAATAAAAACCACTCCGACTTTAATTTCATTGAATATTTTATTTTATTTAAAAATTTAATATTTCGAAATCATTATTTATTAATTTAAATTGTCAAAAATAAAGTATATGCTTTGCTATTTTTTGCAAAATGATTATCTATAATTTTATATCATTCGATTTTATTATTAGAAATTTACGAAAAAATATTGTCATGAAAGAATGGGCAATACATATTAATAGTTGCCGTTTATATTTCTACCGGAAAATCTATGAGACAGATACAGCAATTTTTATTCGAAAATTGGATGAATTATACAAAAGAAGGTTCTGAAATACTCGAAAAAAGATTTGGCGAAAAGTATGATAATGTACCGATGATTTTGAGTGGAGGCTTCAATATTAACTTTGTAGATGATAAAAATCTACCACTAATTGAATTTCTAAATGAAACACTTAATTTAAATATATCCAATGATTGAAAACTCGGTACTACAAAATATAAGACGACGATCGATGCGGTTTTTACACGATACTTAGATAAATTTGAATCAAACATTTTCTTTTCTTTTACTTTAGTTACCATAAGCCTATTGTATTTTTTAGAACAAAATGAAATAATTGAAAGTACAAAAAGTCTAAGTATTGTTGAAATGAATGATGACAATGTTGCAAACAATTAAAATAATGTGTTAAAAATCAAATACATTGAAATTAAAATAAATAAAATGCTATCCATAAATAATATTATATATTAATTGTTATTTCAATTGAATTGTATTTATATATTCTGTCATGATCTTGTACAGTCCGTAATATATTTGAATAATAAAAAACCATATAAACATGCATATAATTGTAGCTCGGAGTGTCAACAGATGTGGAAACCAGATTGATGTTGATAATTTTAATTCAAGCATTATGAAATTTCAAATTTTGATGCTAAAAAAAAAGTTCTAAGTTTTCACTTCTACCGGCAGTCTAACGCATTTTTTTTTTTTCTTTCTTTTTCTTTTTCCAAGGACTAAACCGACTTTGGGTGGAAAAGGAATGACGTACCCCTAGGGCACTCGATTTTTGTCTTTATGTGACTTCGTTCTCTTTATTTCTCATCTGTTTCCCAGATCTAGGTTATACTTAAAATTATTGCTTCATTTATTTGTCGAATGAGACTTATCACTTCTGATTTTAGTTTCCTCTATATTTATTTCGGACCTCGATTTATCATTGCGATAACTCTCCATCATGCGTTTCGCTGCTATTTTTGTTTATTGCCATTTATCTTAACTTATTTTCTGGCTTTGGTTTTAAAACTTTTTCGTTGTTTACTTTTATTTCAATGCGTCGTGAGAGGCTTCGAATAATATTTATTTTAATCATTTGATTATTAATTAGTATGTTTTCCTGGATGTTTCGTGTATATAAAATCACACATACCGCAGGAACAGATCACTACAATTTATGCTGACTTAATTTGTGGAGTAAAATATTTCTTGTTCAGGGGTTACACACTTCTTTTAATTTGCACAGAGAAATTTAAAATCGTTGATCTACATCAAGGATGTCAAACTCAAAGGTTGACTTGGGCTAAATAAACAAGGTTTAACTTAAGGTGGACCGGCAAAGAAAATCAATATTCATAGAAACGTAGATTTATTTCGAATAATGCATTATAATAATCATTTATAAAATAACAAGAAGAATTTAATATTTACATCCTGACACTTGACATCTCTTCTCTGCTACTATATTTCTTATTTCGGTAAACGTTTTTATATTTTACTATACATTATTAAGTGCCAGTATACTGGCCGGCCGTAAAAGTGTGCGTTGTGGGCCACATGCGGCCCGCGAATTTGACACTCTTGATCTACATATATGCATAATTTAACTTAAAATTATTAATGAAATATTATTCGAAACACGTTAAAAGTACTTTTAAGCGTAGGGTCAAAATTAAAAATTAGTTGACTAAATATACTAATACTAGCTAACCCGGTCACGCTTTGTGTGGCTTTATTTTAATACACTGATTTAATATTTATCTAAGCTATTCAATGCAATCAAATTAATTTTCGTTTATAATTTCGGAAAGTTGGAATTAAGTATAAAAGAATATAATGCTTTTAATTTTACATTTTGTTCTCTTATCTGAGTATAGTATAATACATGAATTTCTTACGAAGCTGTTAAGTAACAGCATATATGAAGATTTAATTTTATAAATGAGATGAATAACGTTGATTTTTTTAGCAATTTTTAAAAAATGTTATTTTCATCATTCTAGATTATAACAATAAATAATATTAATATAATTTTAATTTAATTAAAAGCTAATTGGTGCAAAATACTTTTTGGTAGCTTGTCTTTTGCTTACGCAAATAGATTCGGTGGTTTCCTCACACGTAAGCATACAACATATATGTAGTTAGTTACCCAAGCGACAAACATAGATTTTCTAAGTCCAAGACCCAAATGGATATTGCTTGGCTTTGAGATATACGAGGGTTGGGACAAAAGTCATGGCAACTGTTTTTTTTCTTGAAGATTCAAAATCCGTTGAAACGACATATACAGAGAAGAAAGGGGGACAATTAACTACATGTGTGGACAATTAACTTAGACTCGCGAAGACCGTAACACTTCTTACCTCTCACACCTGTACACCGACAAATCCTATTACAGTGGTGCCGTGCTCGATCAACGTGGAAGGAAATGCGCTGACTGGGGATGTATTGTCTTAAGTGACGAGTCTCGTTTCCAACAATCCAAAACGTGTTTGGAGACATCTAGAGCAGCGTGGGAAATCCTCCCTCTTCTCAAAACACTGGGCCCAATGGCGTTATGGTCTGAGTGCCATCTCCTTGAAGCGGACCCTTTGAGTCATTTCTGTACACTGAGCTAAGTGGTAGTTGACACATCTGCGACAGGTTGTGTTATAGTTCCTTTTCAGACACCCAGGATTTTTCAACATGTTAATGCCCAGCGCATACAACACGTGTTAGGAATTGTCTTCAAGCTTGCTATACACTTCCTTGGTAATTCCATTCAATAGTTCGGAAGTTTTAATCGCCTATGTATGTTCTTCACATCAATTTTTATAGAAATCGAACAACTTCTTCTCGGTATGTCGTTTTTATGTATTTATTTATTTTTAATACAGTGTTCAAATTTAAATACAGTCGGACCTCTATATCACGAAGTCACTAAATCCCGGAAAAAAGTTCGTAGTATGGAAAATTCGTTATATAGAGGTTCATCTTTTAATATACTTTATAAACCACATAAAACAAATTTTAAATTCATAAACACTATGTGACATCTCACGCGTTCTTCGTCTCAACATAACCTCTGTGTTCTTTGACGGCCACGATTAATGGCAAATCTTTTCCAACCCAAATCCAAGAAGTGAAACGAAGGATGGATGCAAATAAGATAACCTTTAAAAGGGTAGACGTTTTAGTGAGCACGATGGCAATTTATAGAAAGTTCAGTGTAGAGAAGATAGAAGTGTTATGACGCTTACCTAGAATCAAGACGCCACCTCACCATTTAAAAACCCAAGGTACATACCATTGTACAACCATTAGGAGAAATATTTGGTAGATTGGACGCTGAGTATTCAACCAAGATAGGAAGATTATATTCTGAACGCGAATATATTATTGAGATTGAGATTAGGCGGATATAATATAATTATATTGATAAGTGATCTAATTGCGCGATTTGTGTTAATTAAGACTACGTGTTTTGGTTTATTCTCACTTAATATAAGTTTGTTCGATATCTAAGTAATCTAAGTTAAATTCTTAATAAAAGTCATATTAAGAATTCTAAAATGTCTCATCATTTCGAGAAACCCACACCTCTAACTTACGCTGAAACCCCACGACATGGTCATCGAAGGACGACCATGTCGCAACTATGAATTAAAAAAAGAAATTATTCACACCTTTTTTTTAAAAATTTTAATATATATTTGTTTTATTTATCTTACCCATCAAAAAAGAAAGCAAAACTGCAAGGAAAAGAAAAAAAAGAATGCCGAAGAATTAATTCACCGTACTTTCAATATTAAGAAAATAATTTTATACTAAAATTAATAAATTTTAAAAACATTTTATAATTTAAACCATACAAGAGTAATATTAAACATTCATTATTTCAAAATTAGAACTCGGGGACACGGGATGACTCCACTGAGGGTGAAAGAGAATGTCAAAGATGGTTTTAGTGAACTGGGCAATGGGGGTTAAAGGTTGCACTTCTTGGATGAAACGTTCAGAACTCTATTGCTCTCGGCGAGTTAGGATCTAATAAAACCAGTTCAAGATTTATGACCACCATAAAATGTCTTAAAGAGAGAATAACTTGAAATTTTTTTCACAAATACTTTAAAAAAAGGGAGAACAAAAATGAATCACAAAAGAAAAAGTTCGTTGTATAGAAAATTCACTTCGCTATAGAGAGGTTATTTTACGAAGAAAATGTTCAAGGTTCCAGGAAAAAGTTCGCTATATAGAAAAATTCGCAATATAGAGGTTCGTTATACAGAGGTTCGACTGTATTTGTATATTTATCTGAAGTGTATACAAATACACAGTATTGATCGTATTGTTAGAAAATTTTTAAAGGCGCTTTGCTGATATTTTAGAGGAGTAAGCATATTTGTGCTAAATAAAAACTTCAATTTTATTTTTAGTTAATTTTTTCTTAATCCATCTTGCTTAAAGAAGAGTTTGTGTGTTTTGATTGGGCAAAGTTTTAAAATAGATTTTACGGAAATCGATTTCCAAAGAGGGAGGGGGGATTGCAGGTAAAAATGCTCGTATTTGAACTAGTAGACCGACGGATTTGAAATTCGGCAAACATGTTCCTATGGTTGAAGAGAAATTCACCAAGAATGCGTTTTGCGGAAATAGATTCCATAGAACGTAGTTATGGGGAGTAAAAATTAAATTTATTCCATTTTAGAAATTCAAGTGAGGTTGATTTTTTAAAAAAATCAAATAGGGGGGAAGGGGGCAATCAAAATGTTCTTGAATACAGTCGATTGCTTAATGCAAAAACTTAGATAACAGTAAATTAAAAAATACAGAGGAAGTTAACATGAAGTACCCAGAGGAGCATGTGGGCAACACCTAGTAATACAAAAAGTGAAGAATTAACTAAAAGTAATTAATATAACAACCAAATATAACAGCTCCAAACTGATAACAAATTTCTTCAGTTAATTCTTGGTCTTAATAATTAGAGTTTATTGTGACTACTTGCATACACCTCAGTCTTGTACAATACACAATGGTATGAATGCACAGCTTTCCTCTGGTGACCTTTGTTATCGCTTTAATTTTCACTGGAACAAATCCCCTTCTCATCCAAATCAACCACAATCCCTACATCCTCAAAATTTGCATTTCAATGCTCCTTGCCTCTTAGACTCCAATTGTCTCTTCATCCGTATTATTTCGAATGTTCGAACTGCGTAGTTCCTGATCTTAATTTCGTGATAGTTTGAGTTTCGGAAACAACTTCATCATAAAAAGGTTCTGTTCCTCTTCAGTTGCATCTTCTAACTTGAAACAAAAGAGACACATGCTTGCATTTAGAAACGCAATGGCTGAGAATGCTTTCAGGTCTAAGTGCTGTGTTTCCTGGTTTTGAATTAAAGTATGTTCCCCAAGCTTATAAATGATTAAATTTATGATAAGTGTTTACAGTAACATTTACAGACAATATTAAAAGATTCAATATTTTTTGAAAGTTATTTTTCTTTACACATATATATAGATTTTCCTGATTTAAAATAAACTTTATGTTTATGCTCTCTCGCGGAAGTTTTAATTTGAAATTCTCATTGGCTAGATTTAACTTTTGTTCTTTTTAAATGTTTTCTGTTATAATTTGATTTATAGCGAATTTTCAATTCTTTAACTTTTCAAAATGACTTAAAGAAAACCATCTTGAACCGTTTTGTGAATGCTTTATCACATAAATTACACTTTATAACGATCTGAACAAATCATAAATAATGATTAATTTTTAATAATTTTTTAAATGTTTTTATTTTGAAATTTGCCCAAATACTAATGATTTAATGCTATAGAAATCAGCGCGCGTGGATATTACTTAAAAATACTCATTTATCTCTCTGTAAGTATAAAACGTTTTTCGTGATGTTGTAATAAATTTCTTTATACATAAGGTATAGTTTGTAAAAATGGATCATAAAAATTGGAATTATGGATTGATTGAATATTAACGTCGCACTGTTCAGCTACACGAGGGCTTTTGGCGACGGACCACGTAATTTTGGACCATGGTCAAGTGACGTGGACGACACCTGAGCTGGCACCCCCTCTCCTATCTACCACACCACACCAACGGGAGGACGTTTCAGCTCTCGACAGATTTAACGTGCATCGCTGCCCTACACGGCGGGTCTTTAGTGGTACTGTACTCGAACTCGTGACAAGGCAAGCCCCACGATCCGATACCCATACCACTCGGCTACCGCGGCCACTTATTATGGAACAGGAGCTCCAAGAGCAATTTGCCTAGGACAGGTGTGGTAAACCTTTTTGGATCAACGTGCCATTTTTCCTAAAAAATGTTTCATGGGGTATAGATGTGCCGTCAAACAATTTTGACTTGCGATTATTGAGAAAATAATAAAACTAAATACTAACCACTCAAAACTCTTTATTTACTATTAAAAAATACATTTTGCACTGTATAGCAGTAAATGTTTTAGATATACTTGTAATTCAAATTAAAGTAGCATTAGTGTGACTTCTGTTATTGCCAATTAGATGACAAATAATTTACATGAGGATTATAAAATGTTATTTTTAGAAGAACGCATGCTGAATAAGAGTCATCTGCCAAATGGTTTCCAAGTGAGTCTTAAATGTTATTCATCTCTGAAAATAATGATTCTCGGGCAGAGGTAGATGAAAATATGGTTAAAATATAGCATGAGCCAGCTTCTTCAAGCAATTAAATGTATCTGAAATCGAATTCTATGTTTCCAAAATTTCGTTACTGGCATTTTTACTTATATTACTTGTTAATTTTTCTGTTTCAATTAATTCCAACATTTTCCTCGTTTCAATAAATTTTTGAATCCATTTTGAATTATACAGGAAATCAATCAGTTGCATTTCAAATTCATCAAATTCCAACCAATCTAACTGGGAAAGTTCAGTTTATCAAATGAAGTCGCATCAGGATACATAATAATTATGAAAATAAGTTCAATAACTTTTTATTCTTCAGGGTTTTTTTCAAGCTTGGGAAGTACTTGTAGTTTCTTGTAATAATATCGTTTCTGAAAACAAGCAATTAAACGTCAAAAGCGTTGAGATCCCGCTTGAAGATAATTTATTTTATTTGTGTCTTGAGTCTTTACGTTCAATTCTTTGAAATGTTGGC
Source organism: Trichonephila inaurata madagascariensis (assembly GCA_019973955.1). Classification (NCBI taxonomy): domain Eukaryota; kingdom Metazoa; phylum Arthropoda; class Arachnida; order Araneae; family Nephilidae; genus Trichonephila; species Trichonephila inaurata. The sequence continues at coordinate 127,177 of BMAV01019027.1, forward strand.
ATATAACTGTAAAAACGCGATTGATCACTCGCGTTTATTCGTAATACTTCATAGTGAACTTTGTTATTTGGAACTAAAATGCAAACCGTTTTGATCGGTGACGTGCCCAAAATATTGTGTTGCTTCGCCATCCCTGGCCTAGGAGGTGTCTTTCCACCTTCCAGCACTTCCTTGAAAAATCCGCTTACGTCATAGATCGTATCGATTTCTACAGAAAGTTCCAGAAGCATCCGTATGGTCTCCAAATTACAACGTGGTCTCAAAAAATGATGCCTACTTGGCTGTATCACCAATAACTCGTATTTCGCCAAGTTTACATTGAAACGCTATTATAATGTAAGAGACGGAATTGCTTGCCAATATTACAATTTTTATGTTAAAATAAACACAACTGAAAGAAATATTAACGTATAAATCATCCAGATATAAATTATTTGCAATATTTGGCGATAAAATTGTATAATTTGTACAATGGGGGTTAGTCCGTTGCTTTAGTTTAGTTAACAAAAATTTTTAAATTCTCTTTTTTCTGAGACTTTACACTTTATTACAAGAATATATCAAATTTGAATAAAGAGTTTTTCTAAGGTATCTCACAATGTTCGGAACCGTGATTTTCAAAAAGAGTATAAGTGAATAATTTTTTTTGACAATTAGTGCCACCTGAATAAGAATAATCATACAAAATTGTTTTTAAGAATGTTATTACAATAAAAAATTAATTTAAATGCAATTTTTTGGTAAAAAATGAAGGAAGACTGACATATTTTCAAGACATTTATTTTATGTGAAAATACTTCTATAATAATGTTTGCTTATTCGAATCGTCGCCCATCCAGTACAGTGGTTAGAGACGCTGAGAGCTGTGCCGTAGGGCCTGGGCTCGAATCCCAGAGAAAGCATGGATGTTTGTAAATGTATAGTTTCTTCGCGACATGGGGTTACTTTAAACAGCCTTCGAGCCACAAGGCCTCTCGTGAGGTTGGTGGCAGGGGATGAGAGGTGGGAGGCCCCTGAACTCCCCCAGGGTATTCTCCCTCAAAACTGGGGTGAAACCGCCGAGCTAAATCATACTGTTATCTGCATGGTGCTGAAGGCTACGGCAGGCGTACATCTAGCCCCTTGCCGTGATGAATTTTGTGTTCCTGCATCGAGATCGGTGGCATAAGAAACAATAAGAACAAAATTTGAGCCAATCCCGTTCTATTGTTGTTTTTTCCATGCAGAGAAGGCCGCGGTAGCCGAGTGGTATAGGTATCGGACCGTGTCTTGCCTTGTCACGAGTTCGAGCCCAGTACCACTAAAGACCTGCCGTGAAGGGCAGCGATGCACGTTAAATATGTCGAGAGCTGAAACGTCCTCCCGTTGGTGTGGTGTGGTAGTTAGGCGAAGGGGGTGCCAGCTCAGGTGTCGTCCACGTCACTTGACCATGGTTCAAAATTACGTGGTCCGTCGCCAAAAGCCCTCGTGAAGCTAAACAGTGTAACGTTAATATTCAATCAATCCATGCAGAGAAATCAAATGGCACCGAAGGCGTCCAAAATTTCCTTTGCTATGTGGAAAACCGTTGACGAATAAAGTAGTTGACTGTCCATGGGCCTTAGGTCTATGTTGTGAAGTTTAGCCAATATAGAAGGAAAATTAAAAATATGATTTGTAGAAAACTGAATGTGTGTCAGAACAGAGTGAGGACAAGTATTATAGATTCTTTGGCCATCTGGGGATATTTTCATCCCTTTAAAGTAGTGGTCTTCAAACTTTTTGATTCATGGAAACCTCAGAGCTATAAGGTTTTCTGGGAGAACCCCATTCAACGCATATATTAAAAGAATATGCCTTGAAATAATATTTAAATTAGATCAACATATTATAGGTACTTTATGTAAAGACAATTAAAAAAAGTATTGTGTTTGTTATTGAAAAATTGTAATGAAATATTTTAATATAATTACTTAGTAATAAAATTGATTTGTGATTCAAGTTTCCCCTGCTTATGCTTTAAAATTTGTGACTGGGATATGTTCTTGCATTTTTTTTACACAAACTGTCGAAGTCTAGGTCGATTGAAATTATCGGTAGTTGTATTTCATATTCTGCGTTTAATTTACTTTTATATTTTGCTTTTACTGCCACATGCGTTGATAAATGTTTTCCCTTAAACACGTTGTTCTGAATGGTATTAAAATGTTTATAGCTGTGAGAAAAATCCATTATATTCTGCATGAATTTGCACCTTAAAATTTACACAAGCTGTGTTTTTGCTTAAATTTAGATTTTAACTATCAAATCTTGTGACGTCTCTCGCGTCCTTCTTCTAACATAACTCCTAAGTTCTTTGACGGCCACGATTAATGGCAAAACCTTTCCAACCCAATACCAAGAAGATAAACGGATCAAATATGTAAATGAGATATACTTTAAAAGGATAGAAGCTTTGATGATAAGAAGCGGCAAGTTTAGAGATAACTTAGTGTGGAATCATTCGGATCAAGAGTTAGATGTCCTATAGCTCTGGAAGAAAGATACGTTCATATAAATTAAATTATAAAGAAGTCTGAATCTTCGCAGCTAAAGTTACATTATAGGTATTACTCAATTGATGAAGGAAGGAGACTCTGCAAAAGGTAATATTTTGTATAGGAAGTTAGATGAATCAGTTAATTTATTATAATTAAGATAAATGATCTAGTTGCGCGATCTGACTTGAATATAAGGTTTAATTAGGTGTTAACTCTCACTTTAAGAAAGTTGTCAATTAGAATTAAGTAATATAAGTTATTCTTAATAAAAGTTGTGATAAGAATCCAATATGTCTCATCATTTAGATAATCCCACACCTCTAGCTTACGCGGATCCTAATAGACATAGTCATCACAGAATGGCTATGTCGCAATCTGATGGAATGTCGGTAAGCTGTTCCCCTCTCCTTCATTATAGGTGTTTCTTCCCCCCACCCCCCAATAAATGAAAAAGGGCATTCCCCGTTAGAAAACTATTTAAATTTGCAAAATATTGTAGTAACGTGTACAAAATTAATGCATGGAACCCGGGATAGTAAACAACAGAATATCCACAATCCAGTAGGTAGCTTAGAATCTTAATGACTGGGTTGGATTTTATTTACTTTTTTGGTTATGCAAACTTTATAGAAAACGTGAATCCCTTTTGCATACACATTTATAATTTTCTTTTCGATTTTTTATTGTGACTCGTAGAGCCCCATGGTTCCGTGGAACACAGTTTGAAGACCACTGCTTTGAAGTGTGCTGTACGTTGTCCTGTTATGGTGGTTAAAATAATGCGATTACAATTAAGATCTTGAATGAAGTGCTTCTTAACTAGATGGAAGTTTATGTCTGGCTATTGCATCAGCATCAGTAAAGATAAGGATATTTGAAAATTAAGGAGAGTTTCGAAAAATATATTTCCAAAATATTAGTTCTGGCTCTATACAGAAGACTTAGCTATTCATTGGTAAAATATTAGTATTGTAAAAGCATTTTTCAATGGTATATGAAGTTTAAATTGGAAATCTATCACCTTTTTCATAATATACAGCAAATATAAAAGCAAACTAAGCAATGTTTTTAAGAATTTTTGAATACAAAATATTAGAGAAGTATTTATTCACGCTTTTAAAGAGATGCATTATATATGCGTTTATTTTGCATTGTTTGAATATTTTCTAATCATCTATGCATTGCAATCAATAATGCATTTCTCAGTTCTAACAATAATTTCAATTTATTTCAAATATTTATTCGCCTGGTCTCTATTCAATTCGCCTACTGGAAATCCCTTTCTTTCATTCTGTTTTTAATGGAATTTCATTACGCGTGGTAGGTTTTAAATATTCATTAAAATGTCAGAACACACTCAACGGAAATTAGTTAATAAAATAGAATGTCACAAAAGAGCTTATCAAACCCATTTAGACGAAAATATCGCACTTTTAAAACTCGACAGTGTTTTAAGTAGCTGTATAACTCAACTTTTATTTTTCAGTTTGTATTTAAAATGTATAAATTTAATTTTATCTCATTTAATATGCTGATATTTTTAAAAAGAACGCAAGGGAGCTTCGGGAATCCCATAATTAGTTAGTTTTGAAATTCTTCTAGCAAAATTTTTGCTTATTTTGCTAAAAGAAAAGCTGAATAATTTAGCATCCCTTAAAAAAGAATTTTCGTTGTACTATAATTTAATTTTCAATTTAGTTTTCTTTCATATTAATTTTTCGGGATTTAATGTAAATAGCACGCACAGAAATAGCAATTTTGCTAAAGTTTTTACTTTTTGTTTACTACAGTCAGTAAGTGCTAGAGTTATATAAATTATGAATATTTCAGATTAATTTGTGAAATTCTCAATGAAATAGAAAATGAAATTCAAATTAGTATAAGACTGAGTAAAAACATTAAAAGATATTAGTGAAGCACAATTCAAGTTTGACTGAGAAGACTTTGGTGAAATATAATAGTATAAAAGTATTATTTATTGCATATAATTGTCGAGATTCAATTGAATAATTACTGAGAAACTGTTGAATAATTATTTTTGATATATTGTTTAAGCTGAATAAAGTATTTTTAAAGCTATTGCCTTGTTTATTGTTAATTTTAACACAATAGAGCTTCTTTTGTTATAAAAGAAGCTTATTAATAAATTAAAATGGCAAATTCCCACATGTTTGTATATAATAATTTCGTGATTAATTTTATTAGTATTTAAAATTATTACATATTGATTTAATTCATAGTCATTTCAAAAATGTCTTATTCAATTCCTCTCTCTACTATTAGTTCTCTCTCTCTGTATACATACATATATATATATATATATATACATTTTTTTTAACTTATAGTGGATGACACTTCATGTTAATACAGTATTTTTCAAATATTAATACATTAAATTAATGAAAAAAGGAATAAATAGTAACAAAAAATAATAGTCCAACAGCATATATAGAAAGGAAAATTATTCGTTATGTCTCGTAGCGCAATGGATAGCGCGTTGGACTTCAAATCTAAAGATCATGGTTTCGAATCTAATTTCTAAGAATGTGATTTCTTTTCACTATACTATTTTATTGGAATAATTAAATTTAATGAATGAATAAATAGTAGCACAAACAAAAAAAAATAGTCCAATACCCTACATAGAAAGGAAAATGGAAAATTGCAAGGAAAATCCTATCTATTTTGCCACTTAATATTCTGATTCTGTCATATGTATATACATATTTATATTAGTTGTAATTATTTAATAAAAAGTAACTAAAATAAAAATTTTCTTTATTGATCTAAGTAGGAATTGACTTAAAATTTTTTTTATATTACTTGTTCTCTTTTAATTTCCATTCTGGTTTAATAATTGCTATTCCAAGATGTTCATAGACGCATTTCTTACTCCTCCACAAAACAGCTTTGCTTGCGGACGATCTTTTTTGCTACGCCTTAATCAATGCAATCTTCTGGAGGACTGAAATCGAATACTCTGTATATTACTAGCTATATTTCTATATCATTAGCTTGCTCATTACTTTTTCCAGATGTACTTCATTTTTTATAAGGTTATTAATATTATGTCGTACAAAGTTATTTATTTAATAATATATGTCAGAATGCACAGAATAGAAGACATCCACTATCAAAATGGAGACTAGAAATATTATTTAATTATATTAAAAAATATTATTTTGTTGTTATTAATTTTGTTCTCATTATTAATTTGTATTTGCTACTCGCTTTTTCAATTCCTGCTATTAGTTCACAATCTCCTTAAATATATATATATATATCTTGTTCAAATTTTCAATCGTTAATAAAATACTTTTTATTCATCTATTCAAGTTCAAATACATTTTTTTAAAACTTGTAGGGGATAACACTTGATGTTAATGCAATTTTTAAATATTAATTCATTAATTAAACTTAATTAAAGAATAAATAGTAAGAAACAAAAGTAATAGTCCAACACCATGTATAAGAAGGAAAATCACTCGATGTGTCCCTGTAGCGCGATGGCTAGCGCATTGGACTTCTAAACCAAAGGTCATGGGTTGGAATCCTTTCTGAGATGGACTAATTTCTGAGAATATGATTTATGAATGAATAAATAGTAACCAATAAAAATATTATAGCCCCAACACCATATATAGAAAGGAAATTTCTCTATTTTTCCTCTTAATATTGTGAATCTGTCATATGTATCGTATATACATATTTATATTAATTGCAACTATTTAATAAAAAGCAACAAAATTAAAAATTTTCTTTGTTGACCTAAGTAGGAATTAACTTTTTTTTTATGTATTACTTGTTATTGGTTATTTTTTATAAATCAAAAGGGCCAAGACTGAATCTACCCACGTTTTGAAGAGAGATTGGTGAAAACTTTAAGAAAAGAAAATATCACTGCTTTAATTAGTTTTCTGATATTACCTCATGTATTCGAATCTAATCCGCACTTTTCTTTCTATTGCTATAACGCTACTGAAAACCGAAAGTGGCTTAGAGTTGAAGGTGGGAGAATTCTTTGGATGTGGGAAATTGAACATGATATTAATAGTTAGAGCAACTGCAGGTTCATGTAAGTATTTTAAAGTTTTTAATACTGGTAAAATAAATTAATAATTCACTTCTTATTAGTTCTCCTTTTAAGTCTGTTTAATTTTGTAAATATAACTTTTTTTAATTTTTTTTTCACAAAAAGGAGTTGAGAATTTGGGATGCGGCTTAGATTCGAGTAAATACTTATTAACTTTTTCGGAAATTTTTCATAATTAGTATTTATTTTTAATTCTTTTACTTGTTTTATGAGTTATTTTTATCGCTATTTTTTATTTTTATTGGCCATTAGTATTCTCAATCTCCTAATTCCAGAAGATAAAATTAAAACCCGATTAATAATGTATAAATACTATAGAAAGATAACCTTTAAACGGAAAAAATATCTTTCACAGATCAGAAAGTGTTATTTTATTGAATAAATTGTAGCAAAACAAAGCAATGGACTTAATTCAGTGTTTCTCAAACTGTGAGGCGTGCCCCCTAGAGGATCGTGGTGACCTCTACGAGGGGGCATGAGCCTATAAAAAAGTCGAAAACAAAAGATTATTTTAAAAAATTTATTAATTTACTGGAAGTAAACAAACAAAATACATTCTGACGTAATACACTTCTAAATGTATTAGTACTGACAATGTATTTTAACAATAAAAATTTAACTATACTAAGTTAAGAACAACATTAATAATTACCAATGGCTCCATGGGCTTGTCATATAAAATTACATACAAAAATAAACACTTATCTTGATAATTTGTACGGTTTATAATTAATCCTTAGCTGCTGATTAAAAGTTACGCGATTCGCTCCCTAATGCCACCTTTTTCCTCGTAGACGAGTGTATGTGATGTATTGGGGAGGGGTCCTTTTATTGCATTCCAAAACCTTCGGAACAATTTTAGGGATAGCAGTGAGCATTAAATTAACGCTTTGGTTGAGCAAGACGTTTATATACAACGGTGGCAAGAAGTTAAAGTCATATTGTAACTTTAGCGTCAAAATATTGCTTTTTTAATTAAATACATTATTATTGTATGGGGGGCGATGAAAATTATGATTGAATATTTTTACCCAATATTCAATCATAATTTAACTTTTAGAAGCACTGACTTATATAATTCATGTGAAGGCACAGTCACATAACGGCAAGCATGTGCTTCCAGGAAATTAGTTCATAATTGTAAGTGACGTCATTTGTCTTATGGTAAAGGCAGTCATTGTTTTTAGCCAATCAATGCATGCGCTTCGTTGTTGCCAATTTCGGCTTTTTACAGAAACTTTGTTTTAAAAAGTACGTATTTGTCAATAATAACAACGCACATAGGTAAAGAAAATATATCCGACTTAAAAAAAGATGTAAAATATAAGAATTTTTTTAAATTTTGAAAACTTTCTGGAGAATCTTAGACCTTGAACATCATCTTCAAATTTGAAATTTATCTATCTTTTACAAGGAAAGTAAGTTCAAGCCTAATGTCAGTTTTGAATTTAAAGAAGAACACGTGATTGCATTTATCATGTGACCTTTATGAATTTACCCCATTGAAAAAAAAATATCACAATTAACTAAGAAACTAAATTTGCGATATTTTATTCAAAATTAGATGAAACATTAAACATCATTCTAAAATTAAAGGTTTTTGATATTCGTTTTTGTTTCAACTGAATTGATAAAACAAGTAATCAAAGAATATTTTTGTGTTGATTTATGTATAAAAGATTTGATTTCCTATTATTTACGTTGAACGTGCATAATATAAAAAATAAAAGTAAATAAATTCCAAACACTAAACTAATTGTAAAAATACCACAAACTATGATAAAAAAATATGTTAATTCATTTCAGGAGTAAAACTATGCATTTAGTTCCAATGTATCAAATTTTCAATTAAAAATTAATTCATTTTTTCTCTTTTTTGCAAGATACAGCCAAGTATCTTGGATTTTCGAGAGACGAAAACTACCTTCCATTTAAAAAAAATACATTCATACTACTTTTGTTTCAGAAATTAGAAAACTGTCAATTTTCTCGTTTAATATTAAGATATGTCAGTTTTCTTTAAGTGTTATTTTATCACCTAAACCAATGGCACAAGACACGATACGATCAATTTTATGAATTGTTTCGAGTTCCATCATACTACAGATCAAAATATATATACCGAAGTTGATATTGTTACGTAGATCGGGTTTCGAGAATTTTATGCTATCAGTCTCAAAGAGCAAGACAGTTCTTCAGGAGAGATGGAAGAGTATTGTCGAAAAACAATCCTTGAAATACAGTATACTGTACTCAAATTTGCTGAAAAAATCCCAGAAGGCCTTCACACCTTCTACGGAGTTCATACACATGTATCAGTGTCTAAAATACAAGTATGTTAAAGATTATTCACAAGCACTCGCTCGTCTTACTCAACAGCCGAAGTAATAACTAATACCTAGTCAAAACAAGACTAACTCAGTTTCGGTTAGAGACTCCCTATTTATAGGTCTCACGGATTTTTCTGGAAAAATCAGCATGCGTCACAGATCGTGATATTAGTAGATTTCTCCCGTAATTTCCAGAAGAATCCATAAGGTCGCCAACTCACCAAAAATGATGCCAACTTATTGCTCTATCGCCAAGATTTCGCCAAACTTCCACTGAATCGCTATTATAATGTAAGGAACGGTGCTGCTTGCGAATATTACAATTTTAACATAAAATAAATACAACATAGAGTAATATAAAAGTATTACACATCCAGATATAAATTATTTACATTATTTTATGTATTCTTTACATAAAACTCGTAACAATATCATTAAAGGAACATGTCATATTACTTTCTTAAAATTGACAGACTGATAATTGCTTTAGTTTTCATTGTATTGCATCTAATTCAATTTCACAAGAATGCATTAATAAAATTTTTATCTTGATGAAGCAGGAAATGTGTTTATTAAACGCTACACCTATTTTTCTATCCAGCAAATATACTGGGTTAGATCGATAATAAGATATTTATTCGCAATTATTGTTCCATAAAGGAAATAGATATAACAAGGGAGTAGGCAAAACAATATATTGATTATCTTTAATTGTTTCTGTGCGTACTTTAGCAAGATATACTTAAGATGATTCGAAAAGCGGGAGTGGAAGTTTTATTTTATTTTTAAATAAATAAATAAAATATAAATTACATGCGATTTGAATCTAGATTTCTTTTGAAAGTAGTATGAAAGATAAGAATTTCTTCTTAATAATTTATCTTAAATTTCCATCATTATTATTATTATTCAATAGTTGTACTTCATAACACGTGTTTGATGTGTTATCTAAAGTACAAAATGGATTCACGATTATATCTCTTTTAAATACATATCAATTTCTTTCTAAGGATTTGACATCAACAGAAAAATAATCAGTAAATATATATATATAATGTATTTTTATAACTTACCTATGTGGATAATTCAATATTCAGATATTTATCCATGAATTAAGTTGATTTTTGTATTAAAAATAAATAATGTCAAAAATAAGTAAAACTAAACTAGATATGTAACTCAATTGCGGAACGTTTATCATAAAGTACCAGTACCAATGAAAATACATTACACAACTTCACAGATTTTAGAAAAGTGTATTAAAAGTCACTTTAAAAATGGATCTTTTAAAATTTGGGATATAAAAGATGAATCTTATAGTATTTGTGAATAGGATAAACTGAGAACTGTTTCGTGGAGTTATAACCAGTTCTATGGCTAACCAATGTTTTTCTGTATATAATAATGAGGGAATTCCTAAGGAATATAATGAATAGATGTTCTGATTCCACCATTAATTTTAAAAAAAAAGGTTACTTACTATGAAAAGAGTTCCAAAATGTGCATAACATACCTCGAAACAAAGGACAACGAACTAATTATTACCAGATTCCTTGATCTAAATATAAGTTCAAAATTTGAAAAGAAAATACTATTTGCAGAAAATTTGTAAATTATAAAACAATTTTAAAAAATGATAATTCAGAATTAAATAATAATAAAGTCATAATATTAAGAATTTTTTATAAATTTTCAATGAAATAATAACAACAAATTAATAACATATAATATTTTTAAACTAATATTCATGAGTTATTATAATATCACTAACTGCGATTTGATAAAGGATATTTTTACTCCTTCACTTTAAAACCCAAGAATCTTCGCTCTTATCTTGAGAGAATATCTTTATTATAATATTATTAATCTCTAAGCGTAATCTACTGCAATAAATGGTATAATAACCATAAGTAATATTCGTAGTAATAACTTATAGTCGTAATAAACTTTAAGTATTCAACAAATAAAAAATTAGAAATAAAGACAGTGTCTTACTAAAATTATTATGGGGTAAAATGAAGATGATTTTCAAATAAATATGAATTAATATATATTAAATGTATTAATTATAGCATCCCAATTATCAAGAAAGTATATATTAATCTATTCAATCCAGGAATTCTTTATAAAGTTAACTATTTGTAAAATTTAATTGGCATTTATGTTTTAAACATTATTTCAGTGCTTCTCAAACTTCCAAATGTATTGAATTCAATAATAATATGCTTTGATAAAGCTAAAATATTCAACTTTAATTATAAACTGTACAAGTTACCAAGATAAGTATTAAATTTTGTATTTAATTTTCTGACATACCCTCAGGATCACTGGTAATTAAAATTTTTCTCAATTTAGTTCTGCTAAATTAATTATGAAATACATTGTGCGATACTGATACATTTATAAGTGTATTATATCAGTGTAAATGTGTATTTTTTATGATGCCAGAATGTATTTTGTTTTACTTCCTTCAGTAAATTAATAATTTTTTTAAATAATCTTTTGTTTTCAACTTTTCGATATACTCGAGGCCCCACGTAGGGTTATCACCCCCTAGAAGGCTGCCCCACAGTTTGAGAAACGCTGCATTACTTAATGAAATTAATGCAATTTTTTGATTTCTTTGATATATGAATGTATGAGCTTTGCAAACAGCATCTCTCCTTGGAAAGTGTATGATGTCTTCAAAAAAATTGTCTGCATTTGTTCATTTGTTGAAGTAGAGTTTAATGGTGGTACTACAAGAGAGAAGATTAAAAAAGGAAGAATAAAAAGACGAACACATTGGAAGTACTGTTCTCTTACTTTTTTCTTCCTCTGCATCCGGAGCATTTTTTTTTCTTTCCGTTTAAGTCTTCTTCATGACCAAACCTTGAACCTTTTGTGCCATCATTAATTTGTGCGACTCGCTTCAGATTAGTGCTCTTTCAAAACTGAACACAACGTTTTTCTTCAAATGACATCCTGTTATAATCAAGAGTTGAAAAGTGTCATGGCTTGCCTCATGATAATTAACTTTTCAAGGAGCTCGTTTTAGGAAATTAATCAATTGGTTTTGAAAAGTATGCACGCAATATGCATACACAAATAACTCGGCAAACGAATAAAGAGTTTTGATAAAAATACATCCGGAAGAGAAGGGTTTAATTGCATAAACAGAAGTAACGCAAAGGGATTTAAGAGGATAGAAAAATTTTTCCTGAGTAAAATAAAGAAGATTGACAGTGACAAAGGCTTTTAGTTTGAAAATGGAAATGCTTTTATTTAAATGAACTTAAATGTGAAGTGTTCTCAAAAATGTTGTTAATGAAAAGGAATAAATGATTGGACACATAAATAAAACATTCGAAGTTTTGGAAAGAAACTTCTGTCTCTTTATATTAGAAGAGAAATGTTTAGTTTCAACACTTATCGCGTGCTTTCTTCAAAGATTAAGGCAAAAAAGAAAGCATTATAAAGGGTTTTTAATCAAAACTCAGTTTGAAGGGCCTTTTAAATTATGACTCACATTTCTGTTACTTAATGCTTATTTCTGATATCATCTGCTTCGACTTTTTGTGGGAGGGGAGAAAAATATTTTTATTTAATTTTCTTAAAGAAATCGACCCATTTTTTTTTTCAATATTCATTATTATGAAATGCACTTTAAAAAAAAACGGAAAAAATGTTATAAGCACTGGTGTGATTTCTTTATGTTCCCTTAAAATTAAACTACCAAAGAACATAGATAATTGTCCATGTTGTTTTACACTGAAATAATTTTAGACGTTTCAGATCTGTAATTAATTATGCATAATTAATGTTGTTCACTATGAAATTTTTTTCAATAAAATAGGTGTAGGAATAATCAATATTTCATTTTTTGATATTTATAAGATGATATTTTTAATATTTTGTGTCAACAGTTTCGGAATAATTATATAGTTAAAAATACACTTTAAACTTTTCTACCATGTTGACAAAGGTTACACTTTGCATGTATGCATTGATTATATCTTAGTACTTTATTCCAAATCTTGACAAATATTTTTATATCTCTTATTTTTGTGTTTATTAATACAGACAACAAATGTTATACTTTTTATATCTCTTCCCTTTTTTAATTCCTCTACTATTAGCTCATACTCTCTATATATTAATCTTGTTCAAATTTCCAATCGTTAATAAAATACGTTTTAAAGCGCTAAGTTGAGCTGAAATTTTATATACACGATTATTTTAGAGAAAAATGCAGTAATTTAATTATAATTAATAAAAATTAATTGATTAAAACTAATTATTCAAAGAACTGCAAATACGGCCACGTTGGCATAATTTTTGGTGACTTAGGGACCATTTGGCGACTTGTTTTTTCTCACGTTTTAAAGCGCTCATTTGAACTGAAATTTTCCATACACTATTGTTTTGAGTGACAATACGAAAATTTAATTAGAATTAATTAAAATTAATTGATTGAAACTAATTATTTTAAGAATTACAGATACAACCACGTTAATGTCATTTTTAGCGACTTTAAAAAGATTTTTTTTTTCATGTGTTAAATAAAGCATTCAGTTGAACTGAAATTTTATACACACGATTGTTTTGGATGACAATACCATACTTTGATGATAATTAATAAAAACTAATTGCCGCTTAATGCTTGAGATTCTGTCATATGTATATACATATTTATATTAATTGTAACTATTTAATAAAAAGTAACTAAAAAATTTTTTTATTTGCATGCATAAATATACAACGAATACATTGAATACAGTTAAGTCAATATTGCACAGATGTGGTATTCAAATTTTTTCGTCTGCGCCCCAACCTGGGATATTTCACATTTTAAAAACTAATATTTTCTTCCAGAAAGTTGTCTTCAGAATAATGTATTTGTGTTCAATTCAATTCATTTGTATTTATTTAATTCACTTTGCTACCTTAAGAAAATCTTTCCGACTCTTTTATATATATATGTAGGTTAAATACTACTATATTATTTACTAATTTAGAATAAAGTTTTCTCTTTTGCATGTAGGGGAGACTGGGGCAAGATGACTATGTTAACAGTTTTTGTTGATTATTAATTTATTTTTAAGGATAAAAAAATATTTTTACATGAAGTGTTAGAATAGTCCTTTGTAGTATTAAATACATTACCATATTTAATTTTTCAAATAATAAAAAAAAAGGATAATTTTATTTTTTCAGAACCTTAACAAATTGTCATTTTGCCCCAGTACTAGGGCAAGGTGACAACACTGAGAAAGGTTGAACAGATTTTATCTTTTGAATATGTTACATGGTTTATAACAAATGACAAGGGTGATTTTACATCTTACAAAGTATCAAACTAAGCACAATGCATTGTAACGTAATGTTGAAGTGTTTAGTTGTGCCTATAACAATATATAGTCACAATTAAAAATGCCATTTTCATAATTGGAACATTCTTTGGCGTTTGCAGCATTGGATCCATTCTTCTGTTGGAGGGTCACAATATTCCTCTTCACAAGCAGGACATCTTATAACACCATCCTTTGAAGTCGATGCAACTGAACTGTTTGGCCTGGATTTTATAGACTTAGGCCTACAGGAACTTAGTTTGAGTTTTTTTACTCCCTTTTTAGCTTCACTGGCTTCTCTTCTCTGTTTTTTTAAAGTTTCCTGATCTTCCTTCTGCTTTTCCCTTTGTTCTAATATGTCTTTGATGAGTGTGCTTGTAAGAATGCTTTAGCTCACTTTTTTTTCTTTTTATCTCACATTGTGTTGCTTTAGGCAATGGTTTGGAATAAGAAACACTAACATGCTTCTTTAGTGCACCATAATCAGCATTTGCCATACGTTCTGGTTCTTCTGGAGGATTTATATGTTAGTTTTCTACTACAAGTGTATGAGGTTTAGCACTATTATTCTCAATTTCATCGCCAACATCATCATGGTCGGTAGCTTTTGAAACAGCAAAGTCATGTTCGCTAAACACAAGAGGATTATGAGTGTCAATCCCACATTTTTTAAACCCTTTAACAACATTTCCAACTGTAGCTGCTCTGAGTTAAGTGGTGCTCAAACGCTCACCAATATTTTTGTCTATGATAGTTTGTCCTGGATGAGTGACCATAAAGTTGTTAGCAGATGGCAAAAATGTCTTACTCCGGTCGGCCCCTTTCGAACGACAGATTCCCCGATCCGATGCACCCCTTAGCCCCAGAAGAGATGGAGGCGCAAGGTCGAGCGAAAAAAAAACACAGACAAACAAGTGTTACAGGACTTAATAGAATAGACAACATAGTTAGCTTAATAAATTCCGAAACGCGGCCCCCGTTGCCTTGCCCCGGGCTGCCTGTTTAAAAATATTCGTTTCCATTTTCATGAAGGAAGTCGACTAATTGACATTTATTCGTAGTAATATGTAGTATTTAAACTAAGTTACTCATAAATATTAAAGATAAATGATATATCTTGCCTGTATCTGTAGCAGAGCTGATTTACACATGCATAAAATTTATATTGGGGTAGCGGTAAGCAATCAAAGCTTCACAACTAACACAAAAATGGCGATTTCAGTTTTCGCCTATTGGTCTTTGTTGTATTTAACGAACGACCAATAGGCGAGCCTGTAGTGTTCGGTTGATCCTGCTATCTAGCGGAAAACGGAAAAATTAAGACATCCGTTATCTTGCCCCGGTCTTCCCTATGCACGACATGTATTATTTGCAATATCTCTACAATTCCACCTTAAGTTTTATTATAATTTCAGTCTGGTTTTCTTTCTTTCCTTTTCATTTGAAACTTTGGTCACACAGTACGTCATTAAAACAGCGTTTCTCAAACTGTGGGGCATCCCCGGGGAGGGGGGAGATAACTCTACGAGGGGGCGTGAGCATATTGAAAAGTCAAAAACAAGAAATGTTTAAACAAATATTATTAATTTCTTCAAAGTGAACAAACAAATTACATTCTAACATAATAAAATATGAAATACAAATTTTCACTGATATAGTACACTTAGAAATATATAAGTACAGTATAATGTACTTTATAATTAATTTAACAATATTAAGTTAAGAACAAGTTTAATAATTACCAGTGACCCCATGGACTTGTAATATATGAAATCATATACAAAAATCAACACTTATCTTGATAATTTGTACTGTTTATAATTAATCTCGAAACTGCCGATTAAAAGTTACGGGATTCGCTCCTCAATGCCACCGTTTTCCAGTAGGGTGATGTATTGGGGTGAAAAGAGTAAATAAATAAAACCTTCTCTGAAATAAGTAAATCCTTCGTATACACTGTTAAGGTCCATTTGTTACATTATTATTGAATTCAATATATTGTTATTGTATGGAGGGGAGGGGGGGCGATGAAAATTATATATAATTGAATATTGGGTCGCAAATATTGAAAGTTTGAGAAGCACTGCATTAAAAGTATTATTGTCAAATTATATTTATTCGGTACACATGTAACAAGAATCACACATGGTTAAAAGGTGAATAATTAGGAAAACATTCCGCTACCACATTAAAATTTAGTAGGAATTAATCATTTGTTTTTGGAGTGTTTCAACGCTAGCTAAACTATTCAGGGAGGATATAATTTGTGAAGGAATTATTCGCCGATTTATTTCGAACGTCATCTACAAATGAATTTACTATGTAAAATGCAACATTCCTTCCTTGATATTTGTTTAATTTACCATCTGAAGACTTTTATGGGTTGCTAGAGCATAAGCCATTCTGATCACAATTTGATTTTGTATTTCCGTCTTGCAGTGAGCTATGCCTACAAAGAGCCATGCTGCCCGATATAAATGGCAAAATACCATTCAAATGCTATAAATCGAGCATCATTCAAAACTCCGATTATACAAAGTGTCTGAGAGTTATACTTACCACAGCACCATAAAACTGCAGGAGGGCTATTGGAGACATACCTCGTAATTTTGAACCATGGTCAAGTGACGAGAACAACACCAGAGCTTGCACACTCCTCTCTTTTAATTTCCCTACCACACCAACAAAAGGACGTTTGAGCATCGACATATTTAACGTGTATTGGCCCCTGTGCACGGCGGGTCTTCAGCGGTACTGGACTCAAACTCATGACATGCCAGCCACGCGTCCGTGACCTTGACCATTAGGCTACCACGGCTCCCATTCTACAAAAAATAATAAATTTATTTTTGTATTTTTCTATGCGTATTAGTGATATGGATCAATTAGGTGCAGTAAGATAGAATGTCATTTTGTTTTTGTAGAAGAAAAGCAATTAAAAGTCTGAAAAGTCTTTTCGACAAGGGTAGATCACCGATTTAATTGAAGAAGCTCAAAAAATTAAAGCCCATGACAGCTATCAGGGAACAGATTAGAAAAATGGGTGTATATATATATATGTAATAAAATGCTTTCTATTCATCCGTTCAAGTTCAAATACATTTTTTTAAACTTGTAGTGGATGACACTTGATGCGAATACAGTTTTTTCAAATATTAGTTCATTAATTAAATTTTAAAAAAAGAATAAATAGTAACGAACGAAAATAATAGTCCAGTAGCATATATAAAAAGGAAAATTGTTCGTTGTGTCCCTGTAGCGAAATGGATAGCACCTTGGATTAGAAGTCCAAAGGTCATGTGTTCAAATCCCACCTGGTATGGCCAAATTTCTGAGGATGCGATTTCTTTTTTTATTATACTATTTTATTGGAATAATTAAATTTAATTAATGAATAAATAGTAACAAACATTAAAAAAAATAGACTAACACCAAGTTTAGATTGGAAAATTGCAAAGAAAATCGCTTTCTATTTTGTCACTTATTAGTGTGATTCTGTCATATGTATATACATATTTATATTAATTGCAACTATTTAAGAAGAGTAACTAAAATAAAAATTTTCTTTGTTGACCGAAGTAGGAATTGACTTATTTTTTTTTATATTACTTGTTTTTTAGAAAATAAAAACACAAAATAAACCTTTTTTGCCTTTTCATTCTATCATACATCGAAATAAATAATTATTTTGCAGATATATACAATTATTTTACTTTTCTGTAACTTACTTTCCTTAACTTAGTCATGTCTTCGATTTAGAAGTACTAAGAACTTTTGTTTAATATTTTAGAAATCAATTATTGTTAGAACAACGATTTTGTGTTTGGCAAATAATATCCATTACAGAACTTATATCTATTATTTATGTTCCTTTATCAATTTGAAACTGGTTTAAAATTTATGTGATGCTTTATCACAGGGGGTCGGCAACCCATGGCACGTGTGCCACATGTAACACTTTGTACAATTCTCAGTGGCACTCTCCAATACTCTACAAATTTGTCAATGTTTGAGTGGATGTATGGAAGTTAATAAATTTGTGATGGACCTTATTTGAAAAATACCTTCAGAATTATGGACATTTACGGAATTACAAAAAAATCTGAAAAATAACTGTAAAGATAAATTTACAGCTGCTTTGTAAATTGTTCAATTTCTTTTCTGTAGAGATTTAATTGTTCGAAGAGAGAAAATTGTGCATGTAAAGAGGAACCACGCTTTGGTTCTACATATCAAAGAAAGGGAAAAATCTTTCCTCAGATGAAAAATATTTCGAGTCTGCAAAGAAATTTTTAACAATGGAATTCTCAAAGTCAGGTGTTAAATTGAAAGTCACTCATTACACCCCTGGTTGTACGATATAAAAGTAGAGCGGTGCAAGCACTAAGTTCGCAATAAAACTTTTATTTATTCTTTTAATTTAGCTATAATGAAGGGAAATACGTGTATTTTATGTTGTCTATTTCTAATTTTAATAAATATGTTTAAAAATTCATAATATACGTACAGTTTTAGTTTGTTTTTTTAATTTTTGTTGAAGAAATGGTTATGCTATTTATTTTTATGTTAAAGAAATTTCTTTAAATCAGTGCTTCTCAAACTTTCAATATTCGCGACCCAATATTCAATCATTACTTTCATCGCCCCCCATACAATAACAATGCATTTAATTCAATAATTCTATATTTTGAAGCTAAGCCTACAGTACGATTTTTACCTCTTTAATGCCACCGGCGTATATAAACGTCTCGCTCAGCCAGTGTGTTAATTGCCCCGGATGTATATATACTTCTTTCCGAAGTACGATATTTTCTGTGCACTGATAGTCATAAATTTATTCCGAAGGCTTTGGAATGCAAAAAAAAGGACATTGATTGTCTTTGCGAAGGATTGACTTATTTCAGATTATTTGTTTCTTTATTCCTTTAGCGCCCCCCCCCTCCCCAATACACCAGATACGCTGGTTTACGTGTTAAACGGTGGTATTGGGGAGCAAATCACGTAATTTTTAATCGGCATTTGAGAGATTAATTATAAACCGTACAAAATATCAAGATAAGTGATCATTTTTGTTTTTTAATTTTATATGTGACAATCCTATGGGGACACTGAAAATTATTAAATTTGTTCTTAACGTAGAATTTTAAAAAATAATTATAAAATTCATTGCGCAGTACTGATATATTTATAAATGTAAATGTGTATTTCATTTTTTATTTGTTTCCTTTTAGTATATTAATAATTTTTTAAACTATCTTTTGTTTTCAACTTTTTAATATGCTCGCGCCCTTCTTGTAGGGTTATCACGCCCCCCTAGGGGGCGCGCCCCACAGTTTGAGAAACACTGCTTTAAATGATGAAAAATTAATATGTAATAAAACTATAAACCCATACCATTGACATCTATTCTTAACTCTGCATGCATTATCGCGGAAGTCGAATTGTTTCAAACAAGTCCTACTGTGTGGCACGCTGAATCATATTGGTAGATTGGTTTGGCACGCCACAGCTGAAAGGCTGCCGACCCTGCTTTTACATGTTCCGTAATTCAATGCTGCTTGTGAATCAGACTAAAAAACTGCCTCCCCCACCTCGTTTACATTTTTTCTAATTAGGCTAAATTTACTATTTTTTCGAAGTATCCTTTAATTAGCATTCCAATTTTAACTTTTTAAAACACATTTAAACTGTATATAATTTTATTAATTTTTTAAATTTCCATACATTCTCACTAAAGGAAAAAATCTTGAATACCTGTCTCTCTATATATTTCAATTAAAAGAGATTAAACATTTGATAGATTTATTTCTTATTTGTATGTAACAAAGAATACCTTTAACAAGTAAGGAGAACAAAAAAAATTTTTAAGTCAATTCCTGCTTTGAATGGATGAATAGAAAGTATTTTATAAACAATTGAAAATTTGAACAAAATTATATATATATATATATATATATATAAGGAGAGAGTAAACAAATAGTAAGAATTGAAAAAGAGCCTGATTTGTCTGCATTGTTGTGACAATGCACACTCGGTTTGGCTGAAAAACTGGTTTTTGACGCTTTTGTCATTGTTTTAACAGTTACACTGTTACAACAATGGAGACGAATCTAAGTTGGTGTCGAAAACCAGTAATTAATTTAATTGATGAATTAATATTTGAAAAAACTGTATTAACATCAAATGTCGTCCACTACAAGTTTAAAAAATTTATTTGAACTTGATTGGATGAATAGAAAGTATTTTATTAACGATAGAAAATTTGAACAAGATAAATATATAGAGTGAGCTAATAGTAGGAATTGAAAAATGGAATAAAAAATGCTTAGCTATAGCTTCATGTTTAATATACGGGTTTGATGAACATTTTCTAGCAAACATTTTCTGAACTAGAAATTATAACATTAAGAGTAATTAAATGTAAAAAAGGAGAAAAATAGGAGTAGGTGATGTGTGTGTAATAACTGAAAAAATTATACAGGATCAAAACGTGTCACGTTTGGTCATCGGAAAAGAGAGCAACCAAGGCAAACAAAAAGTAAGGGAGATATAAAGTTACATGAAAAATTCAAATGGAGTAGACTTGACTGTAATACATAATCAGTATCGGCACATGCTTTTAGCCAAATTGCTCAAAACAATCGAACAAAATATTTCAGCATTCCAACTTCAATGCCATCATCCAAATTCGTTTTATTTTATTTTGTTGTTCCAATGGTGAATTATGCATTACATCAGGCGTTCTAAAATCTTCCTATTTGAGTATTCTATAAGATTCAGATCAAAGTTAAAGTTCAAACTATGCCATTTGAAGTATCGCAGTGGGTCATTCCGATAGAATTAGGAACAGAAACGGATACTGGCTTTGAATTTCTAAATCAAACTATCAAAAACAAGTTCTTTCTACTAGACATACAAGTGTAAAATGCCAAAAATCAAGTAATAGCCTTAATAGTGCTTCTTCCTAAAATTTTCAATTATTCTTTCCGCTTAAACCTTTATTTTATCGAATATCGAAAAGTGTTCGGGAAAATAAACGATTCATAGATGATTCGTATAGAACCCTAGAAGTATAGATAACAAATATAAATTTTGCGTCCCTATTATAATTTTGTTGAAGCTTCATTATTAATGCTAAGATTTAAATTCTGAAGTCAATTGAATACTCTATACCAGGGGTGGCGAACCTTTATGGGTCAACGTGCCATTTTTTCTAAAGAAGTATTTAATGAGGTATAGATGTGTGCCGTCAAATAATTTTGACGTGTGATTATTGGGCAAATATAATGAAACTAAACACACTAAGAACACAAAACTCTTTATTTACAACGAAAAAATACTTTTTGCACTGTATAGTTGTAAATTTTTTAGTTATGTGTGTAATTCAAATTAAAGTAACATTAGTGTGAGTTCTGTTGTAGATTGGGGATGGCAAATAACTTGTATTAGGATTGTAAGATGTTACTTTTAGTAGAAAAGCAAATAATTATTTTTGCTATGGTTCACTTTTTTGACAAGAGGATTTGCGATTTGTTTCAAAATGTCGTTATACAGACGATGTTCTGCATACCACATACTATTCCAGAACATAAAAAACACACCGCTTTGTCGCCTTTGGCAATAATGCCATATTTCTAGATTCACCAAGTTTGAAATTCTCTGTTACATTTACTATTTTTCCCTTTTTATTCTTCTGCTGAACAAGCCAGGTTAAATAACACTTAAAAATCATAAATATAACACAAATAAACTTTAAAATACAGTTGTGTCAAGGAAATTGACTATGTTATGTGTAGACAAACTTTGCATCATAAGCAATTGTCGTCCATGACGCAACTAAGACAAGATAATTGCAAACGAGCGTGTTCCTCGCCGCACAACGACCGATTACTCGCGTTTTTTCGTAATACTTCGTAGTGAACTTTGTTATTTTGAAATAAAATAACAAACATATTTTTTGATCGATGGGCGTGCCCAAAATATTGTATGCCGTGCCAATAGTTCGCCATCCCTGATCTATACTAAACGACAGATCATACTCACAAGCATTTCCCTTAACTTACCTCTTGGGCTACTTTTTTAAAGCTATTTGATGTGAGATCCTCCCCTTGTGAAGTAGCCACAATGTATATAAATAAGCATCGTTATTAAAACCAGTTCTGTAGTGAATAGTAGACAGAATAAATGGAGTATGTCGTGGAGCGTCAGTGAATATTAGTAAAATGATACGTGAAGGTTCTGGACACTTGAACGAGTTTACGTCGGGAAAAGATCCTGAATAAATTTTCAGAAGATCATCATTAAAATTTAGCTGAGGGGAGATTTTAGTTAAAGATCAGTAACACTATTATACATATAACGTATAGTTTTTTTTATTATTTGGTAATGTATGCTGACTCACAAGAGTAAAATTATTTTTGATATTTTGATACTGAATACCATATATACAAATAACAACAGCCATTTCTATGCTTAACTCTGATCTCTGGATCCTTATTCATCACAAGATGTGCAATAAATATGATTTAACTCTACTTATATACATGGTGATGAACAACTTTTTAGTTATAATTCACTTAAACTAAATGTTGGAAGGTTTACTCAGAAAACCTTCCAATAGTTAGAAATACGAACACAATGTCTTCCTTCTCCCTTCCATGTAATAAACGATCAACAATTGTGGATATTCCATCACTTTCTGGTGGGTTTAATTGTGACTTATCCCAGATTTATTTTCTGACAATTATTTCCTCCTATAACGCAATTCTGACTAAATACATCGGGATGTCTTACATTTTGAAACTCGCTATAGCAATTTAGTTTACAACTCTCTGCTAATGCAGCAAGAAAATAATGTTCTACTTGATGAGTGGAAAAATGAATAACAAGGTTCATAATAATTTTTTGGTAAAAATAGACTTATATTCTGTAGCAGATACACCGCGTGTATTTTCTTAACTGATCTCTGGAATTTCTTTCTGATGTTGAACGAATCGAAAGCTTCGCCTTGAGATGTGAGCAAATAGGTATATTTCTGTTTAAATAGATCCAAGTGATGATATTAAGGGGATTATTTGAGTGTACGACGAAATGCTAGTAGATGTTACAGTGCGATAAATGGAAACTGTGAAGTTGTTAGTAATCTTGTGGGAAAAGGTCCAGGCAGTGCCGGTTTAAGCTTATTTTAGGACCTGGGAGCAGAAGATCTACAGGTCCCTTTGGCACCGGTGTGTGAATCGAAATTTATAACCAGAAAATCTATTTAAGTTCTGCTTATATCCAGGCTCCGGTGCGGATAATTTATCATCCATTATTTTCCTTAAATAGTCCTAACAATAAATCTGCCTACTTTAATTTAATAAAGAATAAACTCTATTTACCGCAACATTTAGAAAGTTTTCTGGGTTAAAGCTCATAATAATTTTTTAATGATATAAACTCGCTTACTGCTAATGATGTAGAGGTGAGTGCTCCCATCTCTCGCTCTATGTAATCAAAATCCTTCAAAATTAATTAATTGAGGACTGGGAGAGTTGGTGGTCAAACTCAAATACTGGCTTACGAGTCAAATCCTTCTTTTCCAAACCCAGTTTAGATATCAATCCCCCTTCCAGTTACGTTACACAATTCTTAACAAACCAGGGCCCATTTGTTTCTTATTTGCATCGCTTCAAATTAAAAGCTACTTACAATTGTCTTTGTGGTTCTGTTGGGGACGCTAACCATTATGTGTTCGCATATCCTCAGACTAAGGATTTCCATTTGGTCTCTCCATCTCAAAATGTTAAAAAAGCCTGGTTCCAATCTATCATTAGAAATCCTTCCATTCATAGTCCAGTCATATTAGGGTTTCACTGCGGAATGAGAGATAATAAGCTGAACATTGGTATAGACCTTTATTTTGGCACTCTAAATGTTGTCTGAAAAGTCTCATAAAATCTCGTGTCCGCGTCTTAAGATATTTAAGGTCAAAGGTAAAAAAATAGGTTTTTTTACAAATGTCTCTTTTCTTATGGCTTAATGCTATTTAAACATTTAATATAAATATTGTAGAGAATAAAATTTTCTATAACTTTTTTGTTCGAAACATTTTTTATATATTAAACCATTTTTGAGATAAAGGGCGTTAAACGCGCAGTGCTTAGCTATCTACAGCGTAATGCAAGGTCATCCGTTAGTCACATGATATAATACGCCGTATAAAGTCTATAAACCTTAAAAATATTCGTAGTTAAAAACATTTGGCATTTTTATTAATTATTACATTACATTTAGTAATAGATTTCATTAATCAAGTATATATTTCTTTTATAACTAACTTTTGAACTACACTGTTCGTATAGTTCAAAAGTTTTTCACAGATATTCTTAGAGTATTTTTTAATTATATTCTATTATTATATTTACTAAGTACATTTAAGGTATCCGACTACGTTCGGAACCATGATTTTAAAAAAGTGCATAAATGTATAATTTTCATGATATTTAGTGTCACTTAGATTAGAATACATGCATAAAATTGTTTTAAGGACATTACGACAAAAAATTATTTAAATACAATATTTTGGCAAAAAATTAACTTAGAATAACCTTTTTTCCAAATGTTCTCCTTTTGTAAGAAATGAGGGGTATATACAGGCTATATAGGCAAAATATTAATACAATAGAAGCATTTTTTACAAAAGGAGAACGTTTGGGTTAAAAAATTGGGTAAACATTTGGGAAAAAAGGTTATTCTAAGTTAATTTTTTGCCAAAATATTGTATTTAAATAATTTTTTTTTGTCATAATGTCCTTAAAAAATTTTATACATATATTCTAATCTAAGTGACACTAAATATCATAAATATTATCCATTTACACACTTTTGCAAAATCACGGTTCCGAACGTAGTCGGATACCTTAAAGTAGAAAAAAAATAAAGCAAGTAATTTTTAATTATATTTTTATTTAGAAATATCATTTTATACAATTACTTACAGGACAGTTTTCTTCTTGGAATACTTGAGCTAGTTGATCCAAATCCGGAAGATTGTCTAATATTCTAATGAAAATTTCCCCCTTTTTATAAAAAATACAGATGTCGTGTCACAGCCACTAAATGTGTACAGAAATAAAATGTGCTTCATACAATGCAAATATTTATCAAAACTTTTGTAAAAGTATATTTGAGTTTTAACATTCCTTTTGAAAACTTTTTTAAAGAACACTTCTTCTTGATGTGATTGAGTACGTCCAATTAAAATAACGAGCAAATCAATATCTTCTATGACGGCTGTCTTATGTTGTTCAGATTCTTCAATAGCTGTTTCTACGATAAGAACATCTACATCACCTGTGACCTGTTTTTGTCGTGATATCAACAGGATGCTAATTTCCTTTTAAAGTAGTAGAGACTTTAGAGTAGTAATTTCACAAAGTAGAGAGGTTGATCAAAAGTAATTAAACCCGTTTTTTGTCTATGTAATTAGGCAATATTTGCAGCGCAATGTCAAGTAGTATAAATTGTGTCTATGATACAGGCAGGAAGATCAATAAATGAAAGAAACATAAGCTGAGAAGAAAAGTCCTTATATTATTTTTAGTGAGCTATTCGAGAATGCCATTCCACCCAGACAACGATAAAATATTCTTCCATATTTTCCGTATAGCCACAACAAATCAACTCCATTAAAAAAAATTTCTGTTAATGCTCGATCATCATGTAGATTTTTGACTGATTTTTCTGATTGTTCTGCTGTATTAAGGTACAATTGGTTTTTCATATGCTAGAAGAGACTTTCTGTGATATTGCTGCTAACTCTTTTGCACTTGGTTTGGTTGTACATCTTTTTATATGGTCAATATATATCTTTTGGAGTAACAATACTAATCATCCCCATAACATGGAGAGTATTACCATCAAGAGTATGGACATTTATATCAGCATTGTCTCTAACATATCGTACTAACGCGCCTGATTCGGATGATAAAATACGAGACTGAGGATGGTAAGCTGCTGAAATTTCGTAGTGTACAGTCTTACCATACGCGAAGCTGCAAATCTCAAGCTATAAAGTCTTTCAGATCTATATCTTCTATGAAAAAATACAGAAAGGCTTAATAGTAGCTATGATGAAAATGATCGTTCTAGTAATGCAGCCATTATTGCATGACTTATTGACGTCCATTTTGTTTTTGAATTAGCTATTTTTCTTTTTCTGTTTTTCGATATGACTTCCTGTAAAAAATGCAATAGATGTTTTGGTATTTCTTGATTTACTTTGATTAACATTTTACTTGGAGGTGGATAAGACTTGGTTTCAACGACAGATGACCGAATGTCTTCACGAATAATAGCTGCGGCAGCTTCAACAATTCGTAATCGTTCTTCTTCGGGATCCCTTTTTTATTATCATACCAAGCTTTTGACAATATATTAGCTTGTGTATCCCGAAAAAATATGATTGTAAAAAATTTTACTTTTGTTGTAAGTATTGTATATGTCAAATACTTTTTTTGAAGTCTCGTAATTATAGTTTTATCATTTGGTACACACCCCGTTAGGACATATCCGAGTTCCTTCAATGTAAATTGCGAATCATCGTGATTTTCGATGTAATTAAAAATCTCTGCCATAGCTTCTAAGACTTGATTATCTTGGCGAGGCTTCTTTTCAGTAGATGGTAGTCGATTTAAGAATTTAGTCTAGTAGAGAGTATGATATTTTGCTTCAGAAGCAATCAAATCATACTCACAAAGTATACGATTTTTCACTAAATCTCCTATCGAATCACTACGCTCTGCTTTTTTTAAAACATTGTCTTTAAATTCAAGAGTACTCACTTTACTGATCTTGCGCCTGTACTTCTCTTTTTTGTTAGTCTCTGTTTCTTTATTAGCTACTTGACCCCAAAATAAACAGAGCTTTTTGAAATCAAATGCTTCACTTCTTTTACGAGGTACACTAAATGTTGATAAATATTCGCTGTTTTCAATGTGTCATTTCGATGTTGAAATCAAATTTTTACTAATGTACACTTTTCGGCACTCGGTATGTACCTTTTCGGGGGTTGAAGAATTTAAAAAATCGATGTGACCGTCATTTCGTTCAATACTGGCTGTTTTCAAAGTTTTTAAACCACGCACTACTGTAACAGGATCGCCTTGTGATAACGATTCATTACATATAAAACACAAATCAGCCATAGCTCTCAAAATTTTACGTCTGTCGTTGCCAAAATACAATTAAAAACAAACGAATAAACGGGGCTAGTAGAAACTGGTTTGTTGAAAAGGAAATCTGTCTTTACTATACAGCTAAACATTTGTTTTTTAACTAGCTATAAATAGAACGTTCGTATAATAGGGGTCCGCAGGTCCAGTTTTTATCTCTGTACAGAAAGAAACAAATTGGAAGGTTTATACATTTTAAAGAAATTGTACTTCATTTTTTTTCCACTTAAAATATAATTAAAGTCTACAATTTCAGTTAACTATTTTTAATTACATGTACAGATGAGGGTTATTAAGAAATATACTTCATTAATGAAATCTATTATTAAATGTAATGTGTAATAATTAATAAAAAAGGCCAAATGTTTTTAACTGCGTATATTTTTAAGGTTTATAGACTTTGTATGGCCTGATTTGCTTATATTTAAAATAAATTTCATTAAATATTATTTCAAAATTTAAAAGAAAATGCATTATTAAAGGTGTATAGATGCTGTTAATTTTGTGAAATGTGCAATTATTTTGCACAAATATGGAGGTATTCTTAATTTCCAACGAACTGGGCTGTATTGTACTAGTGGTGAAAATCAGGGTTTGGAGGCCTCAGGTCCGAACCCCCCCAAAGCCCTTGATTTTTTCTCCCGATTGATAATAATCCTATTTATATAGTACGTAAAATTAAATTAAGTATTTGTTATTAATAATTAGTTTTATTAATGAATGCTAATTATTTATTCAATTACTAATTTTACTTTTTGTTCCCCAAAATCAACAAATTCAAAAGGAGCATGATACGAGAATGGTGAACTTTCCTGTACCCTGACCTCTCCCCTTGAAAAATTCCTGTGTGCGCTTTCTCTCTTACTAATAATAGTCATATTGTGTCAAGGCATTTAAAATGAAAATTCCAAGTGACAATGAACCCTACGGACTCTAAAAGATTACAAAAACTACGAAAGGAAAGTATAGAGAGAGAACTGTCGATAAAGAGACGTTCGAATCCCGCATAGCCCAGGAAAAGGCAAGTGTGGTATTCGTTCTCAAAGTGACGAGTTGGTGAAAATCTCCCTAAGAATGCTATAAATCTGGAAGGCGACAAGAGACTTGCCATTTGAGCTGCTGTAACCAGAGCAATCCTTTTAAGATGTCTGAATTCCCCCTGCCCACGCTGAATTTTCCCCGTGCCTTAATCTCAACACGCAGTGTGTGTGCTTGCTTTAAAGACTCGATTCGCCCCAACTGATGTACCAGCATTCCTCGTGAAAATTGAAGTGCATAAACCGATCATTTTACACTGATAATGCCCGCCTGTTTACGATTCCTTCCTATGTTTTTCCCACGACCGTTACAGCCATTTCTTTTTCGAATGCAAAGCAATAAATTCGAATTATTCTCCTCTTCTTTTTTTTTTTTATTTCCAACTCCCTCTGTCCGCTGTTCTTTTCTTTTCTTTTTTCTTAATCTTTTACCCGCTTGCTGTGTAGCCACTTGAAATGAATCACTGAAAGCGAGAGATGTCTGGCTTGATTCATAGCTCAGTGGGATTCATATACGAGCCTTAGATATGTTATGACCTCGTGTGAAACTTAATAACGGATTCTAAAAGAAAGAATTATCTCCAGATGCATTAGCTGGACAACTTCCGGGACGATGTTATGGGCTATTCCGGGGTTATGGAACGAGGCTAAAAACAAACTTCACATTAAAAACCTACCACAGTGGGAAGTTGATGTTGCAAAATGCTATTAATGTGTGTGTCCCGTTTAGTTCTGTCTCTTTTTGTAAAAATTAATGTCACACACAAAAAAAGGCATACAATTTGTGAAATGGATTTCCCTGGGTATCTTAATGAAGAACGCGCCGTTTAGACTACATCTTAAATCGAAGAAAAATTAGACGTGTAAGGCAGTGATTCTCAAAGTTGCAGTATTCGCGACCCAATATTCAATCATTTTCATCGCGCCATCCTCATACAATAACAATGTATTGAATTCAATAATACTATACTTTCACCTAAAACTACGATTCGACTTTAACCTCTTAAGTACCCCCGGCGTATATAACCGCCTCGCAAAGCCAAAGGATTTATTTTCCCGGATGTATATATACGTCTTTCCGAAATGTCATCTTTTCTGGGCAATGCTACCATAAAATTATTCCGAAGATTGTGGAATGCCATAAAAGGACCTTGACAGATTTTGCGAAGGAATTACTTATTTCAAATTATTTTGCTTCTTTATTCCCCAATACATCGCATACACGCACCTACGTGGAAAACGGTTAGCATTGGAGAGCGAATCGTGTAACTTTTAATCGGCAGTTAAGAGATTAATTATAAATCGTACAAATTAGCAAGATAAGTGTTTATTTTGGTTTTTAATTATATATATATGACAAGCCCATGGGGTCATTGGTTATAAAAAACTTGTTCTTAGCTTAGTACTGTTAAATTAATTATAAAATACATTGTGTATCACTGATAAATTTATAAATGTAATATATCAGTGTAAATGCGTATTTTATTTTTTTTTATTATGTCATTGCTTTTGTTTGTTTACTTTTGTAAATTAATAATTTTTAAAATAATCTTTTGTTTTCGACTTTTCAATATGCTTGCGCCCCCCTCGTAGAGCTGTCACGCACCCCAAGGGGGCGCGCCCCACAGTTTGAGAAACGATGGTGTAAGGTGCAGTCTATAAGGTTTATTTTCTTCCTTGAACATCAAAAAATTGACGTTAGCGAGAAAACATGCATATCGAAAGATCAATTATACAATTCAGATGTTCAATGGCAATGCAATTCGGACCAAACATAATTATAATTTAACTATAAGTAAAAAGATTGCTAATGCCTTTGATAGCAGAAGCTTCGTTCCCATCTTTTTCACTTTAGAATACAGTCAAACCTCCATATAACGAACCTCTATTTTACGAATTTTTCTATTTTGCGAATTATTTCCTAAAACCAAGAACATTTTACTATTGTCCTTGTAAAATAACTTCCAAATAGCAAAATGCATTTTCTATATAACGATCTTTTTTTCTTTTAATTCGATTTTTTTTCTCCCTATTTTTAAGATTTTTCTGGTCATTTTCCAAATTATTCTCCCTTTTAGCACATTTTATAGTGACAACTGGTATTACAAGGCGCCTAACTCACCTAGAGCACTAAAATGGCCCCAATTTTTAAAACAAAAAGCTCAAAAGTAAAACTAACAAATTTATCAGTAATTAAATTTAATGACGCATTTGGTAGTGTATGCTTAAAGTTACTGGTCATAAAATAATGTACGTTTAAAATTACTCGTAGGCTTAAAATTAGAAAATGTCGTTAAAAAATTCATTAGTTTTAATATGAAATTATTTTTTAAAGCTGAAAATATAGTGTATTCTCGGGCAATATTTTTTTATTCTTGTTTTCCTTGCAGATTGCTTTTTGATGAGTAAGATATATAAAATGAATAGATATTAATTTTTTAAAAAGTGAGAATAATTCCTGGTTTAATAATATAGTGTTCATGAATTTAAAATTTGTTTTATGTGGTTTTAAAGTATATTAAAGCATGAATCTCTATTTAACGAATTTCCCATATTACGAACTTTTTTGAGGGATTTAGTGACTTCGTTAAATAAAGGTCCGACTGTAATTTTAATTGAGTTTACCTAAGCATTTTTAATCGTTTCATAGATTAAAAACTTCGCTTTATTTCCATTCATAAATCTCATTCCTGTAAGAAAATTACTTCAAGCACAAATCATATTCAGGTTTTTTCAAAATTTTACTGAATTTTGATCATGATAAAAATCATTTTAAAATAGAAGGAAATTCGTAGCTCTTTCACATTTTTTACAAAACTTTTACTTGAAAATCATTTTTAACCGAAGCTTTTTTTAAAAAAAATATAAAATTAGTTTCAACAAAAAGTTTGGTTATCAGATTATAAAATTAAGAAATCTTTTATTTTCAGAACTCTGAAAAAAGGCTGCGTCGTTTTTTAAAGTGATTAGTGATTCAAATCTCCTGCAAATCTTGAACATGTTCTAGAAAAATATCAGAAAAAAGTGAATAAAATTTAAATTTAATGATGTGTGATTAGATTTTTAAGAAATTGATTTTTAACGAGTGGTTATTTGTTTGGTTATTGAACTCCTTCACTTTAATTTGGAAAGCGTTTTTGCAGTATTTCAAAACTTCATTCTATCTTACTTCGGCTTGTACTGTTTGAAATATGTGATAACAAAAAACTTAATTTATTTTTATATTAAAGAAAAGATAAAATTATCTCCTTTGATTACTTCTTTCATTAATACTATTGTAAAAAGATTTTCGAGAGAAAATTCAATTTTTTTTGCACTTACCTTTTGGAAATTCTACATAAGTATCCATAGTCAGAAATTACACGCTTTTTTATTCAGCAACTAAAAATACTATTGACGAATAATTACGCACCAGTTAATTGAAAATCTTTAAATATTGTCTGTTTGATGTTTAACAATCTTTGATTCTTGACTCGAAAGAGTTCTTTTCTTTACGCAGAGAAGAAAACACTGAGTCCTTTCCATCCTGCAGCACGAGGTATGTTTTCACAGTTTCCAAGCAATGTAAAGAATTAGAAAATGCAACAGTTTTGATGGGAGCTTCATTATAAAATTTTGCACAAAAATCGTTACGCATTTGTCTTAACAAATTTTCAAAAACGAAATTTTCTACAAAACCGTACATATAATAAACCTCATTTCTCTCAAGAAAAAAAGCAAATGGTGTAAAATCCCTTGCGTTATGGAGTGGGATGAGATCAAGGAATTTAATGTCCTCTTCATAACTCACGTGGGAAGTTAAACTCATGACTCATCTACACCTGTAAAGTCTAATAATGGGCTGCACCCTTCGATGTCGAAATTTTCTGCTGCAAGAAAATCCTTTTTCTGTTCCAGGCAAAAAGGGTGCCATTTGAAAAAAAAAATCCAATTTTTTCTAATCCAAAGTAATAAAAAATATTTTTTCCGTTGTTAAATAATAATTAGTTATTTCGGGATTTATTACTCGTTAAATAGGGTTTTTTGCTTCCAGTTTAATCGAGGAAAAGAAAAAAATCATTAAATCACGAAATTTGTTAAATACGGGTTCTTTCAATCGGGATCCGACTGTATATATAAAAGAAAAATAATTAATTTTTAAATAAAAATCATTTGAGAAACAGCAATTCCCTAATTTTTTTATCTCAATTTGCTTTTTTGTAATTGTTTTTAATTTTTTTAATTTTTAATTAATTTTTTTTTATTTATTTGTATTTATTCTTTTTTAATTCCTACTATTAGTTCACTCACTCCCTATATATATATATGTTTATTTATAAGTATATACCTTTTTTCAAATTTTCAATCATTAATAAAATACTTTTTATTCATCCACTGAAGTTCAAATACAATTTTTTAAACTTGTAGATGACGACGGTTGATGTTAATAAAGTTTTTTCAAATATTAATTCATTAATTAAATTTTATTTTTTAATTTTAAATTTATGCTGCGTTATTTCTGACGAAGTTAAAGCTAACACCAGCAATGGTGCCATTAAGTTTTTCTAACAAATTTTTTTTTGGCTTCAAATTTATTTTTTTTTTAAACTTATAGTGGATGGCACTTCGTGTTGACACAGTTTTTTCAAATATTAATTCCTTAATTACATTTAATTAACTAAAATAAAATTTTCCTTCGTTGATCTAAGTAGGTATTGACTTTTTTCTTTCTTTTTTATACATATATTACTTGTTCTTATATATATTGCATTGCAGGCAGTTTAGAATTCGTAATGAATGTACAGTTTTTGTAGCTGAACTTTTATGTTTAAACTTCGCCATTAAATGGATCAATGAGCAAAATCATGTCATCTCAAGATTATCTCTCTCATCTGTACAGACTCTCTTTCCACCTTGAATTCTCTTGAATGTATTTGTTCATCTAACAACATAATCGTCGAGATCGAAAAGCAACTTAAAAGCCTAAAAGATAAAAACATCTCAATAGATTTTGCATTTGTTCGCGTAAACACGGGCGTTCTTGGAAATGAGCGGGCCGATTGGCTTGCAAAGGCTGCAACCAAGCGCAAAATCAACATTACCGTTAATATTCCTAAATCATTTTACAAGAAACATATGAAAGAAAGAATGGCGAAGTCTTGGAACCAAGAATATCTCATTTCAAATAAAGGGAGCTTAACGAAGAAATTTTTTCCAACCATTAATGAAAGACTAGCCTGCCATCATTTTTATACTACACTGGTGTGCAAAACTTAAGCAACAATGTAAAAATTTAGCAGATAGCCATGAAATTGCAGAAAAGGAGGTCTGGATATCAGTAGAGGGAACACGTAAGTCAGTAGAAACGTCATGCGTATGCAAATATCAGGAAAAAACGTCAGAAGGATGTGAGCGTACGCAAAACGCGTGATGTCGACGCGCGCTGCTCAACAGTAGAATAAAATGAAGGACGGAGACGCAATTCAACATATTCGCTGCAAGTGCCAGTGAGTCAGTTCGTGAAATATGGCTAGAAGAAATCACCTGGACGACTTCACACGTGGAAGAATGATCGGGAAAACTGGAGAAGGGGCGTACTGTCACCGGGGCAGCGCACAGTTCGGGAAACAACAAAGTGTCGTTTCGCGCGCTTGGAAAGCGTTCCAAACCACAGGTACAGCTGTTAGAAAGGTTGGTGTGGCCGCCCGAGGACGACAACCGCAGGGGATGACCGATATATCATCCCGCAGGCGAAAAGGTCGACAGCAGTCAGCAAGCACCATTGCTCAGAAACTCTACAGCAACAGGTCGACAAGTGTAGGGCTTACCGTGGCCAGACGCCTTCACAAAGGGGGGCCCGTTCACCCGCCGTCCTGAACGCTGCCTCCCGTTTAAAAAATAGCCAACGAAGCCACCGTTGGTGGGGCCCGAGAGCACAAAAACTGGACAACTGATCAATGGATCGGCCCTTTCTTTGGGATGAGAGTGGGCCAGCCCCCGAAGCGATTCTCAACGCTTTTTGGTTTGGAGAGATCGGGACCCGTTTTACCCCGTAACATAAGGAAAGACATCGTTACGGGGGTCCTGGAGTTCGTCGGGGGTTGGATTATCCCGAACGGGGGAACGAGCTTCTTTTTTTTGACGAGGGTCTAACGGGGATCACTATTGGAGGGGGTATTTTTCCCCCATGTGATTTTCGAGGGCCATTCCCAGACTTCTTTTTTTGGGAACAATCAGGGCCACATCCCCCTTTTCGTTGAGAGCTGCGGGAAAGTGAAGATTCACTGAATGGATTCCCCGCGTTCCCCAGATTTAAATCCCAACATGGGGGAGCGGGGGGAGACGTATTGCCACACGCTTATATTATCCCGGGCAACCAACAACTCAAAAGATGTTATTGAGGAATGGGCACCCTCCCCAAGAAATGTTACCCCGGGGTGGTTCTAGTATGCGGAACGGTGCAAAGCAACCATTGTAGTAAGGGGGGGGGTATACCATATTAAGGAACATCGTTGTTGCCCTTTTGATAGACAATCATGAGTCACGATACTATGCGTTCAATAAAGCTTGTTTTTGTTTGATTCCATACCGTAGGTTGTTTCCTTTTTTAGCGCCGATTTTTCATTCTTTTCGTACATAAAATTCCCTATTTTAGAATTTCATGTTCTCGATGATTTTTTTTTAAAAAATGGCAATAAACCCACCTGTTGTTAAATTTTGCCCCCAGTGTAATTACAAAATAACCCCAAATTTTTAACTAGTCATGGCAACTTCAAAGGCTACGAACAAATTTTAATTTTGTTCCTACTTTTTTTGAGTATCGGTAGAAAATGGAACATGGCTCCCTTTTGGTTCCATGTTTTGGGGAACGAAACATCCCAACATTTCAAAAGACTTTAAATATAAATTGATCTCCCAGTTTTAAACTTATTTCCCCGAAGTGCTTTTGAAAAGTTCTTTAAATTTATTGTAAATATTTGAAGTCTTTCATGCATTTAATTGTTTTTTCCCTTTCCTATGTAATATGTGTTTATACTTACTTTTGTAAACCCCGTGTGATACTTTGTGGTGCAAGGGGATTTTATAATTGTTTTCAATACAAAAAAAATTGCTGGCAAAAGAAATAATTTTCATAATTGGGAATGAAAAAGAAATTTAAAAAATGTTATTAAAAATCTCAAGAATGTGTACGAAACAGATTCAGAAAAATCATTAGTAACAATATAGAATTCATGTGTGGAGTCAGTGAAACTACTTGTTTCACGATATTAACAATCGCTAATAAAAGCCCAATTCACAGATGATGTCATAAATTGTTGCAATGCTATGAATAAAGCATCATATGTGGCCAAGACAGCAAAAAAAAAAAAAAAAGTTATTGATTACTTAGGACAAAACTTTTTCCTTACTTCCTCCAGAAAATTTATTTGTTTTCCAGCAGACAAAATTTAATTTATTTCTTCAGCGACATCCTACCATAACCAAGATATTAGATACTCTGGGGATTGTTGATTGTTTCAAAATTAAATTTCATCTCGTAGATATACTCTCTTTGAAATCATATAAAGGAAAAACAAGCAATTATATAATAAT
Source organism: Trichonephila inaurata madagascariensis (assembly GCA_019973955.1). Classification (NCBI taxonomy): domain Eukaryota; kingdom Metazoa; phylum Arthropoda; class Arachnida; order Araneae; family Nephilidae; genus Trichonephila; species Trichonephila inaurata. The sequence goes on from BMAV01019027.1 coordinate 163,272, forward strand.
TTAAAAACGTGTTTTCCTCTCTAATAAATAGAATACTAATAAAAATTCGGAAATGAATAAAGCACTTATTGTACATTGAGAATTACTTCTCAAAAAACTAGAATGGTTAGCTATGTTATTAAATTTCCTTTCATTTAGGAATCTCTGTACTTAATCTCCAATAGTATAAAATAAGTTTCCGACAAGGTTAAATAATAACAGAAGTATCAAAATGAAGGTAATTTATTACTTTTACATATTGTAAACTAATTTCTCAACATATTATCCACTAACAACTACACATTTGCTCAATCCTTCTATCCATTTCTTCATTCCAACCATGAAGAAAGATTCTAGTTGGCTTCGTATCCATTTGCGCACGGCTGCCTGAACTGTGGCATCTTAGATTCATCATTTTGACCCAGGAAAGAAGAGGCAATCCATGGAATGTCGTCATCCTTGTTCTCCAAGTGCCAAGAAATTCAAAACTTTAATGTCAGCAATAAAAATCCTGCTCACCATCTTTTGGGATGGAAGTGGTGTGCTCTACACGGAATTTTTGACTAAAGGATTGGCGGTGAATTCCGACAAGTACCGTGCAACGTTACGATCCCTCAAGCAACACAGACCGAAAAGAAACGTCTTTCTTTTACACCACGATAATGCAAAACCGTATTGCAGTGCACAAACACAGGACGTCATGGGAAGACTGAAATTCACAGTGGTTTCACAACCTTCTTACAGCCCAGATTTAGCACCGTTCGGACTTTTGGTTGTTCCATAAATTGAAGGAGACGTTGAAAGGTCAACGTTTTTCAACGGATGCCGAAGTTCAGGCAGCCGTGCGCAAATGGATACGCAGTCAACCAGAATCTTTCTTCATGAACGCAAAGAAGAAATGGATAGAACGATTGACAAAATGTGTAGCTGTTAGTTGTGACTATGTTGAGAAATGTGTTTACAATACGTAAGAGTAATAAATTTCCTTCATTCGGATACCTCTGTTATTATTTTACCTTGTCGGAAACTTATTTTATACCAATGATGACCTTAGTTATCAATCATCCTTCGCATATGAATACACTAACGTTCGTGGTCAAAAATAAAGAAGCGTAGATAGTTGCATAGGAAATCAAACATTCTGCATTCTATAGAAAAAAGAAAGTTAAGTATTCAGTCAGTGGAGTGTCATACGACTCTACTTCAAAAACGCAAAGACTTCAGTTTATAGCTACTTGTGTATTTTTATTGCAAAATTAACTAATAAAATGTTTAATTCTTTTTTTTTAAAACAACAAAAACAAATCATAAAGTTTTTTCTCGCAAAAGGAGAGAAATTTATCTGGAATGTTTACCAAGTTTTATAGATTGATATTTCAAGAATATCAGAAAAGGATCTAGATAATTCCGATGATAAATTAGGCTATAATATTTTTTTCCAAAATGTGTATCAGTTATTTATTTAAACATTATTGGTTATAGAACTCAAAGGAAAGAAACTATTTCACCATGTAAGCCGAAATCTTCGACTAATGTTCCAAGTTATTCATGGTGGCAGCGGTAAACTAGTGGTTATGGTCACGAACTCGTGACCGGCGTGTCATAAGTTCGAGCCTTATTGCCATTGAAGACTCGGTCACGGTAGCCGAGTCATCAAGGTATCGGATCGTGACTGGCCTTGCCACGGGTTCGAGCCCAGTACCACTAAAGACCCGCCGTGTAGGGGAAAGATGCACGTTAAATCTGTCGAGAGCTCAAACGTCCTCCCGTTGGTGTGATGTGGTAGTTAGGAGAGGGGGTGCCAGATCAGGTGTCATCCACGTCACTTGACCATGGTTAAAAATTCCGCGGTCCGTCGCCAAAAACCCTCGCGTAGCTGAGCAGTGCGATGTTAATATTCATTCACGCCACTGAAGACTCGCCATGTAGAGGCGCTGACGCATGTTAAATCTGTAGAGACTCAAAGTCCTCCCGTTGCCATGGTAATTTGGAGAGAGTATTCTAACTCAGGTGTCGTCCCTCATCACTTGACCGAGGTTCAAAATTCAATTCTATTACTAATAACCCTCAAGTGGCTTTTTGTGTGCATCTTTAATAAATATTCATCCACCCACGCAAGTTATTCATATGAAATATATGGCGATATTGAAAATATATGGCACTGGTAACAAATTCTATGCAACTGCACAAAAATATCTATTATTTATTCTATCGGAATCCAAACTTCCAAATAAAAAATCGCATATCAAACATTTCCTCCAAACTGCGAATAATAGAGATTTGTGAATATAAATTCCGTAAAGGCATTTCCGACAGATTTCCGTTATTCAATGCCTACTATTAGCTCACTCTCTCCCTATATATATATATATCTTGTACAAATTTTCCATCGTTAATAAAATACTTTCTGTTCATCCAATCAAGTTCTAATAAATTTTTTAAACTTGTAGTGGATGACACTGGATGTTATTACATTTTTTTCAAATATTAATTTATTAATTAAATTTAAAGAAATTAATTACCGGTTTTCGAAGCCAACTTAGATTCGTCTCCATTGTTGTAACAATGTAACTATTAAAGCAAAGACAAAAGTTGGCGTCGAAAAGCGGTTTTTCAGCCAAACCGGATGTGCATTGTTACAACAATGCAGACAAATCATGCTCTTTTTTTCAATTCCTACTATTAGTTCACTGAATCCCTATGTATATATCTTGTTCAAATTTTCAATCGCTGGCAAAATACTTTCTATTCATCCATTTAAAGTAGGAATTGACATAGCTTTTTTTTTTAAAAAATTTTTTTATTACTTGTTTTTAAATAAGAATCATATATTTCTGAAAAAGTGCAGTCTACCTGATGTGAAAGATATTTGAGGACAGAATATACGATGATCTGTAATTACCAAATATATACCAGTTTTCCATACCATTCATTGCTCTCTTCATCCCCTCTAAACCACTCAAGGGAGTGAGTGAGTGAATATTAACGTCGCATTATTCAGCTGCACGACGGTTTTGACGAAGGACCTCGTAAGGTTGAACCATGATCAAGTGACGAGGACGACACCTGAGCCTAAACCTCTCAAAAATGACCGTTAAGATACAAAAGATGTATCATAAGCTTTTGCTTGCACGCCTAATCGGAAAATAAATAGTTCTTGAATTTACATATTACGCAAGTTCAAAGCATACAAGACACTTTTGAGGGGGAAAAAAACAAACAATAAAAGATACTTTGTTGCAACAAATTAATGTGTTAATGGATTTAGGTCTTCAAAAAAAAATTAAAGATAACACAGAAATGTAATGGTAATGAGATAAAAAAAAAAAAAATTCTGGAACGTGCGCACAAATTTTTTTGATTATCTAAAAATAATAGCCCAGAAACTTCTTTTAAAAGCATACATCTTCCAACAATGCAAAACTCTCAACTCAATCTCGAGGGAGCCATTCCTATACCATCATCTTTTTCATTTCGGAGGCGTATGGTTACACTTTAACAATCCCAAGACAGACGAAATGGTTCTTTAAAAGATGATGGATGCCACACACATATTTGGATAACTGCGGTTCGGAAACATTTCCTTTTGAATATCTAAAGAGCTGGAACTCACAGTAATGGTTTTCCGGGGTAAAAGATTCAAGGACACAAAATTGAAGTATGGCCGTTAATATCGACTGTGAAGGAGGTTTTATCAATAAATGACAGTATCATCTAAGTATGCATTCTTCAAGAAATGCAAGGCTGTTTTTTAGAAGTCATGCAGTAACAGACAGAGAGTGTGTGAAGGAGAAAAAACAACTTTTTTTTTTCAAGTTGACAAATTTTATGTTCAAATAAAGACATGTGTATACATGTGGTTTGAATGAATTACAGATGCAAGTATTCACATGAATCACTGGCGTACGTAAAGAAATATTCTAGAAATTTTAACGGATAATGTAGTGTTGATGCGTGGAATTTTTTCTTAACAAATGAGCATTAATGCAAAGTTATTTCTCTCGAAGCTGATGATAAGTTGGTAAATGCGTTTTCATTCAGTTAGTACAATTTATGACTGGAGTTGGCAACCCATGGCACGCGTGCCACGCTGTACAATTCACAGTGGCACCTTGCACTAATCTACAAATTTATTTTTGATTGGATGGAATTTGATAAATTTTTAATAGACCTTATGTGACAGACATTTGAATTATAGACATTTAGGGAATTACGAAAAAATCTGAAAGATAACTCTAAAGATAAAATTACAGCTATTTTGTAAATTATTGAAAGTCATTGCTGGAGAGATTTAATTCTTAGCAGAGAGAAAATCAAATGCATGTTCCCTGCTTTTCGCTTTCCTCATATAAAAAATATTTCGAGGCCCAAAAAGAAATTGTTTAACAACTGAGTACTCAGAATTGAAGGTCACAAATTATACCTCTGATTTTGTCATATGAAAGTAGAGCGATGTAAGCACTAGGTTCATGCGCATTAAAAGTTTTATTTTTTAATTTAACTATAATTAAGGGAAATATTTATTTTATATGTTGTCTATTTCTTATTTTAAAGAATATGTTTAAATATACATAATATGTGTACAATTTTAATTTTTGTTGAAGAAATAGTTACATTTTATGCTGCTTTTATGTTATTTCTTTAAATGCTGCAAAATTGATACATAATAAAACTGCAAATCTATATTATTGACTTCTATTCTCTAACTCTGCATGCATTATCGCATTTTTTCAAAAATGTTCTGCTGTGTGGCACGTTGAATCATATGGGTAGATTGATTGGACACGCCACAGCTAAGCGGTTGCCGACCCCTGATTTTAAAGTACTTAAGTGGACTGCAAAGAACAATTTTAGCCCTTTTTGACGGATCGTTAGGCGTCCTATCACCAATCCTCATGGGGAATTTTTAGGCCAGCATTCGCGTTTAATTCACAGCCATCCCTCTCAATAAGAAACTGTGATATGCAGATTAGTTCGACTATATAAAATCAGAATTTTGTAGTTATGGGAGAATGAGGTAGAAGCTGCTACATTCGCTACGCAGGCGAGATTGAATAAAGTTGACTTCCGCATGAAAGGATTAAAAGTGTTGTTTGGCCACTGTGTGGAATTAGTAGATTTAAGGTTAGATTAGGTTGAGTTAAGTAAGTTACTTGTGCATATTTGTTTACTAATCCTTGCTTTCTCTCTGCTACTCCTTGGACATTTACTTTGAGAATAAGTAGTTGTCGGTTAGTGTGTTTGAGTAATTGTTGTTATGGAAGTTTCTGGTTCTGCGTTCATTCCTCCTATACCCTTAGGTAGGCAAGACGGTGAGGGAGCAACTTCAGGTGTAAGTCGCTCACAACTTAAAGAGTGTATTTTCTAATAAAAAAGATTGATTGCAAATAGTTTGAGAATTTATTCATTACATCAAAATTGGAAGGAATATCAGCATTCAAATTAGATTAATACGAAATTTGTTAAATTTTGGAGAATCTTGTTTTACACAAAAGGCCATAAGCAATCTGATCTTCATTCGGCGAGCTTTTCAGCATGTGCCGATTGGAGCTCCGAAATTCCAAAATGAGATTTAGGTTGCTAAATTCATAACTATTTACGAAGATAAATATAATAGCTGTATTTTTCAAGAAAGTTCAAATCCTCGATGGGAGAACTTGGTCTCACTTGGATGAACAAAAAAGGTTAACTATTAATCAAATAAAGTTTCATAAAGTTCGAAAAATTTTTCTTAAAGGTGAATTAATATCAACACGAAAGACTTCCTTTTTCCTTTGAGTAATTGTAAATTAAAAAAATTACTGAAAGTAATCATAAGATATTCGGGTTTTAGCTACCCCCATTTTGATTATTTTAACAATTCTTCCATTCATAAAGCCTAACATAAAAATTCGCTAATACCTTTGCTCATATCATAAAAAATAGGCTTCGTTTTTAAATATCGTGGCTTGTACCAGTTACTAACTAGTCAGCTTCACTTACAAAAAAAAAAACATACAGCAAAGGTAAAATTTCATAGAAACATAATTTTTTCTAGTAAAATTTCATGAATTTGTTTACTATTATTTAAATGTTGAGCAGGCAAGAATTCGTTAATTTTTAATTAAAATCACTTAAGAAAACGGAAGTTTTCTTCTTCTTTAGGCTCGTTTAGCTGAAGAGGGAACTTGAATGATGAGTCAGGCTCGGGTGCATAACCCTCATTCTGCTTTTTGTCTTTAGTCGGAAATTGTATTTGGATAAGGTCGTCAAGATTCAATATAGTTCCCGACATACACACCCTTAAAAAGAAATCACGTGACCAAAGGAGGGACTTTTTCCGCGGGTTTTGAGTAAGATGAAAAGATTCGAGTCACACACACAAAATATCTTAAAGTTGATTGCCAATTATCTTGCTTTACAAGCATAACAGAAGCATATCTGGAATTACATGAATTGTGGAATATCTTGCATTCGTTTCATTCATAACTTCTGTAAACTGTAACACACCTGCATTTACATGTTTTAAAAAAAACATATTCATTACATTCGGGAATATATGCTTAGATAATTATTCAAAATAGCGCAGTGAAGAAATTTAAACGACGAACAGTGCCTGTTTAAATTCAATTCAGGCCCTGGGCGCAGATCTACGGACCCCTTGACGCTTATCCGGGCACTTTTAGGAACTTCTGGGCCTCGGGCCCCTCAGCGCCCGCCCCAAGCGGATAAACCGGCACTGACGACGAAGAATAATCGAAAAATGAAGAAATCCAAAACTAATTACATTAATGTTTGCTTTTTATGTTTTCATATTTATTTATTTAAATATTCAGTTATTGATTCGTATATTATTCAATGTGTGCATGTACTTCCTTATAATTCATTTTTTTTAATACTATATAGAGAATGGATGTAGCATCAAATACTACAGAATCATTTGAGTTTAATCAGTCATGTATCGGAGAAATTTGTGCAGCGAAATGTAGAGCAGAAAGTGAATAAATAGTTCTAATAGTTGCTACTTATTATTTTACCAAATCATTCACAAAAATTTAGTTGCCAACACTGAAGCCGGATCGGCTCTTCTGAACAAATTACCTATGATTTTAATGTAGATTTTTCTCAAAAGACAAATGAAAACCTTTAGTTGATTTTTTACAATCAAAATTCAACTTACTTATGTCAAATGATCCAAATGAAAGCATAATTAACAAATATGAGTGTATATTTTGCAAAAATTATTACTTTGAGTACAGACATATGAATAAATAGCTTTTTATGACAGTACCAATATCCTCTTGTTTTTTTATTCACCGAACAAATCTCTAAAATAACAGTACAAAATTTGAAGCTTTCACTTCTATCGTGTGGTCATAAGCACACGATCTTTTTATTATTTTACCTCGTCGGAAACTTATTTTTTACTACTCAATCAAACTTCGTATATGAATACACTAAAGTTCGTCGTCAAAAGTAAAGAATCATAAATATCTCCATAGGAAATCGAACATTCGGCATGCTATAGAGGAAAAAAACAAAAAGTCAAGTATTCCACAGCGAAGTGTCATACGACTCAGCTTCAAAAACGTAAAGACTGCAGTTCATAGCTAGTGCAGAGTTTGGGTGCCAGTTCCGAGAGATACCCTGTATACACTTTTCTCGATACAGTTTTGAAATAATATAGTTCAAGAAGAAGCTGTCCTTCTGCCTTTGTTTGGTTGATTTGCTCTAACACATTTTAGGATCAATGATTGTTACGATAACTGATTACTCCAGGGCAGTGGTCTTCTCAAACTTTTTTGATTCACGGAGCTTTTAGAACGATAAGGTGGGGTTGCGGTAGCCCAGTGGTTAAGGTATCAGACTATGGCAGGCATGTCATGAGTTCGAGCCCAGTACCACTAAAGACCCGCCGTGTAGGGCAGCGATGCACGTTAAATCTGTCGAGAGCTGAAACGTCCTCCCGATGGTGTGGTAGTTAGGAGAGGGGTGCCAGCTCAGGTGTCGTCCACGTTATTTGACCATGGTTCAAAATTACGTGGTCCGTCGCTAAAAGCCCTCGTGTAGCTGAACAGTGCGACGTTAATATTAACTCACTAGAACTATAAGGTGGCTTCATGGAACTCTATTCCCTTATTAAAAGAATGTATCTTAAAATAATATTTATAGTAGATCAACATGTTATTGTGTGTGTGGTACTTTATGTAAAAGAAATTATAAAAAGTACAGTATTTGTTATTAAAAATTCAAATCTAATTTTAATATAATTTATTCATTAATAATATTATTTTGAGATCCAATTTTACCCTGCCCATGCATTTAAATTTGTAACTGGGATATGTGCTTGCACTTTTTTTACACAAACTTGTCGAAGCCTAGATCTATTGAAAATATCTCTACAGACGCATTTCATATTCCGCGTTTAATTTTTTTTTATATTTTGATTTTGTAATCGCTCATATTGAAGAGAAAAGTTTTCCCTTAAATAAATTGTTCTAAATGTGGCATTAAAATGTATTTATAGCTGCGAGTGAAATCCTGTGCATTTTGGATGAATTGCAACGTAAAATGTAAAAGCTGTTCTTGCTTGAATTTTGGTTTTAATATCGAACATGTTAATAAGTCGATAAATTGTTCCCTTTCTTTCATTGCAGGTGTTTTTTTTTCCACAAATGAACAAAAGTGCATTTTCTATTTTCCATTATTTCGTGGAACCCGGGATAATAAACACAATAGAAAATTTATAATATACTCGCTAGTACATATAAAGAAAAAACTCGCTTTAATATTCTTTTATTTTTTTAATAATAGTTTGATTGAGATGAGCTTTGGATACATCGACGTATTCTTTTATACTGTTAAGTTGTGACGGGCTCACGCGTCTTTTCTGTAACATAACCTCTGGGTTCTTTGACGGCCAAGATTAATGGCAAATCTTTTCCAACCCAAATCCAAGAAGTGAAATGCAGTGTAGATGCAAATAAGATAGTCTTTAAAAGAACAGAAGTTTTAGTAAGCGGGATGGCAATTTAGAGAAAGTTCTGTTTGGAAAAGATAGAAGTGTAATTTGACGGCCTATCAAGGAATCACGGATATCTAGCCATTACTACAAGGTGCATACTATTGCACGCGAGCCTAACTGTCTTTCGGAAGGTGATTGAACAGTTGCGTGGAATTCAAGGTAGGACAGATTATTTTCCGAATTCGTAATATTAATAGAATTGAGAGTAGGCGGATAATATAATTATTTAGATAAGTGATCCAATTGTGTGATCTGTTGTAGCTACGGCTACGTGTGTTTTGGTTTATTCTCACTTAATATAAGTTTGTTCAATATATTAGAGATTTAAGTTAAACTCTTAATAAAGTCATATTAAGAATTCTAAAATGTCTATTCATTTCGAGAACCCCACACCTCTAATTCACGCTGACCCACAAAGATATGGTCGACAAAGATCGACTATATCACAAAGTAATCAATTCATTTTAATAAATTAAATCAAACAAGATAGTGAAAAATAAAAATATATTTTGACAATATTTCTGTTTCCTACTTAGATATACACAATAACAGAACTTTCGATTCTGTTTCGAACTAGCACAAAATACAGAATACATATCATGAATAAATTTAAAAAGGAACTTTGATGTATTCGGAAACAAAAAAACTCTATAATAAATATTTGAACCATTAATATCTTCATTTCGAAGATATAGATGGTCAAATGTTTTAATTGCTTCAAATAAAAACTTGGTATTTACGTATCATACCATCGGACAATTTCGCTAAATCAAAGACGTCGCCAGATGCTGTCATAACGAATAACAGCAGCCAGTTTATATATTCCACAGGCGCCTTTTATTCTTATAATCACTCAAATAATCAAAAGATCTCCAGATGAATGATAATATTTCGAAAATATAAAAATATTAAATATAAAATAAGGTCTACCAGCTTCGATTAGTCATTATAATTCTTTTCTCCGAATGAATTATCAAACTTAGAATAATTATAAAAGATGCCAACTTAAGTAACATAACTTTGACAACAGACGATTATACATCAGCAAATAAATTTTAATCAGAATTAGAAAAAGTTCATAATTTGGGGGGGAAGCAAACGATAATAATATAATATGGAAAAAATTTTCCCCAACAAACAATATCAATTTCGAATTTTTTGTCGATGCTTATGTATTAGCCTCACCGTAAAAACGCGAATCACACCATTTTCCACCAAAATCTGTGACTAATTATTACTATTATTTTTTTTCATATGAAGCATGTTAGAATCTATTTGTTGTTTTGATGTCATGGCGCAATTGCAAGGTCCCAAATTTTTCCCGGGAAACAATCAAGTAAATAATTTTTCCCAAAATAAAAAAATTCAAGTTTACGAATATTATATTTGAGTATATATGCACAATCAAAAGATTATGCAACAATGTACGGGAACGGCTTTCCCTTATTGGCTGCCTATCGTGGCATTTGGCGAAGTTTTTCAATTTGATAAAATTGGTCGACAGTACAGTACGTAAATATTTAAATGTCCGCCAAACACACAGTTACATTACATTTCTAAATTACTATAAATAATATTCTATTAATTTATAAACCACAGTTATATTCCACAAGGAAAGCTTTTGATACAAGCACCTATAGATACAGTTCGAAGTCTTATCCCATAATAATACCACTAAAGACAGGTATATAGTCTTTGTAATTGGTTCCATTATATACTTCTCTCTGTCTCTAACGATAGTTTTTTTGTGTCAAGGCTCATTACTCAAGCCTTCCATTTGCTGTTCCCCCTGTGTATTTAACGATAAATAAACTTTTGCAAAAAGTTTCTCCCCGTATTTCTTTTTTTCTTAAAACATGGGGTTATTTCCCCTTTTCTTCGTTATTTCCTATATTAACGAGCTAACTTACAAAAGATTAGTGTCCATCGCCATTTTAACTAACATTCTAAACAACAAAAGACGTAAAAGAAATAAGATAAAATTGTCTGGACTTTGCAAAAGAGTGAAAAATTGAAATAATTTTATTAAGGAAAAATAAAAAGAATATACACACAATTTACAAGAATATTCAATTAGCGAATTTTCTGCCCTTGTCTTTTGATGCTCAAACAACGAAACAAAAATTGTGGCTTCAAAATTTTGATATTTTTCTCGTTATTTGCCCTTGTGTGATAGGTTTTAACATACATCGGCCCCTCCACACGGCGGGTCGTTATTGTTTCATATGCCACCTAATCTCGACTGCTAGGAGGAACAAATATTTGGCGGGCTGATGTACGCTTTGGTTGCCTGTTTAGCACCACACAGGTGACCTGATTTTTATCGGTCCACCCCCCCTTTTTTAGGGAAAAAATTCCGGGGGGTTTGGGGCCTCCCACTTCTCTTCCCCTTCTATCAACCTCCGAAAAAGGGCCCTTTAGGCTCGCGGCTTTTTGGGGCCCCCCCCTCCCAAAAAGGGACTATACATTTACAAATTTTGTTTTTAAGTTTGGCCCCGGCCAAAAGGACAGATCAACGTCTAAACTATACCGGATGGACGACCGCGGGGGTTTAAAATAAATCCATTTTTGTGTGGTTCTTTAAAAAAACCCAACCACTAGTTTCCGCCCCAACAACCCAGGACGGTTCCCCCCCTTTTTTATCCAAATAAAATGACGAGGACGACCCGGCTGACACCCCTTTCCCCCACGGCGGGGCTGGTGGTATCAGGTCGAAAACCCCGATTCGAAAGAAAAGGGGGACTTTTAAGGTACTTCTTTTTCACTAATAGAGAAGTTATGCTTTAAATATATTTTAAGGTTGTAAAATATTAGCCAGTGAAAAAAGTTGAAATTTTAAGATAAATTTGTCACATTACAGCTACTTACGACGACCCCTAAAGATGTAAATCGTTATTTTAGCGCAAGGATTAGAAAATAATCTGAAGCGGAGTCTCATTCTATTTTCTGTGAGCTACATTGTCCGTTATAATAAACAACCGAATGTATTTTTTTACACAAGGATATTTTACAGAATCGAAATCCAAGCAATTTCTCAGCTACGAAATAATGACATCCATACATCATGCACTATAAGAAATTCCCCTTATCATCCTTTCTGTATACAGGGTGGTCTCAAATTCACGGTACAAACTTTAAGGGTAGGTACAGGACATTGTAACAATGATTTATTGTTTAGGAATGTATGGGCGCAAGAGACTCGGTGAGGCACAAACACAAAATAAGATACGAAAGGAAAGACAAAGTGTTTATTGAAAGCGTAATGTTTACAATAACTCTTCATAATTATTCGGCACATGAACTAAGAAGTCCAGCTGCAGCTCCCATTGCTGTACCACCCACTGGCAGTTGGAGAAGATAGCCTGCCGAATTCAAAGCTTGAAGTCGCCGAAAATGGAAGATATGTAGGCGATTTCCGTTTACAACTCTACAAACGGTCTCATGATTCACACTTATGCGATGAGCAACAGATCTGGTTTAACAGCCACCAGGTTTGGACTGCGTACAGCTCTTTGTCGACCAACATCGTGTCTGGTAACGTGGAACGCACGTGTTTCACGAAGTTGTCAATCTAACCACTGAAAAATTTTGTTATCCGGTATTCGTCGATCAGGAAACTGCGCGTGATACATTCGCAGCGCAGCTCTGCCGTTACTATTTACACGGTCTGCATTTTCGACATACATAAAGTCTCCCATCGTAAACGTCAGCACAACTGCGAATGGCGCTCTGCCCTATTGAGATGCATCATGTTGAACGGTGGTTAGACATCTACTGTCCCCTACGATCAACGAAACCAACCGATAACTCCATTTCTCATATTTAACCTGTTTGTGCCTCACAGTATCACTTGCGCACATACAATAAATGATTGTTACACACATACAATGTCCTGTATCTACCCTTAAAGTTCGTACCATGAATTTAGGACCACCCTGTATATACAGTTGTTATTCATCTCAAATAACTAATTATGAGAATACGAAAAGTTAGATCGAGATCAGGGATGTATTTACTAACATAATATTAACTCACATTTTTATTTCCACATCATGTTCTTTTGTTTATCCCACACTACAACATTTAATCCTGTATAATCGGAACTTTTCAACATTTAATCCAATTCTATGATCGTACTAGTGGTGGAGTTCAAACACCTCCCAGATATTTTGAATTTTTGGGTTAGACCCCAGCACTTTCATCAACGATTTTTTTAAAAATTTAAAACCCTTCCCATAAAAACAATGAGTGTGCACCACTGATCAGAACATGTAAAGCATGAATCTCTTCTTTACATATTATATGGAAAAAAACACACACACAGGTAATATATATAAACAAAAAATTCAGTTAATTCCTACTTAGATCAACAACAACAAAAAATATTTTTAGTTACTTTTAATTAAATAGTTACCATTAATATAAATATGTATATACATATGACAGAATCACAACATTATATAAGTGGCAATTAATTTTTATTAATTATCATTTAAAGTATCGTATTGTCATCCAAAACAATCGTATATATAAAATTTCAGTTCAACTGAATGCTTTAAAACGTGAGAAAAAAAAATCTTTTTTTGACCAAGTCGCTGAAAATGAAACCAACGTGGTTATATTTGTAATTCTTTAAATAATTAGTTTCAGTCAATTAATTTTAATTGATTTTTATTAACTTATCGTATTTTTAGCCAAAACAATAGTGTATAGAAAACTGCAGCTCTAACGAGAGCTTTAAAATGTGAGAAAAAAAACCTTTTCATGTTTTGACACAAGTGGCCAAAAGGGTCGCTAAGTCTCCAAAAATGGTGCCAACATGGTCGTATTTGTAATTCTTTGAATAATTAGTTTTAATCAATTATAATTAAATTACTGTATTGTCATCCAAAATAATCGTGTATATAAAATTTCAGCTCAATTGAGCTCTTTAAAATGTATTTTATTTGAACAAGATAAATATATAGTGAGAGCAAAAAGTAGGAATTGAATATAATGTTATTAAAATTCTAATTTATATTATATTACTTATATTATTTATGTTTAAATTATATAATACTTTAAATTCTATATCATTCACAGTGAAGTAACGGAGAATATTAGGGCAAACCTGCAAAGTCAGGTTTTGAACCCCAAACTGGATCTTACAAAGGATTGCTAGTGAGCGTTACACCACTGATATCATTCAATACAATTTAAATAAGACTGAGCGAAAACTCAAATCAGCAATAAAATTCCGGTGAACCGTATGCAATATAAGCCGGCGAGATAAGCAAAAGCCATAAAAATGCCTTTGAATGCTTTAAAGCCATTGCATGAAATCTAAGAGATTGCAACAGTGCACTCTATGTCAGCAAAAACCCAATCGAAATCGACCTCGCTGCAAATTTCTGCATCAACTCAAAACTGTAAACCTTTGTTCTTAAGGGAGAAAAATATAGATCGATAGCACGATGAAAATAATATATAAAATGCTTTTATGAAATTTGAAAAATAGCGTGCAATTGGTTAGGGTGGAAATAGTGAAACACTTCACAGTATCAATGGTGGCTATGGTAGCCTAGTGATAAAGGTAAAGGATTCGTGATCAGGGGGTGTGATGAGTTCGAACCTAGTACCGCTGAAGATCCGTCGTGCGGAAGCGGCCGACGCCTGTTAACGAATTCAGAACCAGGCGATTTTTCCTGTTGATTCTTCCATTTTAAAAAAAATTCATACAAAATCATTACTGTAAAAAAAAAAGTAGAAATTTATCGTTTATAGTCATTCTAAATTCCATAAGTTCCAGATTAAGATCACAACAGTGTGATCACAGGCCTCAGAGAACGGGGGAAATGTAATCTCATGCCATATCATGTTTCCCTAAATAAAAAAATTGAATGGCCCGACGGGTTGTATGTCGAGGTCAAACTTTTCCCCGTTGGTGTGGAATTTCGGAAAGGAGGGTTCCAGTGCAGGTGTCGTCCGCGTCAGTTGACCATGGTTCAAAATAAATAAATTAGTAAAAGTAAAAAAAAGCAGCCTTAAATTTTTTTTTATTGATAAAAAATGCATTTTTCGTTTTTTTCCATAGAAAAAATTTTTTAAAAAATTTTAATATCTTTATGGTCATGTTCAATTCCAGAATAGCTAAATTTGTTAGCCTTAATGTGAAAAGTCTTAAAAAAACCCAGGGGCCCAAACCCTTTGGGAGTTTTTTTAAACCGGGTTTGTTGCATCTACAAGGAGGGGAAATTAACCCGCACTGTTCAGCTACACGAGGGTTTTTTGGGACCACGAAATTTTGCCCCATGGTCGGACGTGGACGGCACCTGAGCTGGCACCCCCTCCCCCAACTACCACACCACACCGACGGGAGGACGTTTGAGCCTCGACAGATTTAACGTGCACCCTGCCCCACAGGGCGGGTCTTTAGTGGTACTGGGCTCGAACCAAACATGCCTGCCATGATCCGATCCCTTTGACCACGGGGCAGCCCCCTTTGATCTAAAAAGTTTGTGACTACCCCAAAGTTGGTTCATTAATGTCGGGAGCTTGACTGTATTGGGTTGTTGGGAAAGTTTTTCGTTTTTTTTTTGGGAAATGAAAAAAAGTTTTTCGTATAAAAAAAAATAATTAAAATTTATATTTGCCGCTGGCCCAAATTTTTCCATCTTCGGGTAGTAGCAAAATTTCCCCCCTCATAAAATGTTTGGTCTTTGCTGGAAAAAAACTGATCAGGGGTTTTTCCCTCTTTTGAGGTGAAGGTTTTACCGTCAAAAAAATTTTAGTAGGAAAAAATAAAAATCCGATGGTCCCGGTCTGGAGAATATGGGGGGTGGGCATTGATCCCAAACTGTAAAAGTTTTTTGGCTAGTGAAAATTTGGGGAGGCTTGGGTTTTTTGGGAAACACTACACCTTCCTGTTGATTGTTCTGACCTTTTTTTGTTGAAGTGCATCATTCAGTTTGCCCAATGATGACGTAGATTTCCAAATTTTGTTGTTTATCTGGAAAAAAGCAAAAAAAAACCGATTCCTTTAAAAATCCCACCAAACAGACAGCATCACCTTTTTTTGGAATATCGGTTTTAAAAAATGGTTTCCGGTTCATTTTGCCCCATGACCTTTGCGTTTAACGTTTTGTATACAACCCATTTTCCGCCCCCGTGATGATGCGTTTAAAAAGGATCTTTTTGTGATTTGGGTAGCGAATGCAGACGTCAATGCGGCGACACGATTTTTTTGTGAGAACATGGAAAACCCCCATAAATTTGAGGATAATCCCAGGCCTTTCAAGTGGTCAAAACGTTGAATTTAAAATTTTAAACCCCAACCTATCCCCTTTTGGTTTATTCGCCGGTTCATCAACTAAAGCCCAAGGCCCTTTTTCAGCTTCAACCGGCCTTCCCGAACGTGGGCATCTTCGACATCAAATTTCCGGATCGAAATTTAGCGAACCAGTTCGACGGCGTACCGTCAACACACCCCCTTTCCCTAAATCGGTCAATTTTTTCTGGCTTGAACAGATTTTTACCCTTTCAGTAAAACAGTAAGATATTCGAAAATGCTGCTTTTTTCTCCCTATTTAAAAAAAGCACCCAAAAAACTACTGGTAGAATTAATTGGAATTTTTCCACAAAGCCTTGCTATATGAGCCCCCAAAGCAAATAAAAACTATACGGCTTAAATGTGAAGGGGGGTTTAAAAAAAATTAAATCCTCTGTTGGAAAAAAAAAAACCCGAACCCCAATAAATTGTCCATGCTCAAAATCACACTTGGCTTTAAAAAACATATTTTTGCGCTAGATTCTGCAACTTTTAATCTTTCTTAATTTCCAGAGTTACTTTCTTGAAGAAACCATTTTCGCCCCAAGTCATCTTCTCGATAAAGAACACTTTTCTTCCGTCCCAAATATATGCTTCCTCCCGGGTTCCGCGTCTTGGGGTTTCAAAAAAAAATTTCAAGCTCTTCGCATAAACTTTTTTGCATATATTAAAGCTCATCCCGAATCCCCCCCGTTTTGCTTTAAACCGGTCTGTAAAGATGTATTTTTAGCACATTGGGTGGATATTTAGTCCCCCTGTTTGCAAATAATTTTTTTAGCATCAAGACTTCACACAGTACCGGTGCCAGAAGCCTGGAACGTAAAACGAAAGCGATTGCATAGGCCAAACCCCGCAGCTGTGTGTGTATTAAAGCTTTCACCGTTTCCGGGTTGTCCCCGGGCGATTTGGAGTTTAAGTACTTTTGAATTTAAATACCGGTGCTTGTTGCTCTTTTTAATCCGCCGGGGGCCCTGGTCCCCCCGGGAGCCCCCAAACGCTTAAAGTGCATGTTATACCTCATCGATAGTTTTTGCCAGAGCACGGAAATAATTTCGAAATATAAATAAAGCATTAAAAGGAACGGGGCCAAAAAACCAAAAGGTTGCCCAAATATTCTTACCCGAGAGTGGGGCATTATTTGGGGATTAGCACCTTCTTGATTAAAATATGAAACACTAATACAAAAAGTATTCTGATGTCATGACTACAGTCTCTATTTTAGTTATATTTCCCAACAGGTCAAACACAAATGCCACAATTTTATTAACATCACCTCAGATGATGGATGCAACCGCGGTGGCCGAGTGGTCATAAACGTGAAATCATGGCCTGGCTTATCTCTTTCCCTTTTCAAAGTACTGGGTGAGTGAGTGAATATTAACGTCACACTGTTCAGCTATACGAGGGCTTTTGGCGACGGACCACGTAATTTTGAACCATGGTCAAGTGATGAGGACGACACCTGACCTGGCACCCCCTCTCCTACTTACCACAACACACCAACGGGAGGACGTTTGCGCTCTCGACAGATTTAACTTCCATCGATCCCTTACACGGCGGATATTTAGTGGTACTGGGCTTGAACTCGTGACATGCTAGCCACGATTCGATACCCTGACCACTAGGCTACCGCGGCCACCATTCAAAGTACTGGACCTTCCTTGTAGAAGGGACGATACACGTTACATCTATCGAGGTTAAAGAAGTTGGCGTGAAAGTTAGAAGAATGCTATACCAGAGTTCAGGTGCAATCTGCACTACTTCGCCATTGATCAAAAGTAATTTTCTGTCATAACTAGTTTCAAAGTGAGACGTTATGGTATTTATGTATTATCGCAACCTATTGGCGACATTATATGAAACGAAGCACATGGATGCCAATTCAGCACGTACAACACACAAAATCAGGGTTGCCAACTTGGCGAGTTATTAATAGAGCTAGCGATTGGTGCGATAATACGCAAGTACCGACGTAAATAATCAATCAATCGAATGGCGAAATAATAAGGCCAGGCAACATTTAGAATGATCTTTTTAAATTGCATTACCTATGGTTGTTATTGTTTATAGAAATCGAATTTCGAAAGAACAAGAGGGCTATTGGCGAAGGAACTCCTAATTTTGAACTTCAGTCAAGTGACGAGGACAACAAATAAGCGACTACCCTCCTCTCTCATCTTCCACACCAGGCAAACGTGAGTAAGTCTCAACAATTTAACGTCCATCAGCCTCTTTATACGACAGTTTTTAGTGGCATCAGGTCTCGAAAAGTGGGCATGAAATCGTGATTACATCTTCTAGGATAGTGGTGGTGAAACTATAATCCAAGGCAAGGTTAAACAAAAATGGTCACCTATCCAGCCCCTTCCACCACAGCCAAGAATAAAAGATTTCTATCTTCTTTCCCCTGAGACACAAATTTCCTACCACAGCACTGCACCTCCACAAAAAAAAAACATTCTAGCCATAATGTAATGCTATGCTCTTTCCCATGATTCTCAGAATAAAGTAAAAAAAAATAATTAATTAATCTAAAGACAATGTATTTGATTCCTGAGCAAACACCCCAATTATAAATATCTAACATCTAATTTATAAAAAAATATTTTCGAATCACTGATTTTGTATCCAATCATTGCACCTGTATATGTGAAAGTCAATCTTAAATTTGAGAAAGGGAAAGCACCTCAAAATAACTCATAATGTTTAACTTTTTGACTCCCATATCCAAAATCCAACTTTATCTTGTGCTTGTAATGTCATGCACCTCAGGGTCCACGGTCGCGTGTATTGAATTGGGCACAGCAGGCCTTGGCCATCAGCCACTGAGTTAAGTTTACAGTAACACCAGCAAGATCTACGTGTATGAGAAAAAAGGTTTAAAAGTATTTCCAAAGTAGTACCAGTTGTAATAAAATTATACATACAATAGGTCATAAACAAGAATTTAGACAATTATGATTAGAAATTGAGTGTGAATATTCTGGAATTCCAACCTACATACAACAATGTTCGACAGCTCAGCTGCGGTCAAATTTTTAAATGGTTTATTAAAAGAATTTGCACAGATTGGTCAATTCAATTTAATATTTTTAAATGACATCACTCAGCATTTGAATGAGGTTAGTAAAAATATTTTAAGGAAATGGTCTGCCTAACTGAATTAATGATACATGGAAATATAAAAAAATATTTATAACAAAAAAATGTATCAAAGGTTTGGAAATACGAATCATGAAATAGTTTCAGAAAATAAAAAATTTTGTTTCAAAAAAACAATTTTTGTAAATATGCTTACAATTAATGAAAAAGCTTTTTAAAAAAATCTAATCACTATACAGCAAATAAAACCAGATTTTCAAGAGATTTAACAAATTTTAACATTCAACTTTATTTTAAAGCCACACACACACAAACTGAAACAATAATGACAGCTGAATTTTAATGGTTAGGTATTGATGCATTATTCAAAGCTGATTCTCAAATCAGCATAGAGTGGAGAAATAAATTTGAAAGCTCAACTTCAGTTGAAGATGGAAAAAATTCTAAAAGTAGTGGAGATAAAAATGATCCAGCACGAACAATAGAAAATATTTACTGAACAAGGATTCTTTACCAAACAGTTTTAAAAATTTTTTGTTAATGCTCTCTTAGAATGTTTAGTTTAATGTATTCATGTGAAAAATTCATTTCTTCAATAAATTCGGTAAAATCTACGAATAGATATAAACTTGGAAATCAATAGACAGCAAAATGCTTTAAAAAAATGAATGCAGATATGAACCTAATGTTAAGAAACTACCTGAAAGCAAGAAGCAACTAATTTCACATTAAATATATTTGTATTAACTTTTTTAATTATACACATATCAGTAATTTCTGATATTTTACTAACTTCACATTTTGGAGCTGCACAAGAGCTTATTGGAGATGGACCTAGTAATTTTGAGTCGCGGTCAAGTGACAAGGACACTTAAACTAGAGCATCACAAACCATATCTGTAATTCGGTTTATTAATAAAGACTTTTTCATATTTGTTTCATATCTCTTCCATTTTTCATTTCTTGTTCAAACAAATCAATGTAAAAGTGCCATTAAGCATAGCATCATCTGGTTAAACAACTCTTATTAAAAAAATATCTTAATGTTGAACTTTTAATTTTTGCTCCTTAATTGCATAAATTGTAACAAGAAGGAAATGTGAATTTTTTTAAAAAATTTAAAAAAGGAGAGCCAAAAACTAAATGCCAACTATCATGTTTTTCTGCTAACAAATTGTTCAATTATTTTGGTACTCTTATGTATTGCATGAATCATGTAAAAGTTTGTCCTGATAAATTATTTTACATATAAAATATTATACATATATATAGCAAGGAAAAAAAGGGAAAAAT
>BMAV01019028.1:0-76268 GCA_019973955.1 Trichonephila inaurata madagascariensis
AAAAAATTTTAAATATATACCAAAAAAGTGGGTTTATCCATATTTTACAAAACAGGGGGGGAAAATTTTTAAGAAAAAAACCCCGAAAATTTTTAAATTTGGGAAAAACTCAGAAAATAATATGTTTTTAAAAATTTTTGGAGTTTTAGAATTTGAGTTACATACGGGAAAAAAATATTATTATAAAAAAAGTTTTTTTTCACAAGGAAATTTTGAAAAAAAAAATAATTTTTTTAAAAATATTTATTTAAAAAATTTTTTTTAAACCAAAAACTTTTTAACAATTTTCTGGGGATAAATATATGAAAATATTCTTTAAAATTTTTTTTAAAATTTGGTTGAACATCGGATACCCAAAACTCAGTAAGTTTTGAAAATTTTGGGGAAAAATTATCAATTCTGTGAATTTTTATATTTAAAATCGAAAAAAGTAAAATTTTAAAAATTTGTTGCATTTACGCATCAAAAAAATTTTTTCGATTTTTAAAAAAATTTTACACCCTTAATTTTCAAAAAAAAAACGGGGTTTGAATTTGAAAAAAAGGTATGTTACTTTTTTATGTTTGAGGGGATATCCCAAAAAATTTTTGCGAATATTTCAATAGAAGTACCATATTAGCCAAACCTCAAATCTAGGTCTAATATTTCTCAAATGGGAATTTTTTTTTTTATAAGCCACCACAAACCCTCTTGAAAGTCGATTTCCACAAAACTTATTCTTTTAAAAACTTTATTCTTTACAAAAAAAAAAAAAAGAAAAATGCTACCAAATTTTTTATCAAAAGTTTTTTTAAAAGCCCCAACCCTCTTAGTTGGCTTTTTTTAAAAACATCCAGCCTTCTCGGCGAAGGTGGCACCAAATTGAAGTCTGTACGACTAATAATTCAAAAAAAAACTTTTTAAACGCCCCACCCTCGGGGACCTTTTCCCCCTTCTTGGTGCATACCTACTCAAAGAAAAATCTTAAAAACTAAATTTTAAGTTTGTTGGTCAAATAGTTCAAAAAGAAGAATCTTTTCTATTTATAAAAGAATAATACCCCCCCCCCGAAACTTTCTATAGGGTTGATTTTTGGAAAACAGTTCTTTAAAGAGTCTCACAAAAAAAAAATGTTTAAATTTTTTAAATTAAGGGTTTAAACCAAAACAAAGTTTTGCATAACCTAAACCCAACCCCCTTTAAGCGATTTCCCCTAAAAAACCCGTTCTTGTGGATTCCACTCAAAAATAAATGTGCCCTCTAAGTTTCAAGTCTGTTGTCTTACAGTTCAGTGATCACATGGAAAGAGAATGAGTGGGCTTCTTTTCTACTTTATATAAGTAGATTATATATATATATCTGATGTGTTAGTAATATAAGTTATAGTATTTAAGATAAATCTTTTATATCAAGTATTTCATTAAATTTATGAAATTATTTAAGTTATTAGTCGCATAATTTATTATTTTTTTATATTCTTCCCTTAACCAAAAAGAAATTTTTCAGTGCAAACATGTTTAACGTAAAACGTTATAATATTTTTCTATTAAAAACGAATAGATTGGAGAAGGAGATGCATAAATATAATTTTTTTAAACAATTGTTTTACTGTTCTGAAAGTTAAATTGCAAGTTTGTTTACCAATTAATTTTTTCTGTCAACTAAATTTTTTTCCTGCTGCATGCGATTTTGAGACTCTTTCTCAAAACATTTTACTGAAGGAAAATAAACTTTTGATTCCCTACTTAACTCCAGTACATTTTGGAAAAAAATCATTTATTTTGTACTTTGCATTAAATTTGATAATTAATAGGCCTTTTATTTATATCACCTTTGTATAAATTATTATTCAAAATGTTCTGATGATTAGGTTCGTGTGCGACGACTGTTAGATTTTTTTCACAAAAATTAATGAAATTTTCAGTTCTAATTTAGAGGAAGTGAGAAGTTGGGAAGTTTTTTATCTTAAGGTATAATCTAAAATAAAATCATTATTTTTTCATAAATTGATAAAAAATTATTTTATTTTTTTACCATTTTTTTTAGTTTAATAAAAAAAAACTTTTATTTTCCTCACTGACAAAATTACAAGTGTTTTTAATAAAAAGATAAAATTTTCACAAGATGTCAATTTAAAATGCGTTTTACTCAAATTTTTTTTTAAAAACCAAAAGGGAACAGTGATTGCTAAAAAAGTTTTAAAATAATTTGCTAAAATTTTTTTGTGAATTTTTTTTAATAACAAAAAGGTTTTGACTTCAGATTTATCAATCACGTTTATTTAAAATTTTTACAGCCCTTTTATGTGAATATAATTGCTTTTTTTTAAGCAATTTCATATAGTCCTAAAAAATTTATTTTTTGAAAAAATTTAAAAATATCTATTATTCGAAGGTCATTTCAAACATGAATAACAAAGAAACATTAAAAGTAAAAAATTGGAATTTGTTCAAAAGTTTTTTGTACAGAGGGGCCCCGTTTATGAAATTTTTTTAACCGCCAGTTTCCCCCCTTTTAATAATAATAATTTTTTTTTTAAATTTTTACTTTTTTTTCTTTAAAAAACCAAATAAACTAAAATAAAAAATAAACCCAAATATATCTTTTTTTTCATAAAAAGTTGTCCAATTTCGGAATTTTAAACATTTAAAAAAGTTTTGTGAAATTCATATAAATTTATGTTTACATGTTGGTTGACATCTCTGTTCGATCAATCAACTCAACCCAATCCAGAGCTTTTACACACCCCGATACACTTTTCCCCCGGGCCCCCGCATGCACACCCCTGACCCCTGGGCCTCAAAACCCCGCACAAGCTGGTTTCTCCTTTCATATCCATTCACACGAAAAGCTTAAGCAGCATAATGACTTGGTGGTTTAAAATTGTAAAACTTAGCTTGCATTTTACTTTTTGTTTTCTTTCCCCGTTTAAGAGAAGAAACTCTTTTAAGAAAAACCACTGGATAAGTTTAATTTTTTTTTTTAGTTTCGGGTTGTTTATAGGAAGCGAATATAAGGTTTACCGAGATAAGGTTTTTTTAAAAAAAAAAAAATGAGTTAAACCTTCTGTAATTTTAAAAAAGGGCTGAGTTATTCTTAAAAAATTTTAAAAAGAATGGAAAACTATACTGAGGTTCTCTTTAATTTACTTTAACTTCTTGGAGGAGAGATCTGTTTATTGTTTGTATTCTAAGAATATGAAACTATCGAGTTTCAACGTTTCGTTTATGTAACAAACATTACAAAATTTACAAGAATATAAAGTGGGAAAAATAAATACAAAACCAAAATAATATAATAAAATAATATTCAATAGCTTTGTTTATATCTAGATGCATTAATTTCGAATTTATTAGTTAAAAATTAATACATTCACCTCAACTTTGTGACGGGCTCACGCGTCTTTTTTTAACATAACTTTGGGGTTTTTTGGTGGGAAAATTTAATGGCAACTTTTTTTTCCCAAACCAAAACCCCGAAGCGAAATTGAAACGAAATCAAATAAGATAGCTTTAAAAAAATAGAAGTTTGTAAACGGGTGGCAGTTTGGGGAAAGTTTTGTGTGAAAGAGACTAGAGGGGTTTGCACCACAATCGTGAAGTTACCTGGAAAAATCAGCCATTAATACAAGGTGCATACCATTCACGTAACGTTTATATAAAGATCGAATCTAGTTTGGATTAAGGTGGGGGTTTTTTTATTTCCCAAAATTTTAAGAAAATTTTTTAAAATTTTTTTTAAAAATTTTTTTCCCCCCCCGGGGGGTTTTTTTTTCCCCAAAATTTTTTTTGGGGTTTTTTTTTTTTTTTTAAAAAAAAAAAAAATTTTTTTTTTTTTTTAAAAAAATTTAAGAAAAAAAAAAAAAAGGGGGAAGGGAAATTTTTTTTTTGGGGGGGGGGAAATTTGGGGAAAAAATTTTTTTAAAAAAAAAATTTTTAAAAAAACCCCAAAAAAAAAGGGGCCCTTTTTTTAAAAATTTTTTTTAAAAAAAAAATTTGGGTTTTTAATTTTGGAAAGGGAATTTTTTTTTTTTTTGGGGGGGGAAAAAATAATTTAAAAGTTTTTTTTTTTAAAAAAAAAAAATTTTTTTTTTTAAAAAAACAAAAAAAAAAAATTTAAAAAATTTAAAAAAATTTTTAAAATTTAAAAAAAAAAATTTTTTTTTTAAAAAAAAACCCCCCCCCCCCCCGGGGGGGAAAAAGGGGGGTTCTTTTTTTCCCCAAAAATTTTTTTTTCCCCAAAAAAGGGGAAAAAAAACCCAAAAAAAAAAAATTTTTAAAAAAAAAAATTTTTTTGGAAAAAGGAAGGGGGGGGAATTTGGGGGGAAAAATTTGGGGGTTTTGGAAAAAAAAAAAATTCCCTTTAAAAAGGGGAAAACCCTTTCCCCTTTTAAAAAAAAAAGGGAAAATCTTTTTAAAAAAAATGGTTTTTTAAAAAAATTTTTTTTTAAAAAGGGGGGGGTTTTTTAAAAATTTTTTTTAAAGAAAGTTTTTTTGGGAAAAATTTTTTGGGGTTTTTTTAAATTTTTTTTTTGGTTTTTTTTAAAAATTTTTTTTAAAAAAAATTTAAAATTTTTTTTTTTTAAAAAAAAAAAAAACCCCCCCCAAAAAAAACCCCCACCGGGGCCCAAAATTAAAAAATTTATTTTTTTAAAAAAAAAAATTTTTATTTTTTTCCAATTTTTTTTTTTTTGGGAAAAAAAAATTTAAAAAACCCCTTTTTTTTTTTAAAAAATTTTTTCCCCCCAAAAAAAAAATTTTAAAAAAAAAAATTTTTTTTAAAAAAAAAGGAAACCAAAAATTTCACAAAAAAAAAAAAAAGGGGGGGGAAAAATTTTTTTTCCTTTTTTTTTTTTTTTTTTTTTTTGGGGGGAAAAGGGAAAATTTAAATTTTTTTAAAAAAAATTTTTTTAAATTTAAAAACCTTCCCCAAAAATAATTTTAAAAACAGAAACATGTGAACACATAAAAAGTAATGATAAATAAAAATAGCTGGCCTTTGAAAAATATTATTCTTTTGAAACCTAAAAATTTGAAGATAAGGTATTCTTTCAAGGGGGCAGGGGAAATTTTATTTTCTAAATTTTGGGGTTTTTATGATGATTTTTGATGCGTTAAGTCAACGTTATTTGTTAAATATGGATGAATATACAGAGATATATGTTAGATGTGAAAGTAAATGTTTATATTAAGCCCCTTTTTTGCTTAGGAATGAAAATTTTAGGAAAAGTTAAAACATAAACTTCATGTAACGAGACTTATAGCAAATAGTTATGTCATTTATAAAATATATATTTAAATAGTATTAATTATATTTATATTTTACAATGAAAATACTTTATATTAAAAAATATTTAATTAAAAGTAACACATATAGAAAAGCTTAAAGGGTGCTTTGATTATTTCTAATTATTTATCATATAATTTTTATTTTAACATAAATGAAATTGCAATTAAAAAACTTATCTAATCACAAGTTGTCTTAACACTTGTGTGATAGTGAAAATACAGCACCAAGGAAATACACACAATCATAGATCTGTTCACCGATCTAATTATAAAGCTGGAAGCTATTCTACATTCGCTAGTACGACATAATAGAAATAACCGGTAGATTCTACAACAGTATGTTAAATGTTTGGCAAATATAATAAATTGTTAGCGCTATTTATTGTTTCAGAGAAAAATTCTGATAGAGGTACCATCAGGAAGCATTTTCAGCAAACAGATGAGTTCATGTTGAGAGACATGATGAGATTCAAACGCGCGGAGCAGTCTGTTTATTGCACCTTACGGAAAAGTCACTTGCATACGTTCTTTAGAGAGGAGGGTGGAAGAAGTGACTACACTATACGAAATAAGTATCAGTTCATCTATAAAGGTATGATCACATTTGAAGCGATGCATTCTCCAGCAAACGTTGAACAACTCATAATTCCATTTGAGGTATTATACTGTAATGTCCTAGCGATGCAAGTGATGATTGGTATTTTGAGGGTTTGTTTTCAAACTCACAGGACAGTTCACAGACAGGAAAAATGTACAGTTTTTACACGTTTTAAGTAAAAATCATACGTTATCCATTTGTAGAGAAATAATCTAAGCTCAATGGTGGAGCTAAAAATACAACTTCTTTCGACGAGAAGAAATCACACTGTCCAAATCTCCACTCTACGCTCACGGATGGAGAACAAAAAACTGGACCTCTCTCGTCGAGAGGTAATCACTGACTGACTCTGGCGTGGCACTCGTGCATGAGCAGTGCTTCGTATCAATCCACCTTGCTTCCTAGAGTTTCAGAATGGGTCTAGAGTTCATTACAAACTCCTCCCACCTCCAGATTTTGCTTTCTCCGGACACAGGAGAAACAAAAGTCTGCTCTAGCTCAGTTTATCTATATCAAATGCAAAATGTTCAACATTAACAAGATCATTTTTGATAACTCTATTGGAAGCGTTCTCCACTCATGACCAGGCCATAAAAAGAACTTATGCATACAATAAAAGAAAGAAACATAGAAACATAGAAAGTATATATGCAGCAAATAATACCTAATTGATTGCACATTATGAATTGAAAATAAACACGCACATATATATTACACATTAATAAATGATTTTACAAACAACGACAATATGGATATACATAGTACGTACACAATTGTTCTATTTAATCTGAATGTAGAGAGTTCCTACTTAATAATCCACATTCAAATTGTCTTTTCCTTGTTTATGCGTTAACGTAAAATTGAAAGATTGTAAGGCTAAAACCTAGCGTAGTAAGTGTTTTACTGTAAAATAACTAAACAGTTCCCAACGAAAGCACCGAAATCAATCCGAAATATAAATTAAATCAAATGAATTAATTTCGCATATCGATATCCTTCTAAATCGTTTTGACATAAATTATTCAAGGCGATAGATTACATTTGAAGGAAAAGAAAACGATCACGTATTTTTGTCAGATATGTTGAATTTATAGTCTTTTTGCAACAGATAAAATGAAATAACCAAGTGAAATTAATTAAAAAAATACTTAAGTCATCCTCCGAATTGAAAATATTCCATTCCTTCTTATTATGAAAAATTTACCATAAGATTCTAGTAATACTTCCCACTGCATAACATTATTCTTCTCATTTTCAATTTAAATTAAATTTCTTTAAAATTTATGCCAGCACATTTCCCCACTTCAAAATATTTATTTGGATATCATTACATTTACTATAAAATTTTAATACCTTTATAAGCAATTCTGCATCAAATGTTACTTTTATGTTCCCTGTATGATTAAGAATTTTTATTCATTTATAGAAATGGCGCGGATTCATGCTATTATCATTACATATTATTTATTGTTCAAAATGTTATATTGTAAATTCGTATGATTGTTAGCCTATTTATACATACAAAGAACCTATTTTATTATTATTATTCTAAGTCGGGTTTTTCCAAACTTTCAATATTGGTGCCCCAAATTTTAAAATCATGGGTTGCCATCCACCCTCCATCCCAAAAACAATGTATTGAATTCAATAATAATGAATTTTAAATTGAAAAATAAAAAAAACCGTACAGATTATAAAAAATAAGTATTACATTTTTGTATATGACAAACCATTGGGGTCACTTGAAAACTATTAAATTTTGTTTTTTAATTTCATTTTTAAATTTAAGATAAAATACATTGAAAAATATTATTTTTTAAAATATATTATATCAGTGAAAATATAAGTATTTTACTTTTTATTCTGTCAGAATGTATTTTGTTTTTTCTTCCTTTCAGTAAATTAATAATTTTTTTAAATAATTTTTTATTTTGAACTTTTCGTTATGCTCGCGCACCCCCGGTAGGATTATCACCCCCCCCTAGGGGGCGCGCCCCACAGTTTGAGAAACGCTGTGTGTTCTAAGTAATATTAATATCCATTAAATTTCATTGAATTAAAAAAATATCATAATACATTTTAAAACTTCATAAAACTTAAAGTTCTCAAAATTTCTTTGATATCAATTTTATTTTATTTATTAAAATATTATTAGAGAAAAAAAATATGCACAAAGTAATTATTTTATCTACTGTTTTTTAAAATATCTCTGGGAATCTTTGTTGAATAATGATGAAAAAATTCAGATTAATGTGATTGTAAAATGTATTAATGTATTAATTATAAATGTATGTAATGTATTATCAATAATGTGACTAGTTTTTTAAATGAGAAAACGCCACGCCATCTTTAATTCAAACTCTACACAAAAAAATATCTGAAACTCAACTTCAGTTTTTATGAACTTTGCTCTGAACCTTTTCAACTACAATAGAAATTATTGTAATCAGGCTAAACATGAAATCATATTACTCTTTTTTGAATATAGCTTTATAGACAAAATGTAAAATTTTTTATATGAATATAGTTGATGATCTCAGACTTTGGAGAGAAATAAAGATTGCAACAAAACCTTGGAGTTGAAATTTTTTAAGGGTTAATTATTTTAAATCATTCATCTTTATCAAACGTGTTTTCAAATAGCCGTTTATTAGTTTAAAGCAGCGTTTCTCAAACTGTGGGGAGTGCCCCCCTTGGGGGGCGTGACAACCCTACGAGGGGGGCTCGAGCATATTGAAAAGTCGAAAACAAAAGGTTATTTAAAAAATTGTAGATTTACTGAAAGTAAACAAAATACTTTTATGATATAATAAAATATAAAATACTCATTTATACTGATATAATAAAATATAAAATACTCATTTATACTGATATAATACACTTATATAAATGCATCGGTACTGTACATTGTATATTTTATTATTAATTTAACAATACTAAGTTAAAAACCAGTTTGATAATTTTCAGTGACCCCATGTGCTTGCATTAATAGTTATCTTGATAATTTGTATGGTTTATAATTAATTCATTAACTACCGATTAAAAGTTACCGATTCGCTCCCCAATACCAAAGTTTCCTATGTAGATGAGCGCATTTTGATGGGTTTTTTTAGGGGGAGGAAAAAGGGAACATATAATCAAATCCTTCACAAACACTGTCAAGGTCCTTTTTTATAACTTTCCCCAAAAAGCCTTGGGAAAAATTTTTGGGATAGCACTGCACAGACAAGATCGAAATTTCCGAGAAGACGCATAAAACCGTCCAGAAAATTAATACTTTGGCTGGGGAAAGGCATTTATATACCCCTAGTGGCACATAAGAGGTTAAAGTCGGTTTTTAGCTTTTTTGTTTCAAAAAAAGTATTATTGAATTCAATACATTGTTATTGTATGGAGGGGGGGAAAATGAAAATGATGATTGAATAGTGAGTCGCGTACACTGAAATTTTGAGAAGCCCTGGCTTAAAGGTATTTTTAATTACAAAAACAGGAAAAACGTAGAGTTCATTTTATTGGTTATTCATTAATTGTAAAGCCAATTCTTTTACTTGATCATTAAGAATGACAGTTAATAAGAAACTATTTTCTACCTGTATAAACTCTGGAAAAAAAATGTGATAATCGGTCAAGATACTTTCAACACTTCATGTTAGTTTAAATATACATAACTGAGCAAAAGTTTAATCACAGTTATGGATAGTTAAAGGAGTTTTGCATAAATACGCATTTTCATTTCTTGATTACGAGTGATTGATGAATATTACGAGGAAGATACCTAAATCAAAATAATTCCACTATGCTTCTTATAAAAAAAAATTGAGTGTTATCAATCACTATAGTATATTTAAGCAGTGTAGAAATGAGCCTCTAACATGCACATAATTCTTCAGTAAGAAAAATGTGAAACTGTTATAAAAAAAATGCAAGCATATAAACTCTAAGTATGTAAAATTTAACACACTTCTTTAATTTTTTAAAAAAATAACTATTCTTATTACTCCTTAATTTTTTCACAAAAAAGTCTTTAAATTTCAAGAACTTATAATTTTATAAATGAATGAAAAAATTTACAATTTTTTTATCTACTTTTTTTTTTGTTAAGGGTTTAAAAAACTATGCTAAAATAGTAATTTTTAATAAATTTCCTTTTTGCCTCAGGTTTGATAATTAAAACGAAAATCAGATTTTAAAGCAAAATATCGTTTTTTTCGTTTTTCTTTTTGCTCTTTTTCATTTTTCCTTTTTATTAAAGTTACTGTGACATTAGTATTTTTAGTAGAAGAAAGTAAAATTAGTATTCTAAGTGAAAAATGTAATGTCCGCTTTTATGCAAATATGCTTAAAAAGCTTCGAAAAATTTAGTTTCTAATTAAAAAAAATCGATTTTTTTTTTGTGTCTCATATTTGCTATTTTGTGAGTTACATGAAAATTTAGAGGGAGTTTGAATTGAAATAAGTTTTTTTTATATTGATGTGGGGGGGGGGAATTTGAGGGGGAAGACTGTTCGAATGAATGAAGAAACCTGTTTTTTAAAGCTACTTTTAAATAGAAACTGATTGTTTCCTTTTTTAACGCTTTTTTTTCAAGAATTGAATAAAATGGTATTTTTTCTCCTATTGCACTGAACTGGTTTATAAAATTGAGCTATTTTTTCTGAGCTTTTTACTATCTGATAGATAATAGGTTTAAATAAATTTGTCTGATAATAAACAGGTTTATTTTTAACTATAATTTTGTCACTTTTATAACAAAATCTGTTATAAAATGCTATGTGGCTTTTCATCTTAAGTTAAATAAACTGTAAGTGAAATATCACATATTATGTTCTTTAAAAAGATTTATTTGGTAATATACCTGTTATTTTTATAATTAGGAAATGATAAATGTAAAAAGTCTGTAAGTTACTTTGCATAAATAGAAAAAATATTTGAATTTCTTTTTTCTTTAAGAATTATGCTGGTTTCTTCAAAATGAAGGTTTCTTTTAGTCATGCCTTTGTAGTGTCTTTTTTTTTGTCACGTTTTGTATTATTATAGGATCTTCGCATTCTAAAAACTAGTTTGTAAGTAAAGCTGTTATATTTCCAACAAATATTCTCTTTGTAGCTCTTTATCATCATTTATAACTAATAATTTTTCTTCTAATTTGATAAATCTTAAAAATACAATTATGCATATCAAAATACTAATGCATTGGAATTACACGTAATTAGATAAATGAACTAATTAATCATAATTAGTTTTTTTTGCTTGTAAAGCGCAGCCACCCACTCCTTTAATGTGGAAAGAAGAACGCATGTAATTTAACAGTTGTAAGAAAATGTTTATGCATTTTGTCACATTGATAAAGAGATGAATTATAGCAATATACATTCTTCTCTACAGCTTATTGTTTAAAGATACGAAATTTATTATTAGGGGTCTTATGTATTACTGAAATAATTTGATACATAAAACAAAGACATATGTTCCTTCGTTAAATAAATATAAATGGAATAAAATATCCAGAAAATTAAAAAGTTAATAATTTTAAAAACACAAATACTGTTTGTATATGGATTCTCAAATAATTTCAATTAACATAGAATATCACAATTTAAACAAAATTAGAACGATTTTAGGAAACAATTCAGCAATCAGCACAATGTTTAGATTAATTTCTTGAAAAAAATACGGAAAAGAAACCCTTTTCCATAAATTCAGTTTTATAAAGAAGTAATTGCTTCCTTTTAAAATTGTAAAGTAACATATTTTGAAAATCGCGTTATATTATACCAAGTGTTTAACAAACCTAACATGTGTTAATGGTTTCTATAAAAAATTTAAAATGAAAGAGAGATGAAATAAATATCTAGAGTAACATTTTATGAAACAAACTTAATTAAATAGTTACTTTAAACTGTACAAAAGGGTATACAGAGTGCATATAAAAGTCCATTCAACCTGAAAATACTTGCGAACAAAGAGTACTAGGCGTAAAGCAAAGGCGAATTTTCGAGCATTAACTTTTTATCATTCTGTGGAAGGTTTCTTTAGAGTTTCTTTGTGTGATGTCATCAAACTGTGTTGACTAAAATACGTATTTTATGTTATAAATTGTGTGTATCTTTATCATACCTATGACTATTCATTTCAAACGTTTACAGAAAAAGAAGCTTATTAATTTCGAAGATTTCTGGGTTACAGGCAGCAATTTATCATATCCATGAGAAACAAATGTCGCGCGTTTCGTACTAATTAATTAATGTTCTAAAAATTTCTAAATGGAAATTTCGATCCATATCTTTTCGTTTTCTGCTTACAGTTAACCATCTAAGCGGTCTGCACTTAAAGTCTTGCCATTCTGGAGATGCTTCAAAAATGCACCGCACATATTTTTTTGCTTTCAGGTGGGGTTCTCAAAAGCTGTTGAGCCGTACTCTTAAGAATGCGGCTCGGCCGCTTTTGGGAATCTTGCTTGAAGGCAGATAAAGCATCTCTAGAATGGCCGAATTTTACGTGCAGACCACTTGATGTCTTCCAACTTTCGCCACTTGGGGTGCTACTGATATTTGTATCAGGCCTTAATAACCTAGACCTCGCATAGCTTCAGCTTTCTTCCTTCGCAAGTATTTAAGGCTAGGCGGTACCCCCTATACCGCTAATGTTTAATGGAGCTTTTTTATGTATTTTTTTCTCAGAAACCTTTACATATAAAGACTTTAAATTATGTCCGTATATTAATTAGATTTTTATATTTATATTGAAGTGAGATTTTTGAACATATTGATTGGTTTTTTTCAAAAACATGCAACGTAAAAGTATCACGATGATTTTTTTGAAAATTGTCAATTTTTGTTACGATAACTGCTTTCTAGAAAATATTTTGAAAATATAAAAAAATGTTCACTTCAGTATATATAGTTACATATCAGTAATATGTAGTAAAAATTGCATCTACATTCATACTGTAGGTTCTGAGAAAAAGATACACGTAGTTTTAAAAACATCATTTTGAGAAAATGGCATTTTTACTATAATATGTCACTTGTATTCACTTGTACTCATGTATTTTAAACTAGAACCTTCTTAATGATAAAAAATTGTGAATTAAAGACCTTTTCCAACAAACATAAAATATTTGTTCAGGCTCTAAATTTCATATAATTAAAAGCACAATAATTTTACATTGAATTGTCAAACTTCACTTCCAAAAGTACACACACAAACAGATAAACTTGCAGTTATTATGCACTTAAACTACAGCTGTATTTCTCAAACTGTGGGGTGTCCCCCCCAGTGGGTCGTGATAACTCTACGAGGGGGGTGTGAGCATATTTAAAAGTCGAAAACAAAAGATTATTTAAAAAATTATTAATTTACTGAAAGTAAACAAACAAAATACATTCTGACAGAGAATAAAATATAAAATACACACATTTGCACTGCTATAATACATTTATAAAGTATCAATGCTGCACAATGTATTTTATAATTAATTTAACAATACTAAATTAAGAACAAAAGTTTCATAATTACCAGCGACCCATGGGCTTTATAAAAATTCATTATAAATTTGTAAAATTTTTTACAAAAACTAACATATATCTTGATAATTTTTGTATGATTTAAAATTAATCTCTTTACCACCAATTAAAAGTTACGGGCTCCCTATGCCACCGTTTTCTTCGTAAGTACGCGTATGTGATGTATTGGAGGGGGGAGGGAGAAAATAAATAAGTAAAACCTTCTCTGAAATAAACCAATCCTTCGCAAACACTGTCAAGGTTCTTTTATTGCATTTCAAAGCCTTCGGAATAATTTTATGGATAGCAGTGCACAGAGAGAATATCGTATTTCGAAAAGAGGTGTATTAACGTCCGGGGCAATTAACGCTTCAGTAGAGTGAGACGTTTATATACGCTGGTGGCAATTCAGAGGTTAAAGTTGTACTGTAGTTTTAGCGTCAAAGTATAGTAGTATTGAAATCAAAACATTGTTATTGTATGGAGGGGGGCGTGCTGAAAATTATGATATAAAACTGGGTCGAAAATATTGAAAGTTTGAAAAGCACTGATCTACAGTTAATTGTGTATGATTAAATGAAAAAGTGTGGAGGCCTTGCAACTTCTTCTCATGTTTAAAAAGCCAATATTTACACTTAATCTGTCAAAGTGGGAGTGAGACAACACCTTATTATTTTTTAAAAAAGTAATTTTGGCATACTTTTAATTCATAAAATAGAAAATATGTTATATCACTGGAAAGTTCATGAATTGGAGATTTTAGAAATATGATAATCTCAAAATAGAGAGATAATTTGAAAATTTTTAGCCTACTGACTGCCCGTAAAAAGCATTTTCCTAATTTCCTTGTAAATTTGACTGTCTAAAAATAACTCGTTTTTCTTTAAACAAGAATTTTATAATGTAAATTTTAAATCTTACACTGGTTTCACAATAATTTACACAGCTGTAAGATTTTTAAGAAAAGCTAGTGATTTTTCTCTACTGATTTCACTAAACCATTAAAGAATAAAAACTGTTTTTTTTAAATTTAAATTTTATTCCATGATTTTTTTAAAAATTTATGTTCTGGAAGAATATATATCCTAAGATAATTTTAAAATATTTGCGAAAAGAAAATAACCTAAGTTTCACAACAGAAAGTATTGAGAATTTCTAAAATTAAAGAAATATATTTAAATCGATTTTCAAAATTGACTGATTAATTTTGAAAACAAGTTTGTTGTAAGAGATTAAAATAAAACGGTTTAAAAATTTTGTGTAGTTTTTTGCTCGTTTTTTGTCGTTACTACTTCTTTTTGATGTCCTTTTTTTCTTTCTCCTTTTTTCATGAAAATTCTTCAGAAACAAAAGAATTTTTCGCTTTCCCTAACTACAACTTTTATTATGTCTTTAAAGGAATTCAATTAAGACACAGCATATTTTTATAAATTGAATGTTAAAAGCAAAGCACTTCTTTTCTAAAAAGTGGAGCCCAATTTTTTCCCTCAAGAGTTTTACAGATTGATTTCTGCATTTAATTTATTTTGCATTTTTTGCAAGGGGATTAAATTAAGAATAATTTGATATTCTCCTAAAAATTAAATATAAAATTTGTTTTTATTAGGTAAATATTAAATAGAACTTTTAAAAGCTCAAAAGAAAATTTATTTGTATCTTTAAAAATATGAAGCGTAATAAAAATAATAATTTCTGAAAGGTTTTTTTTTATTTCTTTTTGCGTTGAAGGAAAGTGCGTAAAAAGAAAAATTAAATTATAGATTTTAATTCAGAATCTTGTAATTTTGTATCACACTTTTATTAAATAACCTTTTACATTTAAATATTAAAATTTGATTTTATTCTAATACTTTTTCATGAATTATACGTAGCAATATTCTTTTCATTTAATTTATAATATAAAGTTCAACTGTCTTAGAAGCACTATTGCTTAGAAAATTAGATATTGTCTATTTTTTTTAGTAATTTAGAGACGGAGAAATCAATTTAAATAATTTACTAAGTTTTATTTTGGTTTTTTTTATCGCTATCATTGAAATTTTATTTTGAGTAAGAAAAATATATTTCAGAAATTCTAATTTATCGAATTAAATAAGAAAGAACAAAGCAATAATAAGGACATATAAAATAAAATTAAACTATCTGTTTTGTTCTTCATTTTTACCGTGTTACTTACAGTAATATGCACTTATATATATATATTTTTTTACCTAAATATGTATTCACTGCTAAGAGAGTTTTGCTAAGAACTGGTAAACAATTTTAAATAAGCAAGGTAAAAAAAAAAAATGCTAATAATTTTTTTACTAAAATTTAAAAACTTCTTAAAACAAAATTTCCTTATATTGGAAGAAAAAGCTTTTCATAAAAAGCAAAAACTTGGAAACTTAATTTTTTTTAGAAATAACATTACACAATCAAGATTAAAGAAATTTTTCAATTTCGAGACATCATATGATGGAATAAATGTATAAATACTTATTTTCTATAATATTGCATCAAACAATCAGTTGAGAAATTTTTAGATTTTATTAATAATTAATATTTAGATTAAAATAGACAGTATAAAACAAAAATTTCAACACAATTTGAACGTAATACAATTAATGCAGCTCTCTTTGAGATTTTTCACGTTCAATAAGACTCTTCACGTTACTCTTCTAATCTTTAATTAAGTAAACCTTTCCTGGCACATTTTATTTCTGGATTATGGATAAAAAAAAAATGTCAATTTTTCTTATACTTATTTTCAAACATGCATGTCTTTTTAAACATAAGAGAACCATTTGCAAGCAAAATTTTCTAAAAACAAGTAATATAAAAAAAAAATTTTAAAGTCAATTCCTTAGATCAACAAAGCAAAATTTTATTTTAGCTACTTTTTATTAAATAGTTACAATTAATAAACATATGTATATACACATGACAGAATCACAATATTAAGTGGCAATTCATTTTTATTAATTATCATTAAAGTATCGTATTGTTATCCAAAACAATAGTGTATATAAAATTTCAGTTCAACTGAATGCTTTAAAACGTGATAAAAAAATATTTTTAAGTTTTGACACAAGTCACCAAAAGGGCCGCTAAGTCGCCCAAAATGATGCCAACGTGGCTGAATTTGTAATTCTTTGAATAATTAGTGTTAATCAATTAATTTTTATTAATTTTAATTAACCTGTGATCACTCGCGTGGGGTGTTCTGTACACCCCAGCAACAAGAAAATCCTCCTAGATTTCTAAAAAGAATGTGCAGAACCACGATTTTTTCTGTAGCTGCACATTTTAGGTCATTGAACCTTCAGGCGTGATGCAATCCCTCTTTCAGGAACGATTGGAATGTAATGACCTTCAAAAGTTTATCTGGATTGCTGAGAACTCCCGCGAGAAGTTGAGCATTTGTATACAGTCTGCTCTGAATGTTTGGAAAATGATTAAAATATTATTTTTCTATACTTTCTACAATCATTATCTCATTATTTATAAAGTATATTTATTACTGGCATAAACGTTTTACTGGTTTATGAAAAAATATAAAATTATGTGTTTTAAAATGAAAATTTTGTATGTTTAGTTTAAATTAATGTTAGTCTCATTTGTGTGTAATAAATTTAATAATTTTTATTTGTATAATACAAAAAACACCTTGTACTTTATAAATATGTATCATAATGACTTAATTTTTATTTTCATAATTAAATACACGTGTTAAAAGTTTGGGGTGTTCTCTGCACCCCGCGAGTAACGGAGGTAGCAAAAACAGGCTAGAGTGACCGCGGGTTAAATACTGTATTGTCATCCAAAATAATCATGTTAATTAAATTTCAGATCAATTAAGCGCTTTAAAATGTATTTTATTAACGATTGAAAATTTCACCAAGATAAATAAAATAATAAATATATAGAGAGTGTGAGCTAATAGTAGGAATTGATACAAATTTTTTTAAAAATCAACGTTTTAAAAACGACTTTTATTTCCCATCCATACCAGACTAACTGAGAAAATTCTTCGGGATTTCAGAGGAACAGTTCCCGAGGTTTTCCCTGGAAAAACCAGAAGGTGTTCGATCGGGTCGGGATCAGTGGTTTAATTTACAAAATAATTTCAAATTTCCCCTCCTGCTTTATAATTCACAAAATTTAAATTTTACCTTCAAAATCTTCAAGGCTAGTTAAAATACTTTTTTCAAACGTATATTATGTGAATATCGGGGCCCCACAAGGAGTTTACTTGGGCCTTTTTTCCCTTTATATAAATGACATCCAATATACCCACAGACCAGCCTTAATATTTATGCAGACGATACCGCATAGCTACGAAAAACCACAAAAATCACAAATATATCACTAAATTCAAAACCCCCTACAGCTACTAGAAACATCTTTAACACATGGAAAATAAGACTTAATGTTGAAAAACAGTTGCAGTACTTTTACAAAAAAAGGAAACCGCCCCCGCCAACAAAACCCCACACCACTACAATGGTC
Source organism: Trichonephila inaurata madagascariensis (assembly GCA_019973955.1). Lineage (NCBI taxonomy): Eukaryota > Metazoa > Arthropoda > Arachnida > Araneae > Nephilidae > Trichonephila > Trichonephila inaurata. The sequence continues at coordinate 17,862 of BMAV01019028.1, forward strand.
TCAAAATACAATTTACCTGGGACTTTTCTGGATAATAAACTCACTTGGAAAAAAAACTTATATATGCGAAAAAAATTTCCCGGGAATCCTCTAAGATTAATATACCCCTTAATTTCGAATTTCAATAACTACTAAAAATAAAGTCTTTTTTACACAGCTGTTTTGGCCCATTATGAGTTACGGTTGTCCGGGGGGATATGCCGCAAAACAATATAAAATCCAAAATTTTCCCCAAAAATAAAACTATTCGTATGATTTTTTCAAATATGTACTAGAAATTCAAACTATAAAACCTTTTAAAATTCCGACTTTTAAAAATTTTATTAAGAGCCCCAAACTAAAGTTTTGATTCTTTACCACTTACTAATAATTGTCACATTCTAAATCGGGGAAAATTATGTCCCCAAGACAACACCAAAAGGCCAAGGAGAATTCCCTTGACTCTACAATCCAAAACTTTAAAAATGTCTTCATTTGCCTGTTGGCAAATGACCTTCTAATTTAATATTATTATTTAAAAAATTTTTTAAAATTACTTTTTGCTTACTTTTTAATTAATTTTATCCCCACACAGGCAATCTTCCCATTCAATTATTTTCTCATTAACTTCAGGGAAACCAAAAGAGCCAGAATCACTCTAACCCCTGCCCAATTATAAAAACTCTCACCATTCAAGGAGGGATTTACCCAAACCAAAATTTGTTTCCCCAAAGTGCTTCTCCACGCCTCTCTCCACGCCAAAAGACTCTTATCAGGCTGCCTTCCCCCAAAAGGACGCTACTTCCAGGCACCTTTAAACTCCTTAAGGGGTTGGGAGGCTCGCTTTCAATGTCCCCATGACATCAACGACAGCGGAATTGAATTTTTGAAAAATTGTTAAAATAAATGAGTAATTTACCTGCACAGTTGGTTTTCTGTAAAGCAGAAATAATTAGATTTTGGAGTCAATTCGCACTAACTATAAATATAATGTTTAGAATATCTACCTTTTATTTGAAAAAAAAAAATTTTTTTACATCTTTTCTTTACTTTAAAAATTGTATTATTAATAAAAATTTTGATCGTGTGTGATAAATTCAAAAACCCGGTACAAAATAACCCCAACAATCTGGACGTAAATCTTGTTTTCTTCTTACCTTTTTCCCTTTTCTGCCCCTTTTTTTGAACAGCCAAAAATACATTTTTGGGTTGGGATTAGATTTCTCTTTTTGGGGAATGAGTCAACAAAAGTGTCTTTTAGACAAGTGTGAAGGGGGTTGCTCAGTAAAAAGACGTCCTCTTTTGACTGAAAAAACTCTTTTTAATCATTCAAAACCATAAAAAAGCACACGTGAAATAATTCGGGAAAGACCAATTGCGCAGTGTAAATTTCCATAGTGCCCGATATACACTCGGGTGAGACAGGATGGTAGGTTTTGTCTGCCCGAGCTCAGCTTAGAAAAAGCCGGGAAGTGGTTAATAACTGAAAAGTAACTTTTTAAATTTACTTGACACGAAGAAACCTTTTGAAATTATCAAATTTTAAAAGGGAATTTTCATTAGGCGAAAAAGGTATAAGAAAAAAAATCCCAAAAATAATTTTTTCAATTTGGGGTTGTTTTTTTTCAAATATATTTTGTAACGCAAATGGCAAAAGCCAGATTGGGTGTGACCTCTTTCTCACACTCATTTCCTAACGAAGAGCGGTGTCTTTCGAGACTCTGGACATTAAAGCTCCAAATTACTCGAAGCTTTTCTATCTATCAAAAGCATCCTCAAACATGGAGAAGCACAATAAAACTCATGAGAATTTTATACAGTTTATAAGTATACAGTATACTTAATAACACTAGAATGTCAGGGATTTCGACTACCCTGAAACTTCTGCTGAAGTCTTTTCGACACCGTGATATAAAATACATAAAATAATTGTAATAACTAAACAATTGCAAGACTGCTGTTCAGTAGGGTATAGTTTTAAGACTTTTATAATATTATTTCATGTAATTAACATATTTTATGTCCCTTTATATCATAAAAAACTGGCGTTGACGTTATGTTTTTGAAATTGGACCATCTTTGTTCAAAATATTTTGGTCACAGGATCTTTTTAGGAAATTTATTATGGGGATTAATCTGATCCCTATGAAAATATATATATATATATATATCAGAATTTACTGGAATATTATCAATTATATTGCACTTTCTTCAGATTCTTTGCAGTCACTTTCACGCAATCTTATGTCTTCATCGGAATCTAAATTGGAGCAAGACAGCTCACACACACACACAATAACAAAATAATTTGGGCCAAGTTAATTAAAAATATTTGTACTCTTGAATATTTGGTTTAGAAATGTGCTTACGAATACTAAAAATAAAATCTAAAAGCTCAAAAATTTAGCCAAAATAAAACAATGTGTGATATTTTAAAAATGCTTCAAAATCAGTTGAAAAAAATGAAAAGTAAAATATGATTACATTTTTTTGTTAATATTATTTATTTCTTCATTTCCTTAAATTTCTCAGAGGTTCTTTTCTTGAAGAGGGTTATCTTTTATTGGAAGGTGCTTTTGAAGTTAAAAATTAGGAGTTGCACAAGAATATTTGTGAAATGTGAATAAATCAAATATTGCTAATATATAAAATTCCTATTAATTTCAATATTATTTTGACTAGTGAAAAATCAAGATGGAGTTTTTACCAGATAATTCAAATTTTCAAGTCACCATGTGTGAATATACCTTTAAAGTAGTTTTGTGAAGAAAAAAAATAGTTTTTGAATTTTGGAACAAAATACACACGGAAATATTCCGTATATAAAAAATTCAATAAGTAATATGTGCAGTAATTGTAATATTTTAACTGCATCTTAAAAATATGAGACTGAGAGCTATATAGAACACGGGGATAAATAATCCATAAGAAAATTGGGAAATAAGATCAGTGATTCATTATTATTTAATTATAAATATAATTCTTTTTAAACTAGGAACATATGCAACAAAGAAAGCAAATTGTATTATATCCTTCTTTCTTATTCAATATTTATAAGTGAAAAACACAGCTTAATGATGCCTTAACCTAACACTGTATAACCTTAGAGAATTCAAAATGTATATCATATATTATTTATTACGACATTTTATAACCTTATTTTTTACTCTCATACGTAAATTCATATTACTCTCATTTTCATATATTTTTAAACACACTCAAAGTTTTTGGTAAATTCTTTTAGATAAGATTATATGATTTACTATCTCCATATCCAAGAAGATTATAGATAGGATATGATATTCCTCATCTTTATTTTTATTATTTAGCTCATACCTAGAGAAAAGGATATATTTAAGCCTAAAAGATTAATATCTATCCATTACATGTGCTCTTTAAAAAACTTAAAAAAAATATATGTAAATTTTTCCACTATTCCCCGGGTTCCAAACTTTCAATGTTTGGACCAAACCCCAACTAATTTTTTATTGCACCCTTCAAAAACAATATATTGATTTCAACAAAGATGTACTTTGAAGGAATAAAAAAAATTTCCATAAGTTCTTAATTGTTAATATTTAAGATTTAAAAGAAAAATAATGGTTTTATTGTTTACATTTGCGAGGAATAATTATATTTCTAACTATAAATTAAATGAAAAATATTTCTGGGAACGAGAGTATAATCGAAGTACCGCCATGCTGTAATGTTCTTGCAGATGACTGCCAAAGGTATTCAATTATCAAATAAAATTGCATCGCATTTCATGACTACTGTTTTTTAGACTGTATGGAGGAAAATAATAACAAGTATCACACCGTTGTCCCTAGGTTTCGCAATACGTCTTCACTGACTGGTTCTCTAGGCTCAGTTCAAAACAGGACTCATCTTTGAAAATATTCAGTCCTTGAGATTCCATTTCAAATGCACCTGAAACCATTGCAAATAGGCTTAACACTGTAGAGAGGCGAAGACCAGTCAATGAGATGGCCTCCGTGACAGCACTTGTTCACTAATCGTTTATATATATATCCCAATGATGAATATATATAACAGTTTATCATTTACACAGTTACTAGTTTTCTCATTACATAGGGGATCATTCATAAGAAAGCATCAGGAACTGCCTGGAAGATCTGTCTCGTGATCGGAAGATTTTGCACTCGCACTTTATCGTCACTTTCGATTGACTGATGTCTTCGTAACACTGCATGGCTGTGACTTATACATCCTTATGCATTTCGAGAGAGGTTTCGATTGAATGTTTTTAAAAGCACTGTTTCTTGGTGAAGGAAATACTATATTTTCTGAACATGAATACTGCACCCTGGGTCTTGTTCAGACTCTTAAGCGTATTATTAAGACTAACGAAAATTTCCGCCAAATATTAGCTGCTACTTCTTCATCTGATAAATTATCTATTAGTGCATCACTGCTTTTAGATGGTAGGTTCTGTAATAAATCCAAAATCATATGAAGGCTGAGTTTTTTCCTTTTTCAAACTAATCTATGAAGAGGGAAAAATTATATCACCTTGAAAACCTTCTACTTCACACTAAGAAATTAAAATGTTAATTTTTGATTAAATAATAGATATGTATTTAATTGTGGTAAGAAAAGCAGCTCACGCATACAAGCTCAGATTAAAAATTTTTTTGAAAACGTTAAAAAAATAAAAAAAAGCAAAATAATACGTTAAACTAATATAAATGCAAAAAAAAGCATAACTCAATTACACTTTAGTAATGACGCTAAACACAAAGGGAAAACAATATAAACTACACCGACGAAAAAATTATACGAAGTGTTTTCTTTAACATCCAGTGTACTGGGCGGTACTTAAAAGTACCACAAATTTCTTTAATTAGGAAATCATTTATATACACTGTTCACTTAAAATAAACAGTCTACTCAGGTTTTCCCTTGTCAGCGCCAAAATACTTATCAGATAGGGGATGGAGGATCTATTACAGATCCTATATCCCTGTGACGTGAGAAACGTGAAAATAAACAGTCTAATCATTTTCTAAGATTTTAACCAACATATAGAAAAATAAGATTGCTTACATTTTGACTTTAAAAACTCCTGTGAAACAAAAATAACAAGGTTGGCAATCCGATCGAAATGACTGCTGAAAACGCAACTTCAGTTTTACATTTTACAGCCTCTACTAAAATACTCATTATATAGAGCCCTTGCTGCCGGATATTCTGAAAGAGTGGAATTAAAAGAGAATTTATGGTAAAGTTTTTCAGAATATTAGTAAAAATGGATATTCTATGTAATTTTAAAGTCAGTGGTACTTATAAGTAGCGTCAGAAAATAGAGGGATAAAGTCAAATTTTTGAGAAATTTGATACTAATCTTAGTAAAAAGAGTCTCACTAAAATAATTCCATCTTTTGCTTTATCCTCACAGACTCTTCGATATGCTTACTTTTTAAGGTATCCGACTACGTTCGGAACCGTGATTTTGCAAAAGCGCATAAATGGATAATTTTTATGATATTTAGTGTCCCTTAGGTTAGAAAATGTATATAAAACTGTTTTAAGAATAGCATTATAATAAAAAGTTATTTAAGTACAATATTTTGACAAAAAATGAACATAGAATGGCCAATTTTCAAAATATTCTCCTTTTGTGAAAAATGCGTCTATTATAATAATATTTTGCCTGTATATACCTCAGATCTCTGTATATAGGCTCAACTAGAATTTTTGAAATATATAACTTAGAAGTGGGTTTATCTATGCTTTACGACAACAGAGGGGAGAAATTTTAAGAAAAAAACGCCGATAATTATTTCAATTGGTTGTAACTCTGACAATAATGTGAATTTTTCAAGAAAAATAGTTCAGATTCTTTGGAGAAGTATGTACTTTATATAAGCACACACACACACACACACACACACACACACACACACACACACACACACACACACACACACACACACACACACACACCACAACACACACACACACACACACACACACACACACACACACACACACACACACACACACACACACACACACACACACACACACACACACACACACACACACACACACACACACCCCAACAACACACAAAAAAGTTTTAAAAATTTTTTTAAAAAGGGAGAACTTTTGAAAATTTATTAAAATTTTAAATTTTTTTTAAAATTTGTTTTAAATAAATTTTTTTGCCAAAATGTTTTTAAAACAATTTTATACATGATCTAATCAAATGACACAAATATCATAAAAATTTCCCAATTTATACCTTTTTAAAACCCCTTTTCGAATGTAGTCGGATACCTTAAGTTTGACATCATCTTTCTCCTCTTGGCTATGCTATGGGGCTTTGGAAATCTTAGGATTTTGTATCTTTATCACTTACACTGCATCTTTGTCATTTATACACCTTCACGTAAAAGAACAAATTGTGTGATTGCATTTGTTTAAGATTCCATTAACGCTGATTGATCAATGACGTTAAATTTAGGCTGATCCATATTTTTTCCCTAAAAGGGGTTTTTTTTTCAATCGGAAGGAAAATTTATCAAAATATTATCACCTGGGTAAATTACAAATTTTTCATTATCTTAAATTTACATCCTCTATCTGTTTCTATTTGTTCTGTATCATTTAGACCATAAACCGGGGCACAACGATTCCCTTTAAGTTCTTGATTGGTAGTAAAAAGATTAAAGGGGATCCCACCGGGTTTGGGAAACCCTTTATTTTCCAAAAGGAAAATGGATAAATTTTCCGATATTTGTCATATATTAAAATACGTTACAAGTTTAAAAAACATTTTGACCAAAAAATTTTTTAAAAAATTTCGGCAAAAATTAACTTGGGAAAAATTTTTTTCCAAATTTTCCTTTTTTGGGCCTTTATTTTAATAATATTTTGCCTTATATTTTGACCCTTTTTGGGTCAACTAAAAATTTTGAAATATATAACTTAGAAATGGTTTATCCATATTTTACGACAACAGGGGAGCAATTTTAAGAAAAAACGCCGGTAATTTTTTCAATTGGTTGTAACTCTGAAAATAATGTAAATTTTTCAAAACTCTTAGTTGACCAAAATGTCTGAGCTATATAACAAAATATTATTAATAGAAACTTTTTAAAAAAAAGGAGAACATTTGGAAAAAAGATTTTTCTAGTTAATTTTTTGCCAAAATATTGTATTTAAATAATTTTTATTGTCAAAATGTCCTTAAAACTATTTTATACATGTTGTTAATCTAAGTGACACTAAATATCATGAAAATTATCCATTGATGTGCTTTTTTAAAAGCACGGTTTCGAACGTTGTCGGATACCTTAAGTTACGTAAATCATTGTAAAATTGATTATGCTACTTAGAATATATATATTTTATATTTACAGACAAAGGTCAATAAAATGCATCTTTATATCACTTCATATCACATTATTATATAAAATAAAACATTAGTGCTATTATATAGTACGTTTTTAAAATATAATAAACAAATCTTGAATAATTCGACGAGATTTTTCATTTTGAATTAATTTCATATATTCTGAAATATCCCTCAATAAATGTCTAATTATAACTCACAATGCAAACATCTTCTAATTACGACGGCTAATTATATTAATAATTAATGCATTTTTTATTTTAAGGATCCAAGTTTAAATATATGCCATCCTCATCTCAGAATGTAAGAGAATGAAAAAATATAATTCCATCGAATATTTTAAAGACTTTTTCTTCTGATTTTGAATATATTATTGTTACATATTGAAATAGTTTTTTTAAGCTAATTTCCAATGCTGAAGTTCTTGAAACTTGTGAGCATAGAATGGAAAAGAGATGAAAAGCAATTAATTCTTAAACTAGAAATGTCCCTGGATTTTTACTTGAAACCTTGAAATAATTTAAACCATAGTAAGACGTAGTTTGGAAAAATGCATTACTGATGGATTCTGTAACAAATTCCTTCCACTGAAACTAATTACAAAAAGGTAAAATTTACATTTCACAGAACTTAGATGTAATGAGTTTCAAATGTGGTTTAAAAGTTGTACTTCTCGAGCCCAATCAGTTTTAAAACATATTCTTTTCCTACATGTCCGTTTCAAAATAAATCTAATGTTTAGCTTATTTCATATGCAAGATAATTAACCTTTTGTTCCTGATATATGTCAATTTAGATAATTTCAGACTTCATTTCCATTTTCAATGTTGTCGTGATTTTAAAAACCAGGTTTCACCATTCATTAAATTAGAATATCACTGGGGAATTTTTTTTTCAAGTACGATATGGAACAATTAGAAGAATGAAAAGCAACAGAAAAATCTTTAGGTGGGCTTGAATATATTTTTAGAAAAATTAATGGGATAGCTACAGACAGCGGAAAATTTGTTTTATACGGAAATTATTTGGAAAATAAATACCAACTAATTCTATATTAACTTTTGATTGATTTTGCTTTAATTGAAAATAAGAAAGGTTTTTTTAAAGATCGTAGGAAACTCTAGAATGTATGTTCTATATTGAAAGCTTTTGCATAAAATATTTATGTAAATGTAATTTTTAAGGCATTCAAATAGACTTACTTGACAAGCATGCTAGTTTTAAAGTTAGGTTTATTAGGGTATTATTTTTTATAAAAGTGTTATTATTGCGGTGGTATTTTATATTTGTTGGGGTATTTGAGAATATTGTAATGTAGTCAATAAAGGTGGTACATTTTTTTAAAAAAATGAAAATATTTCTGTACTGGTCAAACAAAATGATTCAAATTTGTCTGTTTAAAAATTAGATGTTTCAATTCTTGAAGTATTTTTCTAACGTATTTCAGTATGTGCAAGATTCTTATAATGTTTTGGGAATAATGAATATAAAAGAAAGCATGTTTTCAGTTTAGTTCTGATTTAAAAGCATTTTTCTTATTTTATCAGAATGAAAAACATACAATGATTTCTACAAGCCTCATATGTTTTTTAAATCATGTTTTATAATATTTTAAAAAGTCCCCGCTGTAAACAAAAAAATAACCCTTTTAAATATTTTATAGTAAAATATACATCTTTTTTTTATCATTAAAATATTTACGTACTTTTTTGCGTAATTTTTATGTATAAATATATTTGACCAGTTTTTATGGGATAACTTAATTTTTACACCATTTCATTTTATTGGCAAGGTAAGATAGAAAATAATGAAATTTGAGACATGGTTAACAGTATTAAGAAATTTTTGCTGAAAATGCTCTTCGATTCTTTAAATTCGAGAGTTCTTTTGAAGGAATAAAACATGGTTTTATTCTTAAAGTCATTCTTTGTTACCTTCAAAACAGAACTCGAAATTTTAAATGTCGGTATTAGATCTGAAAACCTTCCTTGTGTTTTGTATATGGAAGATAAATCAAAATATTATGAGAATTTTATTTGTTTTGGAATACCTTTTCTCTCTCCTTCAAACTTAAGAAAGTGTTTCCCTTTTTTTTTCAAATACGTTCTATGTTACGATATTTAACTGAACATGAGAAACATTTTAAGCCGAAATCTAAAATAAGTTAAACATTTTAGCTTAATATAAAATATAAACAAAAATACTTCTGATATATCTTACAGGAAAATGTTTAACTTTTATCGCTTTGGCATGTTGTCGATATTTACATTTACGATATTACTAAAAATAACTCTTCCATAGTACAACTAGTAATGAAAGATAGAATTCCATAAAAATAATTTAAGTGCATGAAGTTTCTTTACTCAAAGCATCGAGAATTTCTAAGGTACATTTTGCCTCTTCTTGTGAAAAGAACTAAGATATAAAATCTTGTTTCAAATACGAATAGAAGTGGCCTCTACAAGCCAAGTAAACTACTTGCTCTAAAGGGAAGCGAAAAACTCTGCGATAGCAGCATACGTATAAAAATTTACTATCTTTAAACTTTCTTCAGCCAACATTTTCCTACTGTATATGTTTGTTGTTGCGTTAGATAAAAATAGCTCTATACTATGTAATGCAAAAGAAAGTATATATCAAATATGTACCACATTTTCAAATTGTTAATGTAAATATAGCACTCAATTATGTTCCTAAACATTATTTGTATATGTTACCGTTAAAGTTTGTAATTCAGTTATTTCATAGAATAACTAGAGCTATTTCATGAAATAGCTAGATAGGTTAGTTAAAGTATTTAGTAGATGAAAAATTTCATACTTTACCTAAGTATTCTATTGAATAACTAATGATATACCGTCAAAATGAAAAATGTACAATTTCAGTTATTTTACAAATTAATTCATCATAAATAGCTAAAATTCTCGAAAAATATATTTTAGCCCTATTGCGGATGATTAATTGATAAATAATAAGGAAAAGTAGATGGTATAATTTACTATTGCTCATATTGCTAACATTAGTTAAACAGAAAGAAAAAAAAGGATATGTTGCAGAAATAGTTATATTTAAGTATTACTAAAAAATACATGACGGAAAGAGAAAAACTGTTGCTTCATAAAACATTGGGTAAATTTTCAAACAAAAATGTCAGAGAATATTGAATTAAATTTTTATGAAATACCTTCATTTTACTTTTCAATATGTGTTACAGTAAAGATTTCTGTGATGACACTTTGAATTGCAATTAAAAACTGACTAAAAACAGCTGGAGTCGTTTCAAAGAGCTTTCGAGTGCCGTATTTCATACTTTTACGATCAAGTGATCGTTATTATATATATATAAACTATAGTTAAATCATAGTATTCAATAATTTTATACATGAAGGTGAAGGGAGGATTCGTTCTGGGTACCTTCAGTTTAGAACACAAGTATCTTAGCCATCATGCCAAAACGATCCTTGTCGCGTATAGGTTATTACTGGTTTTATACAGATATCACATCACACACTGCCCCATGTTGTGCGATCGGCGAATAAGGTGAATAAATGATGCTATATTCGTAAGCAATGTGAGCATTTGTGTTAACAGTGCGATGGCTTTGTGGGTTGCGTCACTTTGAGTGCGACGGCTTTGTTGGTTGAGCTATGCAGTGAGATTTTATTTCGCTGCGTCATCGCGTGGCTTCATAATTACGTCATGTGCCTTAATACTTTGCCAAAATTTGCGGTGAGGATGGCAATTCTACTAACCGCTGCAGTTCCTCTTTACACGACCAGGGTCACCAATGAAGGAACAGAACTGGTACCTTCCAATCCGAAAACGAGTATCTTAGCCACCATGCCAAAACGATCATTATCACATAGAGGCTATTACTGATTTATATAGATATCACGCCGCCAAACTACTCCCTTGCCAGTGATTCGGCGATGTAAGAAGTCAAGGGACACACTTACGGGTTTTCTCACGAAAACGTTTGTGATAGTAGAAATAGCCTCACAGTTTGTTGTTCTATTCCTATTTCGCCAGCGCGACGATGACTTCCGACGAATCACTGGCAAGGGGGTAGTGTGGCGGTGTGATATCTATGTAAACCAGTAATTGCCTCCATGTGATGATGATCGTTTTGGCATAGTGGCTAAGATACTCGTTTTCGGATCGGAAGGTGCCAAATTCTAATCTCCTTTCATTGGTGACCCTGGCGGTGCAAAAAGAACCACAACAGTCGTGGCGTCATCTATCTAGGAGTTTTGAAAAATTCCCATTATTTACAGAGTTATGAGCAACTGAAATACAGTCGGGTTTCTACATATCGAAGTAGCTAAATCCCGGAAAAAGTTCGTTATATAGAGGTTCATCTTTCAACTTTCTTTATAAACAACATAAAACAAATTTTTAATTCATAATCACTGTACATTTAAAAAAGTAATTATTCACACCTTTTTGTAAGTTAATACATATTTACTTTATATATCTTACCCATCAAAAAAAAAAAACTATAAGGAAAGTGCCTTGACGCTGTTATCCACATCCTGAAGAATTACATTTTTTCTTTGATATTCAAGCACTTACGTTGTGACATTTTGAAGCCACAAGTTACCAGTACGACTGATCAGCACTATAAATGAATAGGTACTAGTTCCAGGACACGGAGACACGGGACAACTCCACTGAGGGTTAAAGGGGATATCCAAGATATTTCAAATAAACTGGACAGTGGTGGTCAAAGGTTGCACTTCTTGGATGAAATGCCTCAAATTCTATTGCTCTTGGCGAGTTAGGCACCTGATAAAACCAGTTCAAGATTTATGACCACCATAAAATGTGTTAAAAGAGAGAATAACTTGAAATGTCCAGAAATGATTTAAAAATAGGAAGACAAATAATTGAATCACAAGAAAAAAAGTTCGTTACATAGAAAATGCACTTCGCTATTGGGAGGTTATTTTTTGAAGAAAATCGTCAAATGTTCTTGGTTCCACAAAAAAGTTCGCTATATCGAAAAGTTTGTAACATAGAGGTGTGTAATATGGAGGGGTTTGAGACTGTAATTACCATTTTTTTGTTTGTTAAAATTTCTTTTCTTTGAAGCATTAAAATATATGAATAAATTCACTTCTAAAAACACATTTCCAAAAATGTAATTCAGGCTCTATATGTAGACAAAGTATTTTTATTAAAGAAGCGTTTTTCCCAAAAATGTTTTGAAAGTATGTAATTCTTCATTCTTTTTTGCCAAAAATTCCATATTAAATTCCATGTCTTTTAATAATATTCTTAAAACAGTTTTATATATATGTATATTCTAAGTCAAATGACACTAAATATAAAAAAAAAGTATTTATTTATGCATTATTTTAAAATTTCGGCTCCGAATGTAGTCAGATATACTTATTACATCTAATTACAGTTAGCATCTCTCATAGTATTCACATTTTCTTGCTGAGAACAAGTTATTAGAAACAGTAATGGTGTTTTATATAATAACGTATTCTATTATAAACTTTTTTAAGGGAAAAAAAGAATAAAAGGGAAAAAAAACAGGAATTACAAAAATTAGGCAAATAATTATTTCAAATGTCAAATGCATAGTTTCCTAAAGTGCTTCCTACGAAACATCCACTAACTCTGTGACTGCTCAGTGGCCGCGTGGAAATTTAAAATTATTTTGGAGTTGCAAAGACAACGTTCGGAGCCCCTACTATAAAGTAAAATATTTGTAGCCTATTTCCATTATTATGAAATAATTTAGAAATGATTTTTAGGCTCATACACTCTTTTATCATGTTTGCAAAATTTAGTTTTGAAATTTTAAATATTTCATTTAAATCACTAAGAAATGGAAAATACTCATTATGTTTGAAAATGTAAGAAAGTTAATAATTTTAGCTAATAAAAATTACTAGTTTTTGTTAATATTCATTATTTTCTTATATCAGGATGATAGTAATCTTACTCTTTTTATTTTAATGCGAAATTTTACTGATTCTTCTTTCCAAAAAGATTAACATCCATTTAAAATTCTTTTTTAAAATACAAAAAAAAATAGTATCTGTTTGAAAATTGCTTTAAATTTCAGGTACAAATTAATATTGAACAACATTATTATTCATTCAACGATAGTTTTATACTGATGCTTTAAAAAAATCAAATGAGCTTGTTGCCCTGAAACTAAACGCATATGAAAATAATTGTGTTTACCAGAAAAAATTACAAATCAGAAATAAAAAGAACTCTACGTCTAACTGAGCAATAAATGAAATTTTTATAAAAGGAAACATATTTTGGAGATCAAAAAATCAATTTTCATATAAAGCCCTCCGTATGGAAATTTTATGAGGAGTGAAATTTATATAAGCATTTTTAAACTTGGTTCTTTTAGAATCAGAGATTTAAAAAATAAAATGCTGAATACTTTTTTTCTTTTACGATTTTTCAAAACATATTCAAAATTCTAATTCAACACTTAATATAACTTCCTCATTTACAAAAATAATCCCTCGTTTTTTTTTTGTTTGTCAGACATTATTATTCGTGTTCTGTCCATAGTTTGAAAAGGTTGCTTAAATATTACAGATTTAAATAATAATAATAATAATAAAAAGGTTTGTGTTTTTGTCTAAGCTCTTTTCGCAAGAATTCATTGACGCAGTATTTTTTTAAACCTTTTTTTGTTTAAAAGTTCTTATTGTTTGTTATCTGTGTGTGAAGTTTGGAAAGCGTAGATTAAAGATTATATATATATATAAGCCATCAAACAAAAAAAATAAAACTTTAAAAGTTTACTGGCGCTATTGGCATCAAATACCAGTTTTCGAGCCAAACCATTTTCATGCCTTAGTTCTTTTGGACATTAAAGCGAAATGGAATATATTAAAGTTCCTTTAAAATAGTTGTGGAATTTTATAATTTTGAAAATTTCCATTCTTTTTTTTTTTATATACATAATACTATTTTTAAGAAGGAGTGCATTTTTGTTTCTAGGTGCTTTAAGAAGTGTAACGAAAAAAATTGCTAAAATTGCCAAATTTCAATAAAATTAATTGTTGTAAACCTGTAAAGAATTCTAGATTATAAGTGGTTATAGCGCGTGCGCTGAAAGTCGAATTCAACAAACTTACCCCTCTAGCACCTCTTCTTACCCTGAGGGAACCACTGTACCGAAATTTCACTTCCACCACTAAGGGGACCCTGTATCGAAATTCCATTGAGACTCTTTTAAATATGGGAGCCCTATTAATGGGGCTATAGTTACACATGTTGGACCCTGTAGCTTGGGGGCTCCATATCATTGATATGGCTAAAACGGCTGCCCCTGCCTCCTCCCTTCATTTTTGCCACATTTGTTACATTAAAATTGCGATACAAAAATATACGGAAAAATCTAAAAGGTAATGATTACAATGACATTGACGTCTATTATCATGTCAACTACATAATATCGGATTACGATTATATAAACACATTTCACGAGCTGGGATAACTCGACCTCGATTATTTTTAAAACGGCAGCCTTTCGAAAAATTGCATAATTGTTTTAATCATTTTATATATAACGTGGTTGGGTCCAACATGGATTTCCAACTTATCCCGAAGAATATTCATCAGCACAGTACATTGTTGATTATATCAATTAGACTAACAGAGGAATCAGCAATCATTGATCTTGGGGGCGGGGGCGGCATCTATCAAAATGTTGGTGATTCACAACATAAGTTCATTGTCAATCATGATGCTTAAGTGAGAAGAAATGCCCAGCACGTTAATCAAACTAAATCTAATTTGGGAGATATATATGCCGCGAAATGCATTTTGCCGAACGGTAAACCTATTGTTATCGTCACAGTTTATATTTCTCTTTCAATCAGAATGTTATATAATAGATAATATCCATGAGACATTATTAGCATATACAGAAAGTAATGCAAAGGGTCTAAGTAAATGAAGAAACAGCATCATGTACTTCCACTCAAACTTGGGGGTGATTTAGATACAGAAGAATCGAGATTAACTCAACTTTTAAAACAGAGCTTTATTTTTTTAATTTGGATTTTGTTTCTGGTAGAACACTGGAGAAACGACTAGGTATGGTACAGCCATTGGTGCGATATTTTCACGATTTATAAATCACGTTTCTACCGACGTTCACGTATCATGCTTTAGTTACCACAAGCCTCTTGTCACAGTGATTAATATTATTAAGAGTATTAATGTAATTAATTCTCGAAGTGATATTAATAATAAATAAATAAACCTTCTTAGCAGTGTACTCAAGGACTATGAGTACCATATATTTATGTAACATAATTGATGTATATATATATACATACATATATATCCATATATACACTCCATAACACATACAAAAAAACAACAACGACGCACCAAGAAGGAGTTGCCCGATTGTAATGAAATTTCTTATGTGAAGACTTTTGTACCGAACATGTAAATGATTAAAATTTGATGTCCAACGAATGCATAGCGGGAGCTACAGCACATCGGACTTGCGCACCAGCAGGTGCCTGCAAGAAGCGATTTTCAATATGAATGTCGAAATTTCTGTTGCATTTCGATTTAGGATACCTTTCAACTACTGAAAAAAATGATTGGCGCAGGATTTGAGTTCATTACAAGCAACTGTCCAAGTTTGAAAGAGGTCATATCATTGTATTTGAAATAGGCAGGTTAGGCAAATCGGAGAATCGCTCGTCATATGGGATGAAGCGATGCGGCCTTAGAAGATGCTGACAAGAATGGGTGGGCAGTGACAGATTTCAGCGTTACGATGGTTGTGGTTGACCTAGGCCACGTCAGATCGGGAGGACAGATTGATTGTCAGATGAACTGTCACAGTGCCTGGTTCATCTTTATCCACCATCAGACATGCGACCCATACATGATTGCTCCATCATGATCATTCACAGACCTCTGATTAAGCGAAATTTACACTCGTACCAACCGCTACGCTAAATGCCATTCATACGCCTGCATACTGTTGAGCTAGATTACAATGGTATTCGAATTGATAAGGTAAGAATCATGCTGACTGCAGACGTAGCAGTGCTTAGCGACGAATACCGCTTTCATCTGTGTCCTGACGATCATCAAAGACGTGTCTGGAGACACCCAGGGCAGCGTGTCGATCCTGCATTCACTATTTCCCGCCACAAAGACCCTCAACCAGAAGTTGTGGTCTGGGTGCCATTTCTTTTGCAAAGCCGGATCACTATAGTCATCATTAGAGGCACACTTACAGCCCAACGATGCGTCGACAACATTCTGAGAACTCTTTTGCTACCGTTCATTTTGCAGTACCTTGGCCTTATTTTTCAGAAGAAAAGGCCAGACCACATGCGGCACGTGTTGCTATTATCTGTCTTACAGTTTTCAAACACTTCCTTGGCCATCAAGATCACCAGATCTCTCTTCAATAGAGCCTGTCTCGGATATGATGGAAAGGCGACTGCACTACCAGATAATGCTGATGACCTGGAACGCAAACTGGAGCAAATTGGGCAAGAAATACCGCGGAGACCATCAGGGTTCTTTATCAATCTATGCCACGTCGTGTGGCAGCTTTCATCCAGGTTAGAGATGGACAACACCTT
This sequence comes from Trichonephila inaurata madagascariensis, assembly GCA_019973955.1. Lineage (NCBI taxonomy): Eukaryota > Metazoa > Arthropoda > Arachnida > Araneae > Nephilidae > Trichonephila > Trichonephila inaurata. The sequence continues at coordinate 34,830 of BMAV01019028.1, forward strand.
ATTGAGTTCGTTACTTTGTAACTCTGAAATAAATCGTTCAATTTTTCTGAAATTTTAATCATTTTCTATTCCGTACGTAATCTTTCTACCCACCAATTGTTGTCTTTGTCAGACAACTCGTTCTTGGTGCGTCTTTTTTTGTTATGGAATGTATCATTTTACCGTATCGATATAAAAAATGAGAGTAGAACAAAAAATACAGACTGCTTTCAGTATTATATGAGATGTGTTTAGTTACCCTGTTTGCCTTCTATATAATCAAAGATAAATGTATTTAAGGAGTAAATTTCAGTCGTGCGTTGGAGCCGACACACACAGTTTTTCTTTCTACATTAATAAACCACCGTTGAACTTTTTAGTTATTCATTACTTAGCATGTTTAAATATTTTTATGATTCACTGTATACAAAAATTCTAATTTAAATTGGAAATATTATCCAATTTTCAATAGTGTAAGTGATCAAGTACCTTGGTTTAAATTCCAACATTTGCATATAGAGAAAATCATACAGTAATTATTTTCTTTTCCAGCCGAAATTTTTTCCGACATTTTTATTAAGTAAGGATTTCTTCCTAATTTGCCAAAGTGATGTCAATGAACTTTGCGTTTTAGCTCTCATTCTTTGGTTTCTATTAGAAATATTCTAAAGGCCGCAAGTAATAATTTCAGAGAGTAAAACACACATAATCTTTTTCACATACATTGATACATAATTACATTTTTTCTCGTGATAAATCTAAAAAATGTTGAATGGGGTGTATAGTCTTCATTAAGCATTTCGTACTAGCAATGACACTTTCCTTTTTTTAGTGAGAGAGAAATACATGTTTCGTAGAAGAATTGGCTTTGAATACCCAGAAGATGCAGAGTTAATTATTTACTCTTTAACCTTTCATCCTTACTTTACAACGTTACACAAAATATGTCCTCATCAGTTGGCTTTGGAATTCGGTAAAGTGCATAAGGCAAAATCAGTGAGGGGTTATAGCCTTTTCCTATTCGATAAAAATACATAAAATTACTTTAATATTATCTAAGTTTTAGAGTATATACATAGACAACTACGTCAAAAACTTATTCTTACATTACTATTAATTAAAATTTTCCCTAATTATACATGCTAAAGATTACAAAATTGGAGGAATTATTTGTCCAAATGTATGTTGATTCATCATATTTGACAAAGGATAAATTATCGCATTCATGACTGGAATGTAAACTTCCATTTGTGAAATGAGGTTTGTAATTCTTCATTTTAATGGTTTGTAAACTTCTATTTATGTGAAGAAGTTTTCACGCATTAAAACAACAACGATGCTTTACTGTAAACGGAGCTCGTAATTTTGAATCATGATCAAGTGAAGAGGATGACACTTAAACTTGCAACCACTTCTGGACAAAGCACCACACCAAGAGAAGATATTTGAGCCTCGACAGATTTAACGTATTAGTGGACCCTTTACTCGGTGGTCCTGAGAGCCACATACAGAGCTGAAATCACAACTCGAAAAACATGTACGTGGTACAATTCAGCACTTCTTTTCTTAGTTTTGGAAACGACCGCAGTGGACTGTTAGTCAAGGTAACCGACTCGTGGTCGGGTTGTCATGAGTTTGAGACTAGTATCGATGAAGACCCACAATGTAAGGGAGAAATGCTCGTTAAATCATATCGGCGTTCAAAAGTTCGCCTCAAAGGTAGTTGTGGAGAAGGGTGCCATAAAGCTTGTAAAATTCGACTCCTGCCCACGATCATCAAGGGTCTCCAAACATGAGGCGTCCTACCAAAGTCTTCCTTTGTAGTTTGGAATTCAAATGCGATGCTAATATTCTCCACTCACTCACTCATTCAGTTTTCGCAAAATGTTTGATTTTAAATCACAAATGTATTTTCGCTCGCGAATGTTTTGAAAAAAGAGAGTAAGAAAATAGTAGTTTGTAAATGTTATAGTTTAACCACAAAAATCTTAACAATGTCTAACGTTTTAAATATTTTCGTTCCAATTTCTACCAAAATTCTAGAAATTATCAAATTCAAAAATATAGAAACAGAAAAGGAATTTTTTTTAACCACTTTTTATAAATGAGAGAATGTATACTAACTCTTCAAAAATACAAAGTTCTGCATTTTATAGAAAACGTATTTTAGAATATAACGTATTATAAAATTATTCTGTCTTTTACAGTACGGTTGAAAAAAATATTCCTTTAAAATATTTGTCATAAATATATTTTAATGTAATGTATTTATATTACAGATACTTTATCAGTCCCAGTTTCAAAGTTCTATTATGATGCCTGATTTCAGATGCAAACCCCTGCTGTAAAATACATTACGTAAAAAAGACTCACTCCCTAAACCAAACCTCCGATAGAAAAGAAAGACTTCAGTATATCACACTCATAAATTCAAAGTTCATAAGTACCCGAGACCCTCTTTGAACGATGGAAATAATAAAGGTAAAAGCAAACATATTATAGTTCCGCCTTTTTTTTGCTAAAACATAAGAAAGATTACCTTACAGTGTTTAGTGATGCATCACTGACATTTCTTAAGAGTTTTCTATTAAAGCAATTGGCAACAGCCACAAAAGAATATTTTAAAATCTTTTCCTCTGGGGAAATTCGAAATTTTAGAACCAGGAAAATATGAATGAAAGAAAAAATGCTCAAAGAAATAATTCCAAAAGGATTTCAAATTTGTTTTGTTCTTGGAGACCATCAGCGATGAAGTGACAAAAAAATAAGAAAAATAAATTTCTGGTCACAAATATTTACTAGAACCACTGATATGCAGATTAATACTAAATTAAAAATGTTTATGATTTGATACCCTGATTCCTAATTCTGTCAGAGCATTTGCGCTTAAAATAAATCATAGGTTTCATCTAAAAGCCTTTCTTTTGATTTTTTCATTTTATATATAGAGAGTGTATATATACAGTGAGCATATATATATCCCTTATTAGTTAATCCAGACGTACCATCACTATTTTGTTAGGCGGCAAAAAGCTGACAAAATTTCGCAACACCAGTTTCTCAGTACGAACGTACAAAATAACTATTGTGGGGAAAGTCTTTGCATTCTAAAATGTTGTACTTTCGATGGAAGGAGCCAGTTTATGGCGTATCAAATCGGGGTAAGCTTCTGCCGCAAAACATTTGAAAGAAATTACAGCAATTTGTTGCAAATATTTAAAGAATGATGACAGTAACTCTCTAGTAGTTAGAATATGAAACATGCGGTATAAAAACTTATTCTGAATGACAAAGTGGCCAATTGGTTGTAGATAGTATCCCTACCCATGTCAAACAAGACTTAAGCCAACAATAGGCCTCACACAAAGAAAGGTGAAGGCAAAATTTAAATTGATACATGAAAATGTAAAACCGGTATTTAAAATCAATTCTAGTACGAAAGAAAACGATTTCAAAGTTGCAGCAAAAAACATTATTTTGAATTGTTTCACGCTGGTTGGAGTTATCGTTTCAAAATGATTTTGCCTCCTATTTTCAAATGCTAGTATTATTCATCCTTTCTTTCTTTTGGTGTTAGATTCACCCCTTCACCACCGCGGCAAAGCGTCCTGCCCTGATGCAGTATCCCAGGTAAGCGTACTTTTTGCCGGAGGCGTACCGGTATTTTCGCGGCCTGGGGCAAGACTTCTGGCAGGCAGCGCGCTTCTTTTCCTACATCTCTCGGTTTGGCAGCCCAGTGAGAATGCCTGCACTGATACAGTGAAAATAGCTCTCACAACAGTGGAATGCCTAGCTGGTAAAGCGTAAAACCATCTGATATTTATGTTTAAGTCTATTAGATGAAAATGCAAGGCGAGGTATGAAACTTCATTAGGAAGTACCGGAACGTATCTCTATAGAACAGTTGAGACCCTGATGCTGGATGTGAAACTTTGGTAGAAGAGCGATGGTAAGAGGTTTGCTTAGGCTGCGGTTGATGATTTCCGGAACTGTAGGAATTTTGAAGACATTGTTGGGTTTCTGGAACAGGCATCAAATGGCTTGCAATAACTCCCAACCGAGGACTTATCGTATAGGTTCTACCAGTTTGGGATTGACGAGCTACGGCCGGCGGAATGAGGTTTAGCATAAGTCGTGCATGTCTGCATAAACGGTGGAAACTATCACGTGCCTTTAAATAGCGTTTATTTTACTGGTTTGATTTAGTCGAAACCCTTTCTGGGGCTCATCAGCAGAGTTTTGAATTAGCAATTGAGTCGGTGTTCAGCTTATACATTTTGTGCTCTAGAATGCAACCGTGGATTGATTTATTGATTGAATATTAACGTCGCACTGCTCCCAGCCGTACTTCAGGGCTTTGGCGACGGACCACGCATTCTGAACCATGGTCAAGTGACGTGGATCACACCATGCGCTTCGGCACCCTCTTCCTAAGTAACTACCACACCATTGACCAACGGTGCAACTTGTGAAGCGTCCACCAGATGCACATCTGCAGGAAAGCGCGCATCACCGCGGCAGTTCGTTAGTGTCCGAAACTCTGGCACTAAAACAAGTGCAGAGGATTCGGAATGTATGGGCGTATTTTGCTGTTTAAGTATCCGGTTTTGATTGTTGTAGTAAGCTGGGATTATTAAATGTTAGGATAATATGTTTAGTAGAACAGCAGAGTCTTTTAATGTAAATTTTCAACGGAAACACCTGTCAGAGAGAGAGTCCTTCTTCGAAAATTTCGCTTCCGGTGCTGCTGGCCAAAAGGTCTGGTTCAGATATGACACCCTACAGGAATTCAGTGATTTATGAGGAGCGCACAATGGCTGCCCTTAAAATTGTTTTGGCGGATAAGAATGATTTCGTTTGTAAAGCGGATACAGCGCTCATTAGTAAGTCTCCGGATCGTAACTTTAACAGATTTTGATCTCCACCTGTTCCATTCAGGCTTTGAATATAAAACGAGTATTCTGAGACATTTCTTGGTTGGTAGCGCGGTGGCGTCAAAACCGTGAGTTAGGTAGTAATGGTATCTATGTTACTAGGTAAACAAGGCTCTTCGCATTCGGGCAATGAAATTTCAGATCCATGAAGAGAGATAAACTTTATCCTGAGTGCTCCACCACCACAGTCCAAAAAGAGAGTGCAGTGCTTCGGTCAACTGGCAAATACTGCACGGCGCTTACCTAGAGTAAAACCCAGAATATAAAGTATACAGCATCAGGGTGAGATCCAACGGTAAACACACTAACCCCTTACCTGCAGCGCCAACCCTACAGCAAATGTCTTTTCGGGGACAAATCAGCAGGTATTATCAGCTTCGATTGACAGGAGCGGGCTTACCCCTGCCTCCCTACAGCTAGCGTAAAGGGTCAGTTGCATTCCCCAAGACACCATTTTCCTCCTTACGGGACGCAGCATACAGCAAACATGCGGGTTGATATACCAATGGTGTTAGTCGAAAATAAATAAAGTAACATAATCAAAATGTTGAAAGAAATATACGAAAAAGAAACTAAATTAACGCAAATACAAAAATGTGTTCAAAAATATGTTAATAAATAAAGTTTTTTCATTAGAAAAAACTAAATTTGAACTATGTTTATTTTGTAATATAGGTCTGTGGTCTGGACGGGAAAAGAAAAAAAAAAAAAAACGAAATTGTATGAGAAGAGAAAGGGTCGAAAATAGAGAAGGATCATTAGGGTACCCCGAGTTCGTGAAACCCGGGTTTACCAAAGATAGTAAACCCCTTGGGAAAAGGAAAAGATCACTAGAGAGCACCTCGGGATTGTGACACCCATACTCACCTAAAGAAGGTGAGCCCCCTGAGGGGTGCTGTACTCTTGAATATTAGCGGCAACAAAGTAATAATATGAAGTATCTGAACCGCAGATCTACCTTCACGCCTATGATAAGGAGTTTTGACACTTCCGTTGTTATGACTTGAAAAATTTGGAAATTTTACTGTAATAATATACATGCATACGAAAGGTAAACTGAAAATGTAAAATTCCATTAATTTTACTTTTTATATGAATTTAACCGAGTTTTTGCAAGTAAATGATACATGCTTAGTCTCAAACACTAATTTGCTACCTTTATTTGTATTTTACACGTTTTTTGTTTAATAACCTCGCATTGAAGAAAGATGAGTTCTATTCCCGCTAGATGATTCTTACACTTGCAATATAATGCAACAAAGAAGTGAACGGAGCTACTTGCCAAACTTCATATACCATCTGGGCGGTGATGCTGTAAATATTTATAGAACGTCAGCTGTGTATTACACAGAGAGTGAATTATTACCAGTGAACCCTTCCAAGGGAAAAGCACCCAGGATACCATGGCAAGTCATAATTTATGGCAGTTTGCCCTTGTGGAGGAAATTAATGTTCTTTGGCCAAAAAAATAATGCTTATTTTTTATCTATGTCCTTTATTAGAAACCATTGGAAAATGATTCAATTAAGAATAATTAAGGATGTAAGTTGAACTTCACAGGAGACTGGATCGATGACTCGATCCTCCGCTCCCTATCTTGAAACTACGATATTGCTGGTGTTGTTAGCTTGGCTTGTTGGGTGAGGAGTGTCTTCATTAAGACTGCCGGGTAGCTAGTTTCGATATTGGAATTGAGCATTGTTATTGGTTGTAGAGTAAGCCAGAGACTGCCCTTCAGAGGTACCTTAACTATTGAGATGAGAAAACTATTGAGATAAAAATAAGACTAATTAAGGATGACTGATATACACTCTTATACATATTTTAAAAGTCAACAAAAATATTTATCAGTAATGTGATCTTGAATCACCCAATGTACTGGTAAACCACTAAACATTCCTCATGACACTCTTTTCTGAATTTATGTAAACAAATTTATAGGCATCTTTGTGATTGCATTCCACAGAAAAGTCTTTTTCATATTTATTTGATATTTGATTTCTCAATTTTAAATGTGCTTATTTTAACTATCTCAATTTTTTTTAACCATACGCAAGGCGAACCACGCAAGAGGAACAAATACTTAAAAGGTAGTACGCAAAAAAAAAAAAAATAACAAACAAAATATTCACCATCGAATATGTGCTATAAAAGAAATGCAAGCGTTACATGTCGCAACACAGCAATCCAATGATACCAGAAGGAAACGAAAGAATGACGCGTGCGTGAAAAAGAATTTTTATAGAGAATATTTACAATAATTGCTCAAAAGAAAGACCACAAAAATAAGAAAAAACAACGGAGGAGAAAGCATTGTCTAAGCTCTGGAATATTTTCAAGGCACATCGCAAACCATCCCAACAGTTGCCGAAAGTTTTGCTATTCCTCTCCACATTCAAGAGGAGTCCTACACAAAGGCACTTCAGTTACTCCAAAATAATAAATCGAAACGCAAAAATTGGTTCATGGTTGGGTCAAGTTATAGGATAAGTTCACCTAGTCCTCTCACGTTTCCATCGGTTTGAAAAATTAACATCCAGGTTTGTCGTCCCTCTTACCCAAAATAAGCTTAGGATACATGGTGTTGGAAACACATACAGCTCAGTTATTAAATCTATAGACTTAATATATAAGATATTTTGTTGTTTTGTTCAGCCGAGAGATATGAAAAAAGTGTTTTTTTGTTTAATTTGCACAATTCACGTAAAATTAACTCATTGAAAATTTCTTTATCCTTCAAGTTGTATTGTTTAATTTTTCAATTCACCCGTGCGTGAAGAACGGGTATACCAGCTAGTAATATTATAAATACTAAAGCGAGTTTGTTCGTTTGTTACGTTTTCACGCCTAAACCACTGAAACAATTTTAAAAATTCTCTCACCTATGTAAAGCATATAAAGCTACATTATCAGCGCATAAAATAGATACTAAAAGTAACTATTTAAATGTTTTTATTAAATGTCAAGCATTTATTACGTTACGTTTATTAAATGTCGAACGTTTATTACGTTACGTGTATTAAATGTTGAACGTCTATTACGTTACGTTTATTAAATGTCAAACTTTTATTACGTTATGTTATGAAACATTATATACATATATAGACAAAAATGAGACTCACATATCACCAAGCCTCCGGAAATGAGTTTGTACTGTGCCTGAGCCAGATAAGGTCTGATTTTAAGAAATCACATGACCCTTCTTGTAAAAAATACATGGCTGCCACTGGAACCAAAAGTAGAGCCAGTATTCATCACAAAACACAAAATATCTTTACTCGTCCTCCAATAAGCCCTAGCTTGACACCACTGAGTTGCAAACCGCAGTGGTTTGGAGTCAGTGGAATGCAAGCTGAAGAGCTTTTGGCTCGGAACTGTCCTTAAAATAACCAATGTGTAAGAGTTATCTGTGTCTCTGTGCTGCCAACTGCAACTCAAACTTCTGTTACAGAAGCAGTACGATGGGCTACAACCATTCACCAAATGCAGGAGTCTTCCCTCTATGTACTACCATGGAGCCGCCTGTAACTCGATATTTTTAAGTTGGTATCTTTCTTTGACCACAGCTTTTAACTATCATTCATATTGAATACATCCCTACAAAATTTTTCAACACTATCTCGAAGAAAAACTACTTTTTCTCATACATGTTGTACGACTTCGTTCAAACTCAGTTAATTGTTGAAAATTTCTTCTTAAAGTAGTGCTTCTCAAACTTTTTCAATGTTTGCGACACACAATATTCAATTATAGTTTCCAAAGCGGCCCTCCCCTTCCCTCCATGAAAGAATGTATGATGCTATACTTTGAAAAAAAATTAGCAATACAACTTTAATCTCTTAAGGTGTCGGTTTAATGTGCCCGCCTGCTTACTAATTACCACAGATGTATGTATATGTCTTTCCGAAGTACAATCTTTTTGTGTACTACTATTCATAAAATGATTCCGAAGGCTTTGGAATGCAGTAAAATGACCTTTACAGTGTTCGCGAAGGATTTACTTATTTCGGGATTGCTTATGTATTCCTTTTCTTCCTCCTCCCTTCCCCTCCTACATCACATACGCATGCCTACGTGGAAAAAGGGGTCATTGAGTATGAACGTACAAATCTTGAAAGTGGGTAGTAAAGGATTAATATTAATCCGGTACGTACCCTATTAAGCATAAGTATTATAATTTTTGTATATATCTTTATTTATGATTAGCCCATGGGGTCACTGGTAATTATTAAACTTGTTCTTAACTTAGTATTGTTAAATTAATAGTAAATAAGTTGCTCAGTACTGAAGCCTTTATAATTGTATTATGTCAGTGTAAATGTGCATTTTATTATTTTTTTTATGTCAGAATGTATTTTTTGTTTGTTTATTTTCAGTAAATTAATAATTTTTTAAAAATAATCTTTTGTTTTTGACTTTCAATATACTTGCACCCCCTCGTAGAGTTATTACTCCCCCCTAGGGGGTGCACCCTACAGTTTGAGAAACGCTGACTTAAAGGGGCAATCCTGACAAACATCAAATCATTACATCAAATCTTAACGATATATAGCACTCACAAACTTTAAAAGACCTATTTGAAACAAACTTGATTTGTAGTTTATAGTGGTACTACTAGTACTACTGACATCCTTCATATGCATAAACAAGGCTACCAAATTTCGTTTCTCTAGAATAACTCCGCAAAGATTTACCACTACTATCAGAAACACGTGATATATAAAAGTCCTTGAATGAACTAATTCTAATAAATTCATTTGTTGTTTCTTGTAGGGCTCTAGTGATCTCGGTAGTTTACTTTTCTACCGAGTATTATACAGCAAAATCCCTATTTTACTTTGACACTGAAGCATTTTTATTGAAAACAACACAAAATCTTCCGTGAATTGCTCTTGTTAATGAGTGTGCTTATTCTTTGCATCCTTATGCTTTGAAGAAGGCAGGCATGAATTTTCAATATTTTGCAAGCTTTATTTAGCTGCTATTTTTTAATTTAATATTTTTTACTGTTAAAATATTTTATTTAGTATTACTTTAATATTTTTTTATTATTTATTTTACTTAAAAACTTGCATGGAAATTACCGGAGCCTTATGTGGTCTTAGCACAATGGTTATTTAACTCATTTTGTGCAAGACGTACGATGCACCTGGATGTCAGTTATCATAACTGATGGGTAACCCCAACACTAACGCATTGTTATTGGTTTTAGTGGGGACAGCTGAAAGCTCTCGTTCATGAAATTCTTGAATTTATAGAGAAATTTATAGAGGGAGGTTTTGCTTCTGTTGGTGAGGTTCGGGTTGCGTGTGTGTGCGTGTCTGGATCATTCCAAAAAATTTGCCAGTCACTTCGTCACTATTTTTCTTTTTTTTGTGGTAGCCCTTTCAAAAAATTCTTGTAAATATCAATTGAACTTTATCTTTAACATGAAAGAGTTTTTCTTGTGTTTTGTCTTCGCATAATTGGATTTGCTGTGTTGCGAACTACTTGTGTTGCGCATTTGCATTTTATTTTAAATCATGCAATTTTTGATGATTTTTTAAAATTTTATTTTTGCGTATACCACCAACTCTCAATGTGTTTCCTCATATTTTTTGAATCTCCCTGCATATGTACTAAACGAAGTTGGAGTTATTAAAAATCGATATTTAGAGTTAGAAGTCTAAGATCAAATGTGTAATCTTTTTTTTTAAATAAGACTATATATTTTTTAAAAAAATTATCTATTACTTTTTTTTAAAAATCTAAATACACACATGACATTAAAATTACTTCTAGAACTTCCAGAAAAGAGGGTAATGGGAAATGCGTCATAGTTAATCAGCGTATTCGGACACGAAAGTAAGATTATTCAATATTCTGTGAATAAGATCAAGTGAATCTTTCTTGTTTCATGAAATTTAGAATATATACACAGAGGAGTGAATATAAAAACTAATTAACTCTATTCTTTAATCAGATTATTCAAAGTTTCTAATAAAAAAATACAAGGTGTGTCTCGCATTATTTTTTGGGCTAAAAAATATTAATTTTCTTTCAAATGGAAAAAATGCAATTTATGCTATTGTGGTTGCCTTTTCTTCCTTGTAAGAATTATGATTGATTGAATATTAACGTCGCACTGTTCAGCTACACGAGGGCTTTTAGCGACGAACCACGTAATTTTGAACCAAGGTCAAGTGACATGGACGACACCTGATCTGGTATCCCCCTCTACTAACTACCGCACAACACCAACGGGAGTGATCGTTTGGCAGCCTTTAGATTTAAAGTGCATTGCCGCCCCCACACGGCTGGTCTTTAGTACTGGCCTCGAACTCGTGGATGCGCTAAAGCCACGATCCGATACCTATACCTATACCACTCAGCTACCGTGGCCACATGAGGATTATGATGTACACATTAATCATTTCATCACTTCTAACTAGCGCGTCCTACTTTAAAAGTGGACATGGTATTTCGTATTCTGTGGCAACAAGGATATAATTTCTTTTGACATTTATCGCACGTAATGGTATTTATGTCTTGATAAGCGCATGCAGCATAACTTAGTATTCAGGACTTTAACTTTGTATTAACTCAGTATTTAGGATATACATATATTGAAGTTAATATTTATAGAATTTTCTTCTATGGAAACAGAATCCCATAAAAGAGGGCTACATAACATATTCTAAATGTCTAGCCATTCTACGAGTTTTATTATATTTTAAGAGATTATGATAACATTCAATCTATCTTTATAAAAAAAGCTACCTAAAAATTAAGAAAATGTTATAAAAAAACAACTTTTCCTTTACTACGTGTGCATTCGCAAAAAGCTGATTAACCTTTTCACTATAACTCTAACTGAAACCATAACAAGAGTAAAAGTTCAGAACAGCCTGTCGGAACCTAATGTCTTTTCGAATGGCCTCAGACAACAAGATGCACTAGCTTGCCTCCTCTTTTTTAATCTTACTCTCTTAAAGGTTATAAAAAACTCTAACATATTAATACTAGAAGAACAATTTTTTTTAATAAATCAGTACGGATTTTTGCTTTGCGATCAGTACAGATAATTGTTTTTCGGTAACCCGATGCACTTTAAAAGTCCTTCCTTTATTTCAAAAAGTGGAAGCAAATGAACTGTATCTTAACACAAACCAGAACAAAGCCAAATTCTTGTAAAGTACCTGTTTTAATTAACTTTATTTTGTAAAAACAGAATACAGATTTAATGTTGTCAATGGTTTCAGATATTTAGTCTCCGAACTTAACACGCTCAATGACATAACCCCAGAGGTTCACAGTCGAGGCACTGCTGATAAGGAAAGTTTTATGGACTTCAAAAATATTTAAGATCGATATCATATTTGAAACAGAGGAAGGCCCAATGTATGGAACAGGAATTGCAGATTGAAAAAATTAAGTATTAAGTACCATTGTATGGCTTAGTCTGCGTGTAACTTGACTCGAAATTTTAAAACGTTTTTCTCGAAACTATTTTTTTCGAGACTCTTGTCATGGTATCTCAAGTTCTATAGAACCAATTTATAGTTGGAATCTAATGTGAGCCTTTTCTAAGTATTAATCTATCCAATAGTTAAACTATACTAAAATTTCAAACTAATAGTCTTAATTTTTTTAAAAAAAATAAAAGGTAGTTTCAAATATTAAAAAAATTAATTTAAAAGACACTTTTATCAATGCACATTATTCAATTGAATTTATCAAAACACTTTTATAATGTATTATGTGCTGGTACCCTTATGTTAAAAAAATTAATAAACACTTTTATCAAAGCACATTTAAAATGTTGATTTATAAAATGTTTCTTTTTATGTTATTTTGGCTTTATCGCTGTTCCAGTTAATTAAATTTTTTTACAGAAATTCTAAATTAAATTGGTTTAATATGCATTTTAATTGTTAATGTTGATTGTTTTAATGTTGTAATTACTACTTTTTAATTTGAGGCTGTGACGCGTTTATTATTTTATGAACTACCTGTGGAAGTGATTCTGGGTTTCAAATGATAAATATTGCTCATTTCAAAGAAATCTCACAATTTTAATTCACCATTTAATATAGTTGTGGAATTTTATAAAGTTAAAAATTTCTACTTTTATGTATATTTCTACTTTTCTATTTCTATTTTTATAAAAGGCACATTTTCGTTCCCGGGGGCTAAGCAATTGCAAAGTGAGGGAGTGAATATTAAAATCGCATTGAAGGAACGGTGTTGCTTGCGAATATTACAATTTTAACATAAAATAAATACAACAGAAATTAACATTAACGTATTTTGCATAAAGATATAAATTATTTACAATACTTTAAGCATTCATCATACAAAATGTGTAACAATGTGTTACTTTTGCTAAGAAAAGATCAACTTAGGAAGGTGTTTTCAAAAATCAACCCGCAAGAGAGTTACGGGATTTTATAAATTAAAAAAAAACTATTTTTATCAGCTTTTAGATCTATAGACTTAAAATTTAACAAGTTCGGCTTTTTGTTCAGCTGAGATATGTGAAAAGCCTTTTTTTGTTTGTTTAATTTGCAATTCAAGTAAAACAAACTCATTAAAAACTCCATTATACTTCAATCTGTATTATTTAATTTTTCAGTTGACCCGTGCGAAGAACGGGTACACCAGCAAGTAATTATAAAAATTTTGTAAAATTATTGATTCTTTTGAAAATATAATTTGAGGTATCAAAAAACTAAGATTACTCGTTTCCAAAATCAAGGGAAAATTGTTTATGCCTTCTTTTTATATGAAGTATCTCAATAATTTTGTCCGCAATTGGAATATCGTTATGGCATTACATTAAGCTGTAATGAATATTGGAATAAAAATATTATGCAATTTTAAATCTTGTAATTTCATATAAAAAGGAATACCGAAGTAGATAGCAAAACAAGAAAAAGAACAAGATACAAGCAAAAGTACAAAATACAAGCAAAAGTAGTGATATATCTGATACTATAAAAGAAATAATAATAATAGTCCCACAGTCTTTCGTTTAGGTTTTTGTAAAAAACTGATTCAAATAGAACTTAAATAATTTGGACAACATAAAAATATAGAATAAAGGAAGGAACAAATGTGATGTGAAACATATAGAATTTTTTATAATTATCAATGAAATGTATTATAAATAGTTCATAACTTTTTATCGCACAATAAGAAAATTGAAATTTTAACATTTATATGACGTTGCATTTTATTTTTATAAAAATCATGGAATACAATTGAGATTTGAAACTAAACTACCTACAATACCATTGGAAAATATAATCTACTTATTTTGAAAGCTTTCAAATGTAACCATATGTTATGAATATAATCTGAAATGTTTGATGTAGCTTTGATTTGGGATTATTTATCCACATTTCAATTATTGTAATAGTCCTAATGAAAATACACAGTATAAGGAGGTATGAGTTAGGTGCTAAATCAACAAATACTTCAAGGTTACTCATTTGCCTATCGTTATGTACGTAAGAATCTAATATTAGCTGAGAGATCGGTGCAAATATCATTGGCGCCTGCTTAATTTAACAGATATATACGTATTTCTCTTGGTACTGACTACTTAACGTTACCATAGATTTTAAGAGTTAGCTACTATTCATTTACAGACAATGATTTTTTCATGAATGATCTGGTAGTATCGTAACTAAAAACTAGAAATATAAATCACACAGAATAGTATAAAATAATGATATATTAATTCTTTTCTATTGTGTAAATACTTTGCGATGCCATATAATGTATGCACACTACCGATAATTATGATTGAGATAAAGTAGTAAAAAAAAATTCTCAGTATTCAAATGCACATATGTATGTATGCAGGCATACGAAGTGATTACATAAATATATCAATACAAAATAACTCGAGACTTATGGAGCAAATTCTAGGTTAATTCAGAAATTATTTTCATTTGTATAACGATGTAAGAACACAAGAGAAATATTGAAACACACATAAAAAATAACACGGATTATTTACTTAAAGTAAATCGGAGTGTGTTGTCCCGTTTAAGGTACATTTTATTTGTCAATATTTCATTGATTATGTATACAAGTTAATTCTCTTCTTAGTATGGAAATAAATAAGAAATTTAATGTTAAAGAAATTCATTTAATTGTGGCATGTTCCCCATATACCGGGTGAGCAAAAAGTTAGTATAAACTTTAAAAATTTATAAAACCCATGAAATTAAACAAAATAAAAAAACGGTTTGCAGGTTTAGCATCAGTAAGTCACGGGACTTTTTTAAGACAAAAAAAAACAAGAAAAAAACCGATAGGTGGAGTTTTGTACATAAGTGAAAGAAAAGACTCGTGAATAACAGAAATAACGTAACCAAATCATTTATTACAGCAGCATATGTTCTACATATCCATCACCACAAGGAAGAACACATTCCAAGCTTGTCACAAATCAGCCACGGCAGAGTGCAGAATGTCCGCTTGTATACATGACAGCTCTCAGTGGATCACATCTTTCCTTTCCAACATTATAGATGGACGGGCTAATACAACCAGGAAAATTAATATCCCCTCAGCAATAGTCTACTGGGGTCAGATCTGGAGACCAAGGAGGCCATGTAAACTTGCAACGTTTGCTAATGATTCTTGGAATTGGTAGTCTGGATCTTACACGATCTTCGACAGATCCAATTTCCTCAAATCGCTGAACAAGCTTTATGATGCGTACAACTCTTGAAGGTTCTTTTCCAGTCTTCACACTTTTCTGAAATCGGAATTTACGCAGTGCAACAGTCGTTGATTCGTTGTTCATGAAAAAAAGCTTCCCCAACAGAGCTTAGTCTTTCTCACTCAGCATCCTTGTTCACTAAGTTGACATGCAACGGAGAATTAAATCTAGATTAAGATAAGTATTTGTAATCGCCTGTCTCATTTGTATATTTCCAGTGCAGTCGCTTGTACCAGCGCCATCTGTCGGCAAGTTTTTTCCTTATCTTAAAACCCGTGACTTATTGATGCTAAACCTGCAGACCTTTTTTTATTTTGTTTAATTTTCCAGGTTTTATAAACTTTTATAGTTTATACGGACTTTTTGCCCACACGGCATACGGAGAAGATGCCATCAGTTATGGAGTAAGATGCAACAATACCACAGTAAAAAAAAATACGACAAACATTACCACGTTAAATGCGAAAACTCAATAACTATAGAAAGACAAAAAAGATATTAAATTCTTTCATAATTAGTTTGCTAAAAACAAATTTTCCTGCAGAATGGTCTACAGCAGAATGAAGTAGTACTAGACTTTGGCCCTGCACAACCTCGTCCTATGGAGATCCCCTGTGTAATCTTCACAGCCTAACTATTAATTGTAGTAATATTCTATAGGATAATATGCATGTTATAAAATGAAAAAAAATTGAGTTCATTTAATTTATTTCTTCTTCCCCCAAGTACAGGGGGCAGATGTCCCACACGATTATTTCTTTATTGTGGCAGTGTTATGGCCGTTTCTACATGCATCATATGTGTAACATTATGCGTAGCTCAATTATGTTAGCAATGTCTTATTTAAAATATCTAGTTCGCTTATGAACTTTAAATTTGAGGAACGGAATATTATTATACTAGTTGTACTCACCACTTAAAATGCTCACAAGATCGAAGAATAAGACTGATTAAAAACGATTAATTCAGATAAATTCACAAGCCATACTCAATGTTGGTCCAGACTCTTCACTCAAGAGGTTCAAAATTGCCATCTGTCGAAGCATACATGTACAAACTGCCGTTTTCCCCCGAATTATCTTATACATTTACGCACAAAGCTGTGAAAATTTTTGTACACTTTTTAACTATTTTATGATTTTGGGGAGTTATAAAATTCAAGATGTTCAAATATATTTACATGATTTCGAAGTACATTTAACATTAAATTGAAATGAAAACTGATAGAATTCCAACGCCTTTAACATTTTATTATTACATGCCTTACTTCTTTACATTTTATTCCATATATTTAGGAGTATCCTAATATAGCTTAATTTTTTCATTTTAAGATACGTAAAATAAAAAAAAAATATTACACTATTGTACACAGTATTTAATAGATAACTAGGAATATCGTATTACATTGTTATCTTCTTAAAGTTTTTTTATTTAATGGGGGCAAAAATGCATCTATAAGTGGTTATTTATTTAAAAGACAGTGTATCTATATATTTTTTGACAGTGTTATGAATTATTTATTGGTTAAATAAGAGCTTATTTTTGGCTAGTTTAGTAAACCTAACATGCTTTACTTTTTATACCAAATAATTGCTTGGATTCATTGCTCTGAAAGAAATTTATTCCCAATGAAAAATATATAGAACACTATTAAGAACGTAATCCCTAATAACAGGTTACAGTTTTTTATTATTACAGAATTGTATCAATATACTTTTTACTTATTATATGTGTTTCCAATTTCTTGTATCCGCGCAATCGCAATGCTACTGCACATATACCAATATATTTCTAATAATTTTCTTGATATACAGTTACATATAATCTGAATGCAATTTCTCGTCTGTTCTTTCTCGCACATTATTTCAACCACCATTATAAATTATAAACAAATGTATTTTAATCCCATAAAGCCAAATAATTCGTTTCCATGTATCATATATTCAATTAATATCCTCTTTCGCTCACCCAGTTATTTTAAAAAGATATTCAGTTGTGTTATTTTATTGCTTTTATTTCTTTTTTATCATTTAATAAATGCTTTAATTTGACATTATTCAAATATATTACTTTAAATGCTACCTTAAAATATCTATATTTTAATTATAAATATAGTTCATGTAATTTCTAAGAACACACTGCTGGGTCTCCCAGAAGGAACAGTGATGTCACAGCGAAATTTATTTGGCAAATAACATGTTGTACAAAGATTAAATGATTAAAATTACAGCCTCTTGTGACGCGTGGATGATATAATGACGAAATAAGTCGTGAGTGTAGCCGCCATTGTTGGCTATAATCGATGTCTCACGCATCGAATCAAAAATTCTTTGGATTTGCCATTGGGGTACATCAGTCCATGCGTCTTCCACATATTTCCAAAGTTGATCTGGTGTAGCAGTTGTGGGTGTATCCTGGGACAGTCGTTGTGTAAGCATGGACCACACGTTTTCGATTGGCGATAGATCGGGAGAACAAGCAGGCCAAGTACGCAATTTAATACGATGGGTAGAGAAGACTTGAACATTGCGCAACAAGTGCGGTCACGCATTACACTAATGGAATATGGCTGAAGGAAAGCGCTGAATCTGTGGAAAGACCACGAGCTCCAACACCTCCGAGATGTAGTGCTGACTATTCAGTGTTCCAGCAATGTGTACTAGAAAGGTGCGGCAGTGAAATACAATGCCACCCCAAACCATGATACTGGGTCTAGCACCAATGTAGCGATGCATCACGCAACAGTTCAGCAGCGTCTCGCCACGATTTCTCCACACTCGAACTCGACCATCGCCATGTTGCAGGCAGAAGCGAGATTCTTCAGTAAACACAATCTAGTTCGGTACCATTGTCAATGCCTGCTATTCATTGCATCATTGGTTGTGCAAACGCCTGTATCCCGGCCAAGAATGAAAGAAGCAATGAATATATTTCGGATATTCCACTGTCCTGCAAACGGTGTCGAATGGTACGAGGGGACACCAAATGATACGTAACAGACTGAATTTGCTGTGCTATGGTTCATAAAATGGTTGCGCAATTCATCACTTCCATGCGCACATTCCGCTGGTCATAACGGACTGTGGTGCAACGAGGTGGGTGCTATCGGCCGAGTCGGTCCGTCCTTTTCTTCTGCATCCAACGATGTCAAATTCTCATCACAGTTGCTTGGTTTGGTCCTACACCTCGGTAGCATTCAGAAACTAGGTGAAGAGTCACTCGTTGTCTTCAAAGGGGGAAAAAACACGAAAAAAACCCCGAAATAACAATTGTGGTATTGCAAATCGCCAGTCTATTCTTTTCTTATATAGCGCTAGTAGGGGCACTACGGTCATCCATGATGTGCATCTACACTAAAACGCTAATAATTTGCATATATTTTATGACCGCTAATGCATGATGTAAATTTTACATGGTTTGCATGCTTCTTTCAGAGTGTTGCGTTTTGTATGTGTTGTTTTGTGCATTTATGTTGTAAATTTATCTATTATGAATTTTTAGGCTGCTTTATTTAAATGTTTTTTACAACCTCTTGCTTATTAATTCAATATTTTATTACAAAAATTTTAAAAGTTCACCATGAAATTGGTTGTATTTTTGAAAGTAAAAAATTAAAAGTTAGTTAAAATAAAATAAATTTTTATTATAAATTAACACTTAAATGTTTCTTGAAAATACTTAACGTAAATAAAATAATTTTAAGCCATAAACATTTTTGAATTCTATTTGAGGAGCCATGTCGTACAAATAATAGCGATCATTTTAATGTTTTTGTGTGATTACTGTAAAATATTAAATACATTTGCTGTTGTTGTCATGTCCTTTCCGAAGGGAATGAATGAATGTTGCCAGAGCCTGAGACAGGTTGGACTTCTACACGATAAATGGCGACACCACCTATCTTCACCTTCACAATTTAAGCATGGAACTGGAGGAAAGGGAAATATTCTCCTGAACCCTGCCCCCATGGTTTCTGTTGTGATCTCCTACAAGGCTTTCCGACCCACTGAATTAACGAGCACGTCTATTTAATAAATTGATATAAAATAAGATGTTCCTAAGCTTGGCGACGTTTTCATACTTACATCTAGATCAAACACTTTGATTCGTTTGAAACATAAAGCGTGAAATAATGTTTAAAGATAGTTACGAAGTTGTTAGACATCTAAAATTGAATACAAACCAATGCAAGAAAAATTAATTTATTACTCTTCCGAATGGGTGGCGTGGTTAGTTTGTCGCAGGCCTTCTGCCCTTAAGGTTGTTGGTTCAACACCAGCCCAGATTGGTGGATTTTCATGATGCAGAAAATCGACAGCGGTCATTGTATGTTTTAACGGCGTAAAAGACCCCAAAAGTGTCTTTTCCCGAATTATAGGACTGAAAAGTTTTAAAATCCCAAGGGGCACCCCCTTTAAAAAAAAAAATATTCTCTATTCTAAAGCTTTATGAATCATTAATAATCACAATAGATGAAGCATACAAAAACAGAAATTGTAAAAACAATAGAATTTAAAATATGTACAGATGCTGCAGTATTATAAACATTGCAGATGTATAGGACAGCTCTTATATATAAAATAATTTATATAAAACATATATAACATAATTTTTGCTTAGCCAACCTTCCTCCTTTTTGCTAATAATACTGTACAAAATTCTATCGAAAATAATGAATAAAATATCTAAATCCATTGTGCAAGAATAAGATAACTTACCTAAAAGTTACATTCAAAAGTGAATGTTTTGTCCTAATTCTGGTACAAAAAGTTTTTAAATTTTTGGGCCCAATACAAATTCAAAGCAAGGGAAATTTTCTGAATGGTAGCCTTGAAAAAAATGGAAATTTATATATATATATATGTAAAATTCCCAAAAATTTGATTTATAATAGCTCTTGAATTATTTAAAGGGCCCGGGCCTTCAGAACAACCATGTAAATTTTTTTAATTTTGCTACCCGCCAAGGATTTTGAAACTACCCTCCACCTCCAAAATCCCTGATATCCCCCCACATATAAAAGTGAGATCTGGAAAGCCCCCTCTTCGCTCTTCTCTGTTCAAAACAGAGCCAGCTTCTGCCGCGCGTTATTTTTTTGTTTGTTGTCTTTATGTGTGTGCCCCTTTTTTCTTTTTTTTTTTTTCAAGTAGTGCAAAAATTGGGGTTAATAAATTACAAGATAACCCCTTCGATACTACAGTAATCGTCCATTCGCCCTAACAAAGGTTACTCACCACCGGGCCCCGCCCATCCTTTTTTCACTAAACTGAGCATTTGCCCGACAAATTACCCCACTATAAGTTTTATTATATATATTATTAAATTTTAAAAACAATATTTGTAAAAAATATGTGTAAAATATGACGCTCTCTTTTTGTATAGTTAACTGTTATTAACATTTAAAAAATAAAACAAATTTTATGCGAAATAATTGGTCCTTTTTTAAAGTTTGAAAATCGATCAATGATTCTTATTCAAAGAACTTCTTCCAAAACACGCTATTGTTACATTTTTGCATCAGAATTTGATTTTGGTAACCATTGTGTGGAATGTTTTGTGCTATACAAGTTTCAGATATGGTTTAAGCAGGTAGAACGAATTAAGATTTTCTCCCCGATATGCCCTTTGATTTCATAAAAGATATATAATAATTTTCATTCGAAATAAACATCTGATGGAGATTTTAGAAGAATAGACTTTATTGCCGTATGGTTGTGTTGAACAAGTCAAGGTTTTAATTTAAAATTTAATGAATAGGGGCCTCCCGGCATGTTTTGTAGTTGCCTGTTAGATATTCAATTTCGTATTGCAGCTACGTTTTTATTTAAATTTATATTCAAAACTTTGAAATAATTTTAAAAGTTTTCCCTGTACTTTGCTGCTGTTCGAAGATCAATTATTAACACTGGTTTATTGTATTTTTAGCTTTTTTTTATATAAGCTGGGAAATTTATAATACAGATGTAAATAGAATAAAGATCGAGTAGAAATAAATATTTTATATATTCGGTTTTCGTTATATATTTGTTGAAAAACATTAAACATTTATTATTGTGAAATATGTGTTAAGTTTTCATAGAATTTCTCAATATCGTATACAGCCCATGAAAAATACAAATAAATTGCAGTTATTTTTCACAGAAGTCAGATTAATTTATGAGTACATAATGTAGACATAATATGTTTTAATTCCATGTATGCAAATATATATATAATATGTTTCATATCAAATACATTTTTAACAATCCCCAATTTAATTTAACCTCATATTGTATGTCCTTGCTTTCGCCGGTAATTTTTAAGATGTTCTCTTTGGAATCAAATGTTAAAATTTTTTCTTACAACTATATGAACTGATGTAATCATGTTTGTTCAATTACATAAAAGAACTTACAAAAATATGTTCATTGAATATAGATAACTCATTCATTTTGTACGTAAGAAGAAAAGAGTGAGGATCTTTTTTAAAATTTTAAAAAAATGCCTTGATGAAATAACAATACATAGAACATCAGGAGAAATATTACATTTGTAAGCTTTAAAAAGGGATCAAGTCTTATTAAAACTAAGTTTCTGTAAAAAAAATGAACCATTACCAAATCTTGCTCATAGGAATATCCTTCTTCTTTTGGAAGTAAGATTAAAATGAGGGAAAAAACTGTTGAAAATATCTCATGAATTGTGAAATGAAACAAAATCCCCCATGAAAAACCAACATTAAACTTTGTCTCAGAATAGGATGAAAAAATTGATTCATAAATTTTTCGTCTTCATTTTTGATTGAATTTTTTCTTACTCTTATTTTCATTAGATTTTATGATTTGAAATCTTATTTAAGTGAGTTATTCAAGTGCCTCGAAATTCATTATAAGTATATACCTATTTAATAAAACAATTCGTCCTATATAATTGCATAACAGGGAAAAGTATGTGAAACTAACGACAATTCAAATTTAAAGTACAATAACTAAAATTCTAAAACATAAAATTATTTATGGTTGTAATGAATATTAAAAGAAGAAAATTAAGAAAATTTGAAAAAAAAAATGTAAATAAATAGTTTTAATGTTATATATATAACATACAGTTTAATTTGAATCATTAATTTTATGGTAATATAACCTTATCACTAATTGCATTCAGAAAAAGAAGTACTTTTTAAAATTGAAAATAGCATTTTGTAAGATAAAGTGCGACACATCTAGAATGAGTATGCAACTTAAGAGAGAGAATCTCTGAAATATCTTTTTTAATTCAAATTGACTAGAGATAAATTTAAGTTAATTCGTAACCATAATCACATTCGAAAATTCCATAAATGTTTGACTCTTGTCCCATTTATTCTTGAATTATTCATTATATATAACATTTTTCTCAATAAATAAATATTCATCCTTTGACAGATTTTAGCATATCATTGTTCCTTTTGTCTTTTGCCGGTGTGGTATATATTATTATATGCATAGAATCCAAAACAAACTTCATGAAATTTGCACATCATATACATTATGTGATGCTAAAATTATTTAAATCAATAAAATGCAGTTATATTTATGCAATTGATGTTTTTTTCTTAATATATCTTTTCGTAAATATTATGTTAAGTTTCATGGAAATTGTCAGTGTAGATGTACTTCGGTACTTAAATGTTAGTGAATAATTCAAATATATACTTCATGCCTCATTCAGCATTCTTTTTATTAAAAAATTATACATGAGATATGAAATACTGGGTACATCACACCGTTAGTTGTGTTGAGTAAACATCTAATAGAAAAATCGATGTTCTAAGTATTTAGATGCAAGATGCATATAAGAGAAATCTGCTTTAAATGGTGATGGCACGGAGACAAAATTCACTTATATTTAATGCGAAGAATAGAGAAAAATGTATTTTTTTATTGAAAAATTTGAAAACGCTTCCTTCTCAAATATTAAATCATTTGTTATACGTTTCGTAAAAAGAGATTGAATCATCTCCTCTTTGAGCGAATTCAATCAAAACTGCATCAGAACTTTATTTTTTAAATTTCCTCCAAAAATTTTTTTGCACATATTAAAATCTCTATGTAACTGTTATATCCTTCATGATAAAAAATGTCACTTTCTTAGTATATCAGATATTGTTATCGTAGAATCATTACACAGGAGAATAATTGGCTTTATCTCAATTATTTATGACAAAAAATGAAGACATTTTCTACTTTAGTAAGTAAAGTTTTGCTGTATTACACAGTACGTAATTTTTTCACAAAAAAAGTATTAATTGTTAAATAAGTACATGGCTCTGGTTATACTAATATTATTAATATTATTAAAGATGTTATGATCATCTTCCGACAGGCTGTTAGGATTGTTTTAAAAGAAGATAACACAATTTTTTTATCATACATTACCAATATAAGTACAAAAATATAATTTTTTAGCAAAAAGACATTTTATCATTCATTTCCTTGCTTTCAACCATATTTAATTTTTTTACTATAAAGATGAGTTTTTTAAATTCATATAACTCCTTTTATGTTCAAGTCTTGTGAAAATAAATGAACATTATTTTTTAGACAGCTGTTTGTAAAAAAAAAAAAATGTAACACCATGAAGGAATCATCAGAATTAAATGAACTTTGCAGCAAAAATCAATTATAGGATGTTACGTAAAATAGTAAGGTTTCAGAGCTACCGCGCATGCGTGGCGTGCGCAGTGCCCTCTGAGCTGATGCTGAAAGCGTAAAAATAGAGGGCTGTAGTGGGACGTTGAAAATAGTTAATAATTATTTGTTAGAGGCGAACGTTTAGTGAGACATAAGTATGCCTCCACGACGAAATAAGGAGAAATTCCAACAACTTACGGAGTTTGAACGTGAGAGGATTATCGGCCTTCGAGAAGGAAGATTTTCCTATCACGCAATAGGAGCTCGTGTGCAGCGGAACAGTTCCACAGAGTAATGCGAGTTTGGAAGAAGTGGACCAATGAGCACCGAACAACTCGAAAAACTGGCAGTGGAAGACAGAAGGTGACATCAGCGTGCGACGATCGACACCTGCTCCGCATGGAGGTGAATGACAGTACAACTTCCTCCAGGCAGTTGGCCGCACATTGGTCTACTGCTACAGGTAAACTAATGTCGGCTTCGTTGTCTGCTGCACCGTGGATTGCGTGCTAGGGTGCCTTTATATAGGATACTCCTCATGGATAACCATCGACGGTTGCGTCTGCAATGGAGTTATAGGCACAGAGCCTGGCAAGCTGATTTGTACTTTGTCTTTTTAAATGAATCACGCTTCAATTTGAGGGCCCATGATGGCCGCATTCGTGTTAGACGCTATGTCAGTGAACGCTGCCTTCCAGAGTGCGTTAAAGAACGGCATAATGGCCTAACCCCTAAAGTTTTGGTTAGAGGTGCGACTTCGCATCATGGACGATCCAATTTGCTACGAATTGATGGTAATCTCAATAGCAATGGGTACGCCGGCCAAGTGCTGCAGCCTGAAGTCGTTCCCTTCCTTCAAGGCATCCCTGGAGCTAACTTTCAGGAGGATAAAGCACGCCTACATATTGCAAAGACACATGCAACTTCTTCCTTGGCTTGTTTATTTGCTGGATATATTGCCTATTCAGCCCGTGTGGGTTTTGGTTGGTCGGCGTCTTGCTCGTGATCCGCGTCCTACAGCTTCAAAAGACGAACTTTTGCTGCTCATACAAGCAATATGGAATTATCTTCCACAAGCAGACATTCACAATCTGTTTGATTCCATGACACGTTGTACAGTAACACTTATGGCAGCGTGTGGTGGCTACTCTGAATATTTATTTTGGATACTTAATATTGTTTTTTTTTTTTGAAAATTTCGTAATTTATTTGTACTAATTCAAGTAGTTTGTGCATTAAATTTCTTTTAATTCTGATGATTCCTTCATGGTGCTGCATTTTTTACAAATAGCTGTTTATTTGTGTTGATAAAAAGATGTTTTAATCAAATCCAATGAAATAGTAAACTGTTATATTCGTTAAAAATTCTTGTCTTATCTAAATGATTTTGTAAAAGCAGTAATTTTGGCGAAGCGTGTTCTTAGAAAGAAAATTTTTATTTAATTATACCGATTTGCCATTCGATCGAATACGAGTAGTTAATATAATCAATTTTTTTTTCAGATGATTCTGTAAATACTGAATAATAATGTAGAAACTTATCCGATTTTGAAAAAGTTCATTTATTTATACCATGATACTTTTCTTATTTCCTTTTTGAGTGTCTTTACAAATGATTGCTGATAAAATGTAATGTGCCATGGTTCATATACATTAATTTAAAAAAGATCACACTAAAATACTACACACACTACAAATAAAATTGAAAAAATAAGGAAACAATAAGACACTTGCTACTTATTGTATTTCATGGACGAAAAATGTAGCTATTCTCGCATTAATAACAAAAAATGTCAAGTTGATCGCATTTTTAATGTTTGTTATTCATTTTTACATGTCCATGATGCATACGAGTTTCATATTCATTGATTTTAAAAATAATCCTACATTATCTAAAACAAATCTTTCTATACATGAATAAGGTTTTCTGATGCTGTTATAAATGTACTATACAGTTAGTAAAAATGGGGAGCAGAAAGTTGAATTTAACTGAAGAGAAGCACCAAGAACGATTTGCCCTTATATTCCAGCGCTTTCGTAAAATATCTGCTTACGTCAAAGATCGAGATGTCATAGATTTTCCAGTAATTTCCAGAAGCATCCATATGGTCTCCAAGTCACCGAAAATGGTGGTCAAAAATGATAAAAACTTGGCTGTACCGCCAAGTTTCCATTTAAACGACATTTATATCTGGATGTTTAATACTTTAATATATTTTCTATGGTATTTATTTTATGATAGAGTATAATATTTCCAAGCAAAGTTGTCCCTTATATTATACACTTTTTATCATAAAATAAATACAATAGAAAATAAATTAAGTATTAAAGCACCCAGATGTAAATTATTCACATATATGTGAGGTAAACAATAGTGATTGTATAATTGTACAATGGGTTGTTTCCCGTAAGGCGGACAGAGGGTATCCTCCTCCCCCTTCCTAGTAAATATAAAAATAATAAGCAATTTACAACTTTTTGTATATTTCATGCCCATAAAACGATCACAACCCTCTTTACTTAGAAAACACATTGAGTAAATTACGCGTTGAAAAGTAAGGAATATATCCACGCGCAAAGGAAATTATATTTGTGTATGCGTGTGTTTGTGTGTGTAAAACGACCTTGAACTTATCGACTTATATTTAATTATATTTTTTATCAAAAAAATATTTAAAACTCATGGTATTTAGAGAGACCCAACTATTTAGAAATAGAGTCAAGCAAAAACGAATATAAAAACAAAATTTTGGAATAGTATATTAAGAAATGAAATCAATTATAAAATTTACATTGCCATGTGCAATGTGTAATTTAAAATTCACCACAGTTGAAACCCAGCCGATGCAAGCAGAACGGACACAGAGCTTGTACATAAAACATTGAATCAACAATTTCTGTTTTTTCATGCCTGCCACGAATGTTGTTTTCTTTGAGTACAAGAAGCACTTATAATGTTAATATTATCAGCAGTAGAAATATAAAGAATTTCAAACGTATAAGTTGAGTCTTCATTTTCAGGAGATTAAAAGTCAAACAGTTACTCAACCACTTTCTTCTTCTTTTTTCTTGACTTTTAGTAGATTTGTTTTGTATATTCAGTATTCACTGTTCTAATTTTTGTTTACCCTTATTTTCCTCCTGTGTTTCATTTTTTTATGAGAAGCTCGCTTTTTACATTTGATTACCAAGGGACATGCAGAGTAAGTAACTTTTTCTTTGGTCTTATGTCATACATGTTGGAAGATTTGATGTACTTTTTTGTGTACAGTAAGATCATTTAAGAGAAGCACGTCACCAAATATAGGTAAACTACACTAGCATTTTTGATCACAAATTATGGCCTGCGTCATTTTAGTTTTGGCGTGGGTTCCAGTCTTAGTTCTCAAAGGCTTTCAAATACATGTTAAAACTGTCGAGGATCTGAATCCTCCCGTTTGTGTGGTCTAAAAGTGTTAAGATGAGTGCCAGTTAAGGTATCGTTCTTGTCACCATCGTTTTTCACAGTTAAAGATCTATTGTCAGATACCCTCGAAAATTTAAAGTGCACCGTTACTAAAACCATTAACTGTGCAAACAAATTTTCACTTCTAAATATATTAGTTTTATTAAAAGTCCTTTTTAATGATTTGGGTTATTTAAAATTAAAGAAATAAATTTAACATCTTGCGTTCTGTATAATAATGTATTATAGAACAGTAATATATATATATATATATATATATATATATATATATATATATGAGCCTGTGAGCTGCTTTCAGTAAATTATTGAAGTGGTTATTGATGCTTCACCATTTTACACTTTTATAAATATTTGATGTAAAGGAAAACGAAGAAATGGATTTCTAATATTCTAAAAGAAATTAGTGATGCAATGAAGTTGTAGCATCGACTAAATCTCTATAAGAGAAAATTTTACTTTAGAAAATGAATTTCTCTCATGTTTATTGTCAAGGGGGACTCATTGGTAGTATAAAATAAACTCTACTTCGAGTATTTTGTTTGAACACTTTTTGAAAAATGAGAAATTTTAAAATTTTATTTTCTAAGGGTTATTTTCTACAATTTATTTTCTATATTCTTTTATTCATAACAAATATTCATACCCTTTATGCTGGTTAAACCTATTATGATATTGAAATATAGCAAGAAAGCAAGTAAATTTATGTAGTAAAACTTTGGAAAGGGTCACATTCCTTAAAAATAGGGAAAAAAGGAATTTTGTTAGCCCCAATACAACTGAAATATTAACTATTTCGAAAGAATATTAAACTGGCTAAAATTAATGAATACACTACTAAGTAAATTTCACATTTTTGGAAATTAAATTGAATTACTGACAGCTCTTTAGATTTATTTCATATTTTAATAACTCTGCTATGCATGCATTTTAAACAAAACATTTTTAATAATGAACAAGGAAATTTTAAAAAGTTGTTGTTGGTTATGCCACCTGATCGACAGTAGCATCAAATCAAGGTCCATGAAATTCATCGCGGCAAAGGGCTAGATTTTTACGCCTGTCGTTAGCCTTAGCTGTGAGCACCATGCAGGTGACAGTATGAGTTTGCTCGGTTCTACGCCAATTTTGATGGAGAACATCCTACGGGTAGTAAGGGGCCTCCCACTTCTCTTTCCCTTCCACCAATCTTACGAGAGGACTTGCGGGTAGACGGCTATTTAGAGTACCCCATGCCGCGAAGAAACTATACATTTACAAACATCTATGGCCTTACGGGATTCCAACCCAGGCCTTACGGCACTGCAGTCATCACAATATATTGGATGAGCGGCCCTTTTAAAAAGTAAATATGCTTTATTGTCAAGCTTTGTACATGAATTGCTTACCTGTAGAAAACATTATATTTAACAAATACAATCATTATAGATTTATTTGTATTTATCATTAAATTCTTCTCGTACTTTAATTTAGATAAGATATTTGTAAAATAAGCTATAAGAGGGTATACTTTATTCGGATGAAAAATCCATTATTCTTTTTTAATTAAAAATATTGATTTTTAATATTTTTAAAATTTTAGTTTTGTTTGGGCTTTTACTTATGTAGTTATATCTTCTTATAAAAAAATTGTGGAATTTTTAAATAGGCCCTGATTTTTCTTTTATCATGTATGGTGTTTTTGAACTTTCTCAGAAATTAGTAAGTACAAGAATAATATGTTAACTAAATATTTTACATAAATAAATAATTACAAGAAATACATTGAAGCATACGTAAAAATAATCCAACTATCACAAAATTTTAAAGTAAATTCTATGAATGTATTGTACCAACGATTATTTGTAGAAAGCCATTTATTGTTAAATAATGAACTCTGGTATAAAGTGGACATTACATTGAATGATGTTCCCCAAATCTCTTGTTCAACTTCTAACCATCCGGATTAAGGCTGTTATTGTTATCAAAGCATTTATCTTTGGGTATTGAATTATGTAAGCTATGCACAAACATAATGTATTTATACCTTTATACTATATACAGGTGGTTATATTAATAATGGAAATACGGTGAAATTAAGAGGAACGTTTTTGAATGCACTTCATAATCATTAAAATATAATAACAGCTACCAGATTTTTTAATAAATAGACATGTATGAATTTTGGAGCATGTTGTAGCTTTATTGGAAGTCTTGGAATTTTTCCAAACTCGTAAAATGTTTGATTTCTCAGATTTTCAAAGATGCCAAGTTGTAGGAGCCCGTCTAGTTGGAGCAAGTGTGAACGAAACAACTTAACATTTAGGCTTTTCTAGCCCCTTAACAGTCGCGTAATTTTGAAGAAAACTGTCATAAAATTGTCTATTTGTTTTATTCAAGAAAAATATATAAAACTAAATGTATGCTAAACATATGTATTTATTTTTAAATTTTGGGTAAATTTTTAGCTTGAAATACAGAAATTAATTTTTTAGAAAAGCCAACATTTAGAAGTATTATGACTGAATGCTGGTTTTTGGCAAGGAGGAAAATAATTAAAAAACATATGTTTTAAACATTAAAGAAGAATTTTATAACATTTATAGACATTGGAAATACACATTAGTAATTTTTTCTTGTGAGATAAATTTCAAAGTACGAGGTAAAAAAAGCCAACATCACACGTAACACAAGTACAGATCCATCATCACTGCTCTCAGATTCAGTAACCGAATTTTCAAAACAATCAGTTATTTCAGAATCCCTCTCAGATCCATTTATAGTTAAATTAGAACCCGATTTACTTCCTGACTAACTCCATAATAAATGCAATTTTAAAGTATATATATATATATATATTGTATCATAGAACGCAACCCAAGTGTACTAACGAAAAGTGGAACTAAGTAACTAGGCTACGGTTGCAAAAACATATCGTAAATATTTATGTTTAATTATGGTAACATCTAGACTAAAATAAAATAACTTTCTCTAAACACGTTGCTATAATAATCTGGGTACTGCCATCTGGTGAGAAATAAACATGGTTTCGTGCATAAGAAATAGATAGTTTTAGCGCGTTACTTTTGAACACTCCAGCCCGGAAATATCACGGGCACGAGAAAGGTTGACGGGAGCGAGAAGCAAGGGGTTAGAGTACGGTGTCTGGAGTCATGACAGCATGCACACATGGTGGCAAAACAAGCTCGGCAAAGCAAAAAAGAAAATGGAAAGAGAAACTCACATACAATGAAAGGGAAGGGGAATGAAGTTGACTATAATGTCGAAAAAGCAAGCAATTGTAGCAAAAGTGAGAATAAAGCTCAATCAGGATCTGGATTCTCCAGTGTCAATCATTGCAGTTAGAATGCGCCTTCATAACACCTCCGCTAGGCACGCTTCAAAAGTTTCACCCATAGCACGTGGCATCTCTCAGCTGATCACCTCATCCTTATATTTGAAGATGATTTAATCCTTTTTTGGTCAGATTTGACATTAAAATATATTTGATATAAAATAATATTTAAAATAGAATCGGAATTGAGATATTTATACGAAAAGCCCAAAAGGTATATAATGTTAGTTATCACCGTGTCATCACTGTTTATATTTTGAAGATGCCTTGTAGCAGTATTCACAAATCATCTTACTATGTTCAAGGGGTTGAGTTTTTCGTATAATGCATTACAAAATTTTAATACACTTTTCTTAATGTCCCGAGAAGCGAGAACAGTATATTTTTTCTAAGTTCATGGTAATGTTTCTCTCGTTCTTCGTCTTGAATGGGGCGTTGTATATCGAATATTTCTTCATTCCTGAGTCAAAATAAACAAGGCATGTGACTGATATACTCAGACCGTCTTCGCAATTGCTCTTTAAAAATCGTGACAAAGTTTTTCTAGTTACGTGCGCGAGGATCTGAGTGATTTTTATTCCTATTTAGATATTTTGGGAGATTATTTCACATACATTGAGAATTGAATAAAATATAATCATTGTCAATGCACGTGGCATCCCTCAGATGTATCTCAACTCTCAGCAAAAAAAACTATTAAACACATAAATTACAAAATACTTATTTCGAATTATTTTCGTAAAAACTGACGTCGTTGAGAGCGCTGCATCTGTCCGATTCAATGGTCCCTGCCACCCAAAAAATGAAGAAATAGCCCTCGTATTGACACTGAATCCAAGGGCGATAGACGAAAGGCACAGATGGAAGAAGAAAGGAGCGTTTCCAACCCACCGTGTGGATGGAGCACCGAAACTATTTTTGTTATGCATCTGGTGAGATTAGAGCGCCTAACAGAGGTATAAACAGAACAGTTACGGCAAAGCATCGACTCCCAAGCCACTTGTCACAGTTGTTAATGACAAACGTTGTCTACAGTATTGTTACACTCACAAAACCAAGTATGTTGATAAGTGAAAAGAATGTAATATTGTCTGTGATAAATCGTCTTTCACACTCTTCACTACAACAGAATGGGTTCACATCTGGAGGATTCCTGTACAAGCGTATGATCGGATTTCTCCTTTTAACTGTCAAGCATGGAGATGAATTGGTCATAGTTTGGACAGCCATCTTGTGGGTCTTTACAGGACCATTCATAACTTTGAAAGGAAGGATCACTAAGGATAAATTTAGAGAAATTTAGCTGACCAGGTCCATTCTATGATGTAAAATGTGTGTTCTGCAGCTCATGGAATTTTTCAGGATGATAGTGCACCTATTCATGTCCAATAATAGTTTGATGAGCACGAGGATGAATTTAATCATTTACCTTGCTCCATACCGTCAGCTGACCGCAATATAATTGAATCGTTATGGCCTATTTTAGAGCATTCAATACGGGATCAATATCCTCCACTGGCATCTGTCTCAGAACTTCCGCAATATCTCCATAAAATTGGTACAATATTCCGCTAAACATAATCCATCACTTGTATGAATCGATTGCTAGGTGAATCCGAGTTCTATTACTTGCCAAAGATTGTCCTACACCATACTAATAAAGTCTAAGGTTATTTCCATTATTTTGATAACCACATAAGTATCAGTACCATTATAATAAATAACATTCTGCACTTTGTTATGCATCCTGGTATAGCATTTTCAATGACTTTATATATTTTTGGTGGATTTATTCCTAATAACATTACTATAATCTACGCAATTATTGTGAGTGATTATAAATAGATACTTTTGTGGATACTTTAGATATTACTTCGGTGTTCTTTTATTGTCTATGTTCTAAAAAGCATTAAAAAAGTATGTAAATAAAATTTCCTTTGCATGAAAAGTATGCGCATTAGTTGATTTTGAAGTTTATTTCCTCCAATGAATATAAAATTTCGTACATCGTCAGTAAGCTAATTTTAATCTTTAGGTAATGAAAGACGCATGCACTTATAAGAAGAAATTAATTTTTTTTCACACGCATACACATTTTTAGGAGGATTTTAATACTCGTATTTCTGATAAATATGCAAGATTTTTTTCCCCTAAGGAAATTTATATGAAAGCTTAGTAATAAGTACATTCATCTTAATGTTATCAAATTTTTTTATCATTAATTAAAGGTAATAATATTTAGTACTACTACAGACTCACAGACACGAACAAAATAATTTAATACCAGATTATGTCTTTCTGTTTTTGAATTATAACTATTATTAAAGTACGTTTTAATAGCTATAGCCTTTTTGATTCGAAGGAAGATCCTGAAAACAACGAAAACTTCAGTTAGGCTAGGACAAGTTAAGAAGATTTTAAAAAAATAAAGATATGCTTTAAGTATTTCTTCCAAAATACCCAAATTAGATTTTTTTCCCATTAAAAAAGCAACGCAAAATGCTATTTTTCCTGTTTTCTGACAAAATATGATGTAAATATTTTATTTTGAACCTATGAAAAGAAATAATTGTTACATCTGGAATTTTTTGAAATATTTGTTAAAGGGGTTTTTATACAAAAGTGTTTACTACGCATAACGAGCCTGTTATGCTTATTTAACTACGTATACAATGCAATTTATAACAATCATAATCCTGTTTAATATACTAATATCATGACCTCATCGAAAATTGTTATTGGGAGAGATTCTATTTACACTCAAGTGGTTTTACGAATAACTGCCCATGAATTCCGTCTAATAATGTTTCAATAATAGTGTAGTTACTCTCTGTGCTTTCAATAATGTAATAATTAATGCCAAATAACTATTTACAGAATTCATTACTTAAATCATTAGTACTTGAATAATTGATGGAATGTAAACGTATCCAAAGTAATGTATTCGTCCTATCTAATGATAAAAGCCCTTGGTTAATAGAGTTGTATTAAAACAGTACATTTAAGTTAAATAACTATAGTTTTTCATATATTTATCTTAACTCTTATATAGTGCTGAAAATCTTCTTAGTTGCATATTCATAAGAGTATATAAAAATACTGTTATGGAATCATTTGAACCATTACAGACACATTTAATTCTTTTTAATTCCAGAAATAATTTTGTCCGGTTTTAATAAGCTTCAGATTACTAGATATAAGAAAATTTATTATAAACTCCATTTAAATAAGGATTACCTTTGTTACCTATTATTACAGTTTACATTACAAGTTTATTTTAAATACTATTATAGTTTATTTTACAAGATACATAAAATAATCTCAAATGTATACTACTATTAAAAAAGTAATGATTTAACTAATTATGTAAAAGACAAAAGCATTGCTATATACATAGTTGTGATTTTGAAGATCTATTAAGTCAATAGGTAGTAATATCATAATAAAATATTTTTTAAAAAATCTGATAAATAAGTTTTAAATTATGTTCTTCAGTTTAAAACGGTAACACCCTCATTAACTTATCTCTTAAGATTTATACTGGTTATTTAATGGTAATACATATGCATAAACATGCTAAACACTTACTACAATGTGGAACTGCTAGCAATAGTTAAGTTATTTTCTACTTATATTTTTACGTAAAACAATACATTGATCTATAGATATATTGATAAATTAATTATTTTCAAACAGAAAATAGTTATCATATACTTAAGATTAATTTTATCCTATTTAATTAAACCTATTAAAACTAGCTGTAGCCCACTTACTAGATAATACCTTGATATAGATTTATATATTAAGGATCACAAATTAAGAAGCAAAATGTTTCATAAGAAAAAGGGAAGTTTGTAAAAAACTCTACTAACATTATTAAACTTACCTTTTAGAGCAGTAATCAATTTATAGAAATAAGAAATTTAACTATTTTCACACACACAGCTATTTTCACAATTATTTACTTAATAAAGGTAGTAAAATAATTATTAATATTAATACAAATATAATGTAGTTTGAGCATCATTAACTAACGAAACTTAATATTTGCATTAAAAAAATGTATAGGCATTATATTAATTTTTTTTTCTTTTATTACCTTTATTTGTTTTATTTCAGTATTCATATCAAAGCCGGCTATCTTTCTTAGAAATTTATCGCAACATTTTAATGTTTATTAATATTAATTTTTATCCTTATCTGCTTATAAATATTATTCATTCTGCATGTCTTAGCCTCCAATTTTGTATTTACGCCGTATTGCCGTTTCCATTAAAAATATTTTTATGAATAATTATTTTTTGAAATATTATTCTGTGATTCCTTTTGTTATGTTTTCGTATAAGGAAGTAAATATATCTAATTTTTGTTACTCTTTTTTGTTGATTTAATTTATTTTGCTAATAAATGTTTGCATTAACTTTTTTTTAACTATATCTTTCCTTTTAAATTTTTTTCTACTCAGTAATATAAACAAACGAAGGATATGATTATTGATTTAAATCTGTTTTAACCATGTAATCTAAGCACTAAACCTAAGAGTTTGCAAATGAATTATTGTGGCTATTTCATTGTTTATACTGTTTTTCTATGTCCTTGGTTTTTGTTTTGGATTAATTTTGACATATCGTAATTTAGTGTGTATTATTTTTCTATTTATCTTACTGAGAAGCAACCAGAATTCTACATGCATCATCTAGCAACGAGTTCACCCAGTCTTAACTCTGATCCCAACCAACATTTTTCTAGGCATGAGCTCAACAAGTTTCTGAGGAATGCGCCCTCCCTCTTATTGACATAATGGCAGCTCTAATATGAGTCGGATTGTTTGGCGACGCTTCCAATCTTTGAAGAGAATTTTTTGACTATACTCCACATTTGATCATTCGGATTCAAATTAGTTGGCTATGTAACTGGATAAAATTCTGGCTGATGTTCCTCAAATGAATTTGAGAATCCTTTAAGTATGGTGGCAAGACTGAACATCTTTATAATTAAACGAAACAGCCAGGAACTCATATGCATGATTGGTAACAATGTTAAGGTAAAAATTGTTGTTTGGAGTTGTATTAATAAATATCAAGAGCTCTCTAGAGTACTCCAGGAAAAAAAATCTCCATACTATAGCTCCAACACCAAAAGCTTGAAAAGTTGTTAGCTGTTTGATTTTGAGGTGGTTGGAACTCGAGTGTATTTAAAAGAATATTCCTGCTAAGTATCGTCAGAGTATTCGTAAAAATGGTTATTCTATGTAATTTTAAAGTGAGTGGTACTTATAAGTTCCATCCATAGATAAAATGTTAATGAGATAGAATGAAATAAAATATTCTAGATTTTAATAATTGAATAAGATAATACGTATGCTGAATATAAATCATTTATTTTCTTTATCACTTTTAAATATGCGAAACAAATATGTTACAACCTTTGAGCGGTATGGAATATTTCAGTACCAATATTCTAATGAAAGTATGCTTATTATAAGATAAGTAAAAGAAAAAGAATCATTTATACTCAAGTAAATTATTATGTTATTAAAATAAAATAATTTCTAACATTACTTCACATAAATAATTTAATTTATTTACATACAATTACGGAAAAAGGAAGAAAAATTTATCAATTTTAATGTTTATGATAACATACACACATGCAATGATACTGCAATATAATGATTAGTTTATTTTTGTATTTCAAAAATATGCAGAATTTGTAAAAACGTACAAAATTCTATTTAACACTCACACACGTATTTGTTTTAGGAGGAAACGAATTGTTTCATCTTCAAGGTTGCTTAGATTCTTCAAAGTACAAAGATACTTTATATCATTTTAAAATTCATCTAGCATTTAAAAGTAGAAACAACATCATTTATGCATATCTTTCTCCTCACAAATTTTGCTAGATTTAAAAATACAAGTTTGCCAAAATAATTTTGTTTCTTCTGAGACCTACGAAAATCTTATAATTTTTAGTATTATATTGACCTCAACTCAAATAATAATTTTTGAGAATTGTGAAGTTCAGAAAAAAAATATAGCCATAAATCTACTTTTATTTTGTTTAAACCTTAGAGGATATTTCATATATATATACAAATATTCGTTTTATTTTAAATATAATACAGCCATGATTATATTTAATTATTCAGAACTTGTCTTATCATTTCTTTATGAAAATAGTCAAGTATTTTTGATTCTCTCTCAAAATAAAACAAAAATTCACTTTACTTCAAAATTTTTGTTTGAATTTTACAAAGCCTTCTAATCGTCTATTTCTTCAGTTAAGATAGAAAATATTTGACGTACATCAAACAAATACTTCCACCTCAGACATTCTGAGATGGATAAATACTTCCATCTGCCAAAAGTGTCATTTTAACCTTACATATTTAAATATTCAAAGTTCGAGGAAAGTGTCGCCTCTGTCTTCTTTTGAAAAGATTAGAAATCTTCTTTGAAGTTTAGATTGCATTGTATATTTTGATAAATCATTTTTGAAGACAGACAGAAGCTGTGGCGATTTCAGTATGCAAATACATTTTGTTTATTATTTCCAATCTGTATAAGAAATTTTATCGAAAATATCATCCTGACATTTATCGAAAAATATCGTGACTCTGTATTGAATTCCGATAAATTTTATTCCTAATATTTACAATAAATAACAGATATTGATAACTGTGGTTATTTTAGAAAGATAGAAATCTAAGGTTTTCGTTTCACACGCACATATATCTTATTCGTATTAAATTTGGTCTATTGATCGAATTCCTATTAATTGTATTCCTAATATTTACAGTAAATAACAGATATTGATAAATGTGGTTATTTTTAATGATAGAAATCTAGGGTTTTCGTTTCACACACACGCCCAAATATTTTATTTGTATTAAATTTGATCTTGTTATCGAATTATACTATAAATTTTATATTCCTAATATTCACAATAAATAATAGATAACGATCACCGTGGTTATTTTTCAGTGACAGAAATCTAAGGATTTCATTTCCCCCACGCACAAACAAATTTTTCGCACTAAATTTGGAAAATCTTGAAAAGTCTCTGTGGGTTTTTTTTGTAAACAAACATTGCCATAAACTTTAGAAAATAATTTTGGTTCATAAATATTTATTTAGAGCGAAACAATTTTTTTGAAGTTCGAATTTCTTAAAGTCTAACATGAGAATTTTATTGCGATCTGCGTAAATTAGATTTTTCAATTGATTTCGTTAAAAAATCCAATCGTATGCACGGAAGAGAAATAAATCCCGAACTTTTTGAAGCGTAAACAAAAATTTTAGGAGGAAATATGTAAAATTGTAATGAAATCCAGCAAAATCTCATTTGAAAATTCCCTTTAGTGTATTATGTTGTATAAGTCAGAATATGTGATTCTAACGTATATTACGTCCCAAAGGTACGTAAGCCTTTTCTTTATTTCATTCTTGAAAATATTTTCTATAAAAGTAACGGTTGTGTTCAAAACGTCAAGGAATA
Source organism: Trichonephila inaurata madagascariensis (assembly GCA_019973955.1). NCBI lineage: Eukaryota > Metazoa > Arthropoda > Arachnida > Araneae > Nephilidae > Trichonephila > Trichonephila inaurata. The sequence continues at coordinate 73,408 of BMAV01019028.1, forward strand.
ATGAGGAACGCTTTCTAGAAACGTATGATATGATTTTCGTGTTTATTTCGAACAATCAGAAGGATTCTTTGCATTGGAGAGAAATATTCCATGAGGATTTCTTTTAGTGTTATTCTGATTGTGTTCTTTTTTCAAAAGTCAAAAATGAAATTTCAGCAACTATTCCCCTTTTCTTTATTGGGTTGGCATCTTTGTAATGGGTATTTTATAGGAAAAAGTTAAATCATTGATTTATATTTAAATATACATTGAAATGAGATTTACTAAGCAAACTGGAATGTTCATAAAAAATAAATTATATCTACTATAAACCTTATTTACAAAATATTTGCTTTTATCAGAAGCTTGTGCCAGCGTTTCTCAAACTGTGGGGTGAGCCCCCACGATGGAGGCGTGATAACGCTACACAGGGGGAGCGAGCTTGTGAAAATATTAAAAATAAAACATTATTTGAAAATTATTAATTTAAATTACACAAAAAATATTTATTCTGACTTTAATAAGAAAATAAAATACATATAAATACGCTAAATATACTTTGAAATGTTTTAGTAATTTATGATGTATTTGATAAATAATTTATTGATTCTAACAACATGTACTTACCCTATTCGCTACTATACTAACATATAACACTTTTTTTTACTTAAAAGTAAGTGCCGTAAATTATCTCTTCCTTGAAAGAAAAATATGCAAAATTTAATTCTTATCTTGATAATTAGTATGGTTTATAATTAAGGTGCGCGTATTGTAGCTTTATAATAAAAGCATATAATTAGAGACTTCAATACATTGTTATTGTATGGGGGCTGCTGAAAATTATGATTAAAAATCGGGTCGCAAATATTGAAAGTTTGAGAGGCACTGGCTTAACTATAAAACTGTTATTTTTAGAGTAATTCAGAAAAGAAACACCTACAATACTATTCTTTTTGAAAATGGTATCATTATATTATTTTTTTTAAATTATGAGTTTGCATTAATTTATAATTTTGTTATTCAGTATAACAAAATACCTTTAGAAATTGTATTGGTGCTAAAAATTGTTAATTGAAATCAATATAGTATTACAAATATGTCAAAGTTGTATGATTCCAAAATTACTGCATCTGATGCAATATTTATTTTTTAACGTTATTCTGCAAACTTTTATAGCCTACAATGGGGCATTAAGACCATTTGAAAATAGATGTTGGAGATATTTGTTAATCTAAACTGATGAATTATATTCAGCAATAAAAGAATAGCTATAATATATATATATATATATTATATATATATATATATATATATTATATATATATATATATATATATATATATATATATAAAATATATATTATATATATATATATAAATTTTTCTCTGTTTCTTTTAAGTTAGTATTAGTTAATTCTATTGTACAGTTTATGCAAGAAACAAGAAATTTATTGAAAAAAAAATTCAAAGTAGGATTTTTAACAAATTTATAGACTTTATAAGGCATTAACAAAGTGAGGCTCAAGTTGCGGCAATAAAGCGTACTCTCTGAGTTCTTTATTATATACTATTTGAATAAGATAAGATTATTTATGTAGTTAACGATAATTTTTTTGGCTTTGTTTGCATCAAAATAATTGGGAACATTTCCCTTTAAATTTTGTGTTTTATTTTGTTATAATTTATAAATAAACGAGAACACACACAAATAAACAAAACTTTCTTTAGACGAATTTGAAGTTGCAAAAATCACAGTTTTCATTTAAAAAAAATATTTAATCAAACATGATTGTTAAGTCTTTGCTTTATAACTATGCATGTGACCATGAATCTCGTGAGGGGAATCTCTAAATTCGCAACTCTTACCTAAACATTTCTCAAATTCTTGACATCAGCCATGCATATTACTATTAATGGTATTTGAACATTTCTGATGTTAAGAAGTTAAAAGAAAAATGATTAATTTTTTGTACAATGTTTAGTTAAGCTTTAAGTAAATAGTAAAATTTTCCTCCTACAATAACATTTTGCGCTAAATATTAAAAGTATTGGTAGTAATAAAACTAAAACAATTGGGTATGTTGTGGTTTTTTGTCGAAAAGTAGGATATCCAGTTATATGCCTCATTTTTAAAGAAAAATTTATTCTCCTAAAAGTTTATTTTTGATAATTTTTTTAGTGAGATTCTTAATGTTTTAGTTTCTCGGGTTGTGATAAATGATTACAATCTCTTGTTACTTAATTTTCAAATAAATATATTTTGCAAATACATTTTACTCAAATTGGAAAAGTATGTTCAACCTAATAATTTTTCTGGAAAAGTTTTTAAGTTGTATGGAAATGAGCATTTTGTTATTAAAATATAATATGTTAGTAATTAGGAATTAAAAAAAAAATATGAAAAATTCGCATATTGGATATCTTTTGAAAAAACGAAACATAGTTTGAGAAATAATAGATTACCTCTCAGTTTATATTAAAAGAACATTGAAAATTAATCAATGCTTAAGGTAAACTTGTTGGGTTTTTTTAAAAATGTTCTGTGTGTGTACACAAATAAGGCGTTGTTCGACAGAGCATTCAGTTCCCCTCAAATAACGAATTTCAATTGGCCTTTTTGGATATATAAAATATCCAGCTAAGAACAGAAAAAAGAGAACATAATTATTATTATAAAATTAATATAGCAAGGTATAATTTATTTTTTTCAAGCACATTTTAAAAAATACAAAGAATGTTCTTAAGAGGAATTTATAATACCAAAAGAGTACGTATAATCAATTTTTAAGCAATGTATATAGGAATAGGATTCTTAAGATAAAATCATTTAAATTTTTTAAAAAAAATTTATAAAAAAAACTTTAAATTTTTTCATACGTTTTG
>BMAV01019029.1:4143-14499 GCA_019973955.1 Trichonephila inaurata madagascariensis
AGCATCACTGGACTGACAATCAACTAGAGAAAACTGAACGGAAATGTTGAAATGTAAAACTACCACTGTGGTTGCAGTAGAACAAAACAGTATTTAGTTTCCGAACATACCTCGTATATTATATAATAGTTTAGTTTGTATAAATTATAAGGCTCCAAATTCCCTCTGAAGGAATTAATAATCTATGCCCACTTAGTCTGTAAAAATCTTGACTTAATTAATTAGAATAATACAAGTATTAATTAATTGAGTATTGAATAAGAAACAAAATTATATATAACCGATTACTTATTTTATTTAGAAAAGCTGCAATCAATGCTGTAAAACAGTGATTTCCAAAGGGGTCTATATGGTCCCCTAAGGGTCTATGACGACATGCAAGGGGTCCACGACAGCAAGAAAATAATTTGGGGGTCTACGACAGCTGTTCTCATTAAACCAGATTGTGATTTTAATTTTAAAAGAAATTTTAGTGAAATGGAAACCAGATTTTACCTATTTAACACCTTATGTACTAAATTTAATGAGACTAATTTGTAGTTATGCGACAGGATAAATTTTATTCAATTAAGGGCCATTATTTCAGCATTTCTTGCCAGAATTAAGCTAAAGGACTATAATATTGAACGTAGCGAATTTTCCGTTTCTCAACTGGTCACAGACAATCTGCCAAGAAAATGACGTTTAAACCAACATTCAACATTTAAATTTCCTTTATTCTGATTTTGAAACTAGGTTTGAGAATGCATTTACTTGGTAATTATCGCAGAAGGCAATGAATTCATATGGTCGCATTGAAAAGAAAAATGTCATATTACAAGGGAACTGTTAGGAATAGGAAGTAACGGAGATCTTAAAGTAAAGTTTAGAAACGGATGTCAGCAATTTTAGCTTTAAAAATACATACTTGCTATTTATCTCGAATTATAGATATTAGAGAAAGGTTTTAATTACTTTTCCTAGTGAGAGGGAGTTTCAGCGTGGTTGTCGGCTGGACACTACTAACCGAGGAAATTTAGGGTTAAACCTAACAGGATTGATGACAATTGTTGAAAATTTTTGTTATTGAAGCACCAGATTCATCCCTATCATTATAAACATTTGTTTTTTATAATCAGTTATTTTATGTATCACTTAAGGTATCCGACTACGTTCGGAACCGGGATTTTGCAAAAGCGGATAAATAGATAATAGTTATGATATTTAGTGTCACTTAAATTAGAAAATGTATATAAAGTTGTTTTAAGAATAGTATTACAATAAAAAATTATTTAAGTGCAATATTTTAACAAAAAATGAACATAGAATGACCCATTTTCAAAATATTCTCCTTTTGTGAAAAATGCCTCTATTATAATACTATTTTGCCCGTATATAGCTCAGACATCTGTACAGAGGCTCAACTAGAATTTTTGAAATATATAACTTAGAAGTGGGTTTATCCATGTCTTACGACACAATGGAGGGTCGAAATTTTAAGAAAAAAACTCCGATACTTATTTTAAATGGTTGTAACTCTGAAAATAATGTGAAATTTTCAAAAATCATAGTTGAGTTTCTGTGCAGAGGCCTGAGACATATACAGGCAAAATATTATTATAATGGAAGCATTTTTCACAAAAGGAGAACATTTTGAAAAAAAGGTTATTCTAAGTTAATTTTTTGCCGAAATATTGTATTTAAATAATTGTTTTGGCCAAAATGTCCTTAAAACAATTTTATACATGCATTCTAATCTAAGTGGCACTAAATATCATGAAAGTTATCCATTAATGCGCCTTTTTAAAATCACGGTTCCGAACGTAGTCGGATACCTTAAATTTTAAATTTATTAACATATGTTTCTTAAATTTTAAACTCCATACTTTTTTCACTACAGTTAGAAATTTAAATCTTTTAAAGTAAGTTGCTCTATACCAGCTGCCATAAACACATTTTAGTAAACAAATTTGCAGAAATTCAATGTTACGTAAGAAGGGGTCTAGCCCAAACTGCAAAACATGGCAAGGGGTCTATGATACAAAAACGTTTGGGAACCTCTGCTGTAAAAGTTACAATAGGACGGTATTTACATTCATGAGTTGTCTGAGAGACAAGAGGTAAGGTGGATAGTAAATCAGCATCTCTTAAAAGTAAGGTGAGTTAAATTTTCTGGAGAAGGAAAATGCAGTGAAGAGAAGATCCCGTTTATTTCACCTTTGCTTTTTTTATATTCGGACACCACAACAGTTTGATTTCTACGCCTGTAAGTTCTTTCATTTTTTCTTACCCTACATTATTGTGGTCAGTTAGATTACGTTATGTGTCCCGTATTTTAATGCTTCAAATTTTCAAGTTAAATAAACTAAAATAGTTTCGAATCTTTCAGATTTTTCGTAATGCTAGAACTTAATGTTATTTAAGGCAAGTGTAAAAAACCCCAAATAGCTTATAATAAATTTTATGAGGACTTTCCAACGAAAGAAGTATCTAATGTTTCTAAATTTCCTACGACAGTAATAAGATTAGTAAAAATGTTATATTTCTTTTTGAATAACGTTTATATTTATAATAAAGTTTGGATTTTATTCCATTCTTTCGATTCTACTTTAAATGAGCTCGCTGTCAATATCAAAAATTTATGTAAATAAATAGAAACTCTCTCTCTGAAGGTAATAAGCAATAATATTCTTAATAAGTAATCTTTTCGTGATATATAATGAAGAATTCACAAATAAAATTATAGAAGAATATTTGAGTTGAAACTCCATGTAGTGAACATTGCATATTTACAGACAATGATAGCGATAAATTGAATCTAGAGTTTTGGGATTATTTTCGGACTTTACTAATGGCCTTAAAACTTTCCAATATCATTTAGCCATCATTATGCTGTTTCATCTATGCTAAATATGTCAGCTGATCATCTTTAAATTAAATTTAATCTTTAAATTTTATATTCCTTTGTCGTATATAAGTAAGCTAAACACCACCACCACCAACAAAAACTTCATTTAATGTTTGTTTTTATTGAAACACTTCAATCGGCATGTCCTTTTACAGGCTGAAAGTATTCTTTGAAAAACTGGTTGTACGTAGATTAATTAAATATATTGTGGTTCAAAATCATCTAGTTAACTACCAGCTCAATTGGCGACCACGCCATTTTATTGTAGATATCAAATATTTTGTTTTTATGATTAATATTTTCTCTGTTTATATGTGTAGTGGCTTATTTTTATACCGTTTTCATGCTGAGAGTTATATATAAGAGTAGAATTAGGTTTTTTTTGTTTTTGTTTTTGTTTATATACTTTTAAGTATTTTGTTAATAGTTGAGGTATTTTTCTCTTTGCAATTTATTAAATAAATTCAAGACGAATTTACAAGCTTAAATCGGAAAACACATTTTATTCAATTATTCACTTAATTATTAATATTTAATTATTTATTAATTGTAACAAAATGGATAAACTGGGCAGAAGCGAAATCTTATTATAACACAATTACTCGAGTTATATTTTTGCCTTTCATTACAATGTATATAATTTTGTTGTTTCTAAGTATATATTAAAAACAATAAAACATCAGCGTTCTCTTGCTTTTAAAATAAGAAGAAAATAATATGAAAGGAATTATATTTCATCATTCTTTTCTCTTCCATCTCACATTCATGACTAAACAAAATATTTCTTTTTATAACATTTATGATTCTCTTTGAATTATGAATAAAAATAAGATCTTTAATTGTGAAGAATTAAATAACGATAGTAAACATTTTACATAATAAAATATTTATTATTGTTAAGCTATTACAATAAAAACTATTTACTATGAAATATAACTGCTCGCAGGCAAAATAGAGGCTTTGATTATGTGGGTGTTGATTCATGAATGTCGTGAGAATTTACTGAAATGTAAAAATATAAATTAAATACATTTTAAACTTATTCCAAAATGCCTTTTAAAAATACAATAAAAAATGGTGAGTTTTCAAAATGTCTTTTAAAAATACAATAAAAAAGGCCGAGTTTTCAAACGCAGTTTCAATTCTATGTGTATATCTATTTTCTCCATTCTACAAAACAATCGATTCTAGGTACAGTGAATGTATGGTACTTCAATTAACTCATAAATGGAATAAATTCAATTTTTTTGTGAATTAATAAGTACATTACAGACATTGTCTCCAACAGGAAACATTTTCTTGTCAATGAAAGTCATCTTTTAAAAACGGAAATACGTAGTGGTTTCAAAAAGTATGGTGACAAGCTCCTACATAAGCGTTCATTCAGGAAACAAAAATATATATACAATGAGGCACAGGTGCATATTACTTCTCTACAGAGTTATCATACTTATCGGGACATTTGTTTCATCGGCACACCAATCCATCAAAACCAGGATTGAAGAAATCAGTGTCAAGATTGTGCAACCACGTCAAGACGGCTTTCTAAACCTCAGCATTGAATCCGAAATGCTGACCTTCCCAGCATTTTTTCAATGGAATCATCCCGAATCAAAGCTTCGACATGGCAATTATTGTCACCTGTAATGGACGGACTTGGTCTGCCTGTTCTATCTTCATCTCATACGTCTTCTCTATCAATTTTCGTGCACCAGAACCACTCCTGTTTTCATGACTCAACCATGTGCAGTACACTTCTACCACAGCTGCCGCTGAATTTCTTCTGGATAGTGAGTGAGTGAGGGAATATTAACGTCGCACTGTTCAGCTACACGATGTCGTATTTGGCGACGGTCCTTGTGATTTTGAACCATGGTCAAATGACGAGGACGACATCTGAGCGGGCACCCCCTCTCCTAACTGCCACACCACATCACACCAACGGGAGGACTTTTGAGTTAACGTGCATCGCTCCCCTACAAGGCGGGTCTTCAGTGATATTAGGCTCGAACACTTTTTATTTCAATCTTAGACCATATTTCCGTCAATGCGGCCATCTGCTATCTGAGATTTAGTGATGTTACTTGAGAACCAGCTCCATCTATCGACACTGTTTGCGTGTTCTGATCGTCTCCATTTTATTCAGAGAGATTTTTATTCATGATTTATAACACTAGCAACACCAAAAATATTTCGGGCTCAGAAATAGATTATCATGAAGTATTCGGGCTTGTTAAATGAAAATCATCATAAAAACTTCAGATTAGCTCTTATTTTCTTGTATCCGAACTCCTCTTTACTCATAAGTAGCTGTATTTACACTCATCTTTACTTTCTGTGCATAAACTTTGCAATGTTCATTTAAGTGGATCAATTTTTAACTTCTGTGAAAGGCATGTAACAGTTCCACCTCGGCATGTGTGTTTTGAGTGTAACCTAGAGCCTCAGTAGAGCAAAGAACAGACAATAGTGCTCGATTCAAGTAATGATTCCCCGCAGACTAAATCTAACAGAATCGAGTGACCTAGTAAGATACCTTGACTTGCCAAAACAAAAAAGGCAGATCTTGTGTCATGGAATCTATTCCTACCAGGCGTTTAACGTTTCAGAGTACATTACTCGGGAAAAGAACTGTCTTAATTTCTTTGAGAAGAAAGAACACGTGGTTGAATGTATGGATGTCAACGGCTTGATGAATCCATGAATATCAATTATGATCCAAATAACTGCAGGCTGCTTATAGATTTTTCCAAGCTTAGCTTGAAAGCAGTATTACTACACAACGGCAACCTTCTTCTTTCCATTCTCATCGGACTTTCCATTGACGTGAAGGAAACTCATGCAAATGTAAAATTGCTTCTAGAGTTAATAAAATACAAGGATCATAAATGGCAGATTTGTGGTGACTTGAAAGTTGTTGGTTTTGTCATGGGAAGGCATTTAGTCTATACCAGGTATGGCTGTTTTCTGTGTTTGTGGGACAGTAGAGATCGAAAATCTCATTACATACAAGACAAATGGCCCAACAGATATCTAAAATCCTTCCCAAAAGAGAGAAATGTTCAAATGATCCTCTGGTAAACCCAGATAACATTCTGCTTCCTCTCCTACACATTAAGCTGGAATTAATGAAGAATTTTGTGAAATCCATTAAGGTATCCGACTATGTTCGGAACCGTTATTTAAAAAAAGCGCATAAATGGATAATTTTCAGGATATTGAGTGTCACTTAGAATAGAATACATGTATAAAATTGTTTTAAGGACATTTTGACAAAAAACATTATTTAAATACAATATTTCGGCAAAAAAATTAACTTAGAATAACATTTTTTCAAAATATTCTTCTTTTGTGAAAAATGCTTCTATTATAATAATAGTTTCTTTGTATATAGCTCAGACCTCTCTATAGAGGCTCAACTATGATTTTTGAAACATTCGTATTATTTTCAGAGTTACAACCCATTGAAATAATTATCGGCATTTTTTTCTTAAAATTTCTCCCCTTTGTTGTCTTAAAACATGGATAAACCCACTTCTAAGTTATATATTTCAAAAATTGTAGTTGAGCTTTTGTACAGAGGAGCCGATCTATATACAGGCAAAATATTATTACAATAGACTCATTTTCCACAAAAGGAGAATATTTTGAAAATGTATCATTCTATGTTCCTTTTCTGTCAAAATACTGTACTTAAATAATTTTTTATTGAAATACTATTCTTAAAACAATTTTGTATACATTTTCTAATCTAAGTGACACTAAACATCATGAATATTATCCATTTATACGTTTTTGCAAAATCACAATTCCGAACGTAGTCGGATACCTTAACAAGGATGGAGATACTTTCCAATACCTTGGATCAAAATTATCAAGATTAAGTGATGCAAAGATTAAGGAAGGAATCTGGAATCTTCCTGAGCCCTCACATTCTCAAAATCATGAAGGAACTTACTTTTGATCAAATTTTGGAAGAGAATGAAAAAGAAGCCGGGGAAGTCTTTAAAAGTGTTATACAAAGACTTTTATGCAGAAAAAAAAATGAGAACTATCAACAGTTGGTGAAAGATATACAAATAGTTCCATAATCTAGAATACAATATGTCTCTAGAGATCCATTTTTCTTATTTCCATCTTGATTTTTTCCCTAAGAACTATGGAGCTGTTAGCTATGAACACAGTGAAAGGTTTCATCAAGATATTGAAACAATGGAACATAGATATCAGGGTCATTGGGATGAGTCAATGCTCGCAGTCTACTGCTGGACAGCTGCAAAGGATACTTGGACTTCAACATACAAGAGGCAATTCAAAAGGAAATGTCCATGAGAAATAAACTAAAAAATACTGCTGACTTCTGATATGAACACAGTTTCTTGAAACTTTCTTTATTGTATTGTATTTAATAGTTAGTTGCGTTCTGTTCTTCAAATTTACCCATAAATTGATGGAAGGGCTACTATATACCTAAAAAACAAGAGCTAATAAATAATTTTAATTTACATATACGTTTTTTCAGCTCAAAATTAATATGAATAGGCTATTTAAAACTAGGAAACTGACAAAAAGTTGATTTTTGTTGTCTTGTGTAATTTGCACACCCGTAAGAGCTCTATTTACCTTAATTTTTAAAGCCCCTAAGTATAATTTAATACAATTAAATACAATTTAAAGTACGAAATTTTCGATTATGCATACTTTCTTTTTATTCTGTTACTGAAGAAGTGATATTATACTTAAAAATCTTGAGTTATCATATATATCACTAGTTGCACATCATTACAAATACACATTTAAAGGAAGTCCCACATTTTATCCCAGTGAGCAATATTAACATTGATCTTTTTTTTCAAAACAGAAAAAAAAAATGTTTTAATAGGAGAACTGCTTTATTATTTTATAGATAAAAAGCCATGATTATAAATATTCATACTTTTTTCAAAGTTCGTTAAATCAGCGTTTCTCAAACTGTGCGGCGCGGCCCCCTAGGGAGGCGTGATATCTTTACGAGGGGGTGCGAACATATTGAAAAGTCGAAAACAAAAGATTATTTAAAGAAAAATTAATAATTTATTGAAAGTAAACAAACAAAATCACAATTCTTCCATCATAAAAAATAAAATACACATTTACACAGATATATTGCACTTATAAATGTTTTGCTACTGCACAATGTATTTTTAGTTAATTTAACAATACTAAATTAAGTATAACATTAATAATTATCAATGACCAGATTGGCTTCTCATATATAAAATTATATACAAAAATTAACACATCTTGATAATTTGTACGGTTTATAAATATTCCTTTAACTTCTGAATTAAATTTACGCTCCCCAACTCCCCTATTTTCCGCGTAGGTGTGAGTATGTGATGTATTGGGGGGGGGGGGGTTGAAGAGAAAGAGAATAAATGAGTAAATGCTCTGAAATAAGTAAATCTTTCTCAAACACTCTAAAAGTCATCTTATTGCATTCCAAAGTCTTCGGAATAATTTTATGGGTAGCAATGCTCAGAAAAGTTTGTACTTTGGAAAGACGTATATATACATCCGAGTCAATTAACGCTTTGGCAGAGTGAAATGTTTATATACGCTTATGGTACGGTTATAAGAGGTTTAAGTCGAATTGTAGCTTTAGTTTCGAAGTGTATTATTGAATTAAATACATCGTTATTGTATGGAGTGATGAGCACTCGATGAAATTATGATTGAATTTTGGGGCGCAAAAATTTTGAAACTCTCTCTTTGAGAAGCACTGCGTTAAATTAATCAAATATGTTGTGATATTGCTTAGTATTAGAATTACATTAACGTCACAATGTCGCAATATAAAACTACGTGAGAGCCTTAGGCGACGAACCTTGTGATTTTGAACTATTGTCAAATGGAGGAGGATTATACCAGAGCTGGCATTCCCTTTCTACTAACCTTCACACCACTCCAACAGGGAGTGACATTTGAGCCTGGACAGATTTGACGCACAACTGCTCTTACATGGTTCTTCAGCGGCAAAAGACTGAACTGATGACCCACCAACAATGAGTCCGTGACCTTGACCAATAGATTACCATGGCCACATTTAGTTCTAAAAGTGACCCCTTTTTGTTATGAATATTGAAAATATAACTATATCACTTTATATTTTATCACTTTATATTTTTTTCCTATAATGAAAGTAAATTTAAAATATATTTTTATTCCTACTTTTTTATTTTTGGTATTTAATGACTACACATTTAAAATTAGAAGTGTGGCTATGTGAAAAGCATGAATAGAAATTTTGCACATAGAAATAATGTCATGTTCTAAAGATTTCTAACCTTAATTTCAAAACGTTATTTCTTCCGATATTATTTTTACAATGCAATAAAGATGAAAGAAAGAGAAGCATTTTTAATTTAAATCACCAAATTTACATCCAACCATCACTTTATAATCTTTATAAAATTTTCTAAAAATATCAAATGGAATTTTATACTTATAAACATTTCGCTGCGCTTACAAAAACGAACCAAAACCTATTTCAAAAGAAAATTAATGTTAAAAAAATGCCTTTTTTTTTTTTTTTTTTAGAAAAAATTGAAAATAAATTTTTAATTATCTGTTCAGAGCACTTTTATGTCTTAAGTGGATAGAATACAATTCAATCGACAAAATCAGTCAAAAATTGAAATAAATTTTTTTTAACCTAAATAGTTTTCTTTTTTAATTTTCTATCATCTCCCGAAATTTTAATGAGTGGAAGAGTGAATGTAAACATTGCACTGTTCAGCTACTGGAGGGCTTTTGGTGACAGACCTCGTAATTTTGAACATTGGTCAAATGACGAGGGCGACAGATGAGCTAGCACCCCGCTCTCGTAACTTCCACTAACAGAAGGATGTTTAAGCCTCGGCAGATTTTAATCTGCAATGACATTCGGCTCGAACTCATGATCCGCAAGCCACGAGTGAGTTTCAGTGATTTTAATCCCTGAAACTGAATCGTCCAACTTTCCATTGATAAAATCTTCAAATTTTGATAAACTTTCAGTTCTTGCAGCTTCCTGGAAAATTGAATATTTTTTTTTTTTTTTAGTTCCTCCGATTATTAATAAGTCTTCGTATGAGACAACGTCATTCTTTTCCTGCCACGATTCCAGTTTAGGCAATCATTGCGATATTTTTCTGCGAGAGCTTGCAATAATTTTTTTTCCGACGTTATATGAAATGAAACACATGTTTGCCAATTCAGCGAGTACGATACATGCGAAATAGGGGTTTCCAAGTTGGCGAATCATCTTGAACTTTGGTATTGTTACGATAACACTTAATAAATTATTATAACATCACCAAAATTATTTTAAATTAATATAGAGAGGAAATGGTTAGCTTTTAGAAGAATTTGCAGCATAAAAACCGTTTTACATAATACATATCGAAGAATTTGCAGCATAAAAACTGTTTTACATAACACATATACAA
>BMAV01019029.1:33789-83407 GCA_019973955.1 Trichonephila inaurata madagascariensis
TTATTTTCATTTTAGAAAAGTAATGTTAAACCTATGTTTTGTTCCTTTTAAATCTAGACTATTATGTTTAAGCAAATAAAAAAAAAAGGTAAAATGCCACCGAAAAAAAAAAAAATTGAAAAGATGTGGAATTGCTTAAGTTGCGATTTTTTCTTATTGATAAAAATAATTTGTGATTACATTCCTGTTTCATGGTTTAATGTTCATTCAAAATCATCATTAATCAGTAAAATCAATATCAGTACAGGAGACATCAAACATATTTCATACTAGAAAAATCCCTTAATTTCACGAATAGCATTAAAAACAAAATACATCATGATTATCTCCATATATAATGATTGTATCTCAATATTATACTAAAATTGTAGCATTTTTCTGAAAAAATATTTCCATCATGTCCTCTTTTTTATACTAGGAGAATTTTAACTGTTGTTTCAAAGTTAAGGAAAAATCATTAATCTTTCATTGAACCTATCACTTACTGTAAAATCTGGCTTACGCGCACCTATACTTTCAAGTTGTATTTTTTTAAATTTTAGGTAGATTCGCTGTATATAGCACACAACCCTTTTTTTAAGAAGAAACTTGAAATGTACGAGTGCAGTTCTTTTATGTTATGAAGTCATTTATTCGAGGTATTATCCCAGACACTTGAAAAAATATTGTATTTCTAGAAGTACAACTCTTGAAGCTCATATGGTTTGTCATATACTTTACATAAACAATATTTCGAACAATGTAGAAGTCTTATGTTTTCTTGTGCTAATTTTTTTTTGTTTTTAAAGCCCTTGTTTTTATACGTGGTGTATAATACGTGCCCGTAAATTTGGATCTTATTTTTAATGTTAAAAGTGCACCTCATACACCATATTTAATGGTATTTATTATTAACACTTCTTTGCATGATTTTTATTTATTTATTTTTTTTTTTTGAGAAATAAATCCGGATTATATATCATTCATGCTCTAGATTAATGGAAAAATGTTTAAAAAAATCCTAGTATAAATGTACATTGTAAGAAAACTAAAAAACAGTATAATGGAAATATTCATCATCAGGCAAATTTATATGTTAAGCTCAGTACAAAATAAGTAAACTATAATATATCTTTGCATCATTCCCCCCCCTCATGACAATTAAAAATAATGATAATAATTATTATTCTTGTTTAATTGGCATCGTGGTACTAGTCTGTTTGAGCTGTCGTTATAAAGGCCGTCTTCTAATAGCCAAATGCCTTATAACTGGTCCAAGTAATCTTCAATAGTCCTCTTCTAAATTTCTCTCTAAAAACTCTTAAAATAAACATATTGAAAAAAAAAAACATTTTCGTCATGAAGAAGAAAAGTAAGTAAGTTTTTTCAAAAGTAAAACAACTGCAGAGTGATGTAAATTTCAATCTTATGGTTTTGGGAAGATTCTTTGGGGATTCGATATATATATAAATTGCACAAAAAATAACAGAAACACACACACACAAAATTTTTTTTTTACTCCTTATTGCTTTTATTAGAAAAAAAAATCTTAAATTAATTATAAAAAAATCTTCAAGAAATCGTATGTTTCTTTCAAACACAACAAACAATGAAAAAACAAGCACAAACCCGATAGATTAGTTGTAACATTTGATTTTTTTTAATAGCTACGTTCCTTATTACGCAACAGTCTTGAAAAAAGTTGCCATCAATGAACAATTTACAATACATATATTTTGAGTAAAATTTGTTGTTCACTAAGTAAAATTTGTTGTTGCAAAAAAGTGTTAAAACTGAAATAAAATATGCAGAAACATATTTCAGATGGCATGTTATGTTGCTAGAATCGAATATCTAAAAAAAAAATTTTTCTTAGTTTTGTCATCTGTGTAAGATAATATTGTATGTAAATAAATATTATATTTCCTCCAAAACTCATGCACTCATGGGGAAAAGTATTAAATGTTTTTGCTTGTAGAAAAAGGGAAACTAAAGTATTCGTGGCTGAATCATGACTATTTAATGAAATAGGCTTTTTTGAACAGGCTTTCAGACAAATTAGAAAATCGTTTTGCTTTGAAGTATTTTTGAGATAAACATTTATTGTTTTGCAAAAAGAAAGAAAAAAAAACACCAAAGAGTAAAAAGATAAAAGTTGTGTAACTTATACGTGAAAGATATTTGAATACGTGAAATCTGAATCTATGGAATTCTATTTTATGTTTTTTCATTGAAAAGTGACATTTTGAGAAAAAAGGTCATTCTAAGTTAATTTTTAGTCGATATTGTATTTAAATAACTCTTTTCAAAATGTCGCTTAAAAACAATTTCATACATCAACTATTCTAGTCTAAGTGACATAAATATCATGAAAATCATCCATTTATATTGCTTTTAAAAATCACGGTTCCCAGCATGATTAACTACTAAGATAACTGCAATATTTTGAGCAAATTGGCTGACTGTTTGATTTATACGCATTTATATGAATGTGTAATACTTTTCCATTTAAATTTCCTGTCGAGAGATTATATTTAATTCATGACTGATGATCTTGAGCCGTCCAAAGTAATTAATTTCTTTAGCTTATCCACATAATAGGAAATATCCTTTTAACTACAACTTCATCTTCTTAAAACTGTCACATCAGGACATTTCAAAATAAGATAATGAAGTTTTGCAAGATCAGTTGTTCTAACCAATGATGGTACGTATGAACGAAAATCATCTTTCTCAAAGCTTTCGGATGAGGAAGCTATAAGAGCTGAGATCTTCGGAACGTAAAAAAGATAACTTTTGTGTGTTGTCTAAATGTCCGCGTATGTTTGCATTGTGTTTCGATTCGTCCCTTTATGTGTGATTAAAAATACCAAACTAAATTTAAATAACAAACACTGTTTCTTTACCCTTTCAGTATCTACCACAAGATAAAAAATTTTGCCATTACAATGTTTCTATTTCCGCTCCGGGGAATCTATATATCTATATGTCTATCTATTTATCTATCCTATCTATCTACCTATTTATCTATCCTATCTATCTATCTATCTATCCTATTTATCTATCTATCTACCTATTTATCTATCCTATCTATCTATCTATCTATCTATCCTATCTATCTATCTATCTTTATCTCTCTGTCTCTATCTATCTACACACAAATACACATAGTGGCCGTGGTAGCCTAGTGGTATCGGATTGTGGCTGGCTTGTCACGAGTTCGAGCCCAGTACCACTAAAGACTCACCGTGTAGGGAAGAGATGCGTTTTAAATCTTTCGGGTGCTTAAATGTCCTCCTTGCAGTTGTGGTTTGGTGGTTGCGGAGGGTGTAGCTCACACAGCTATTATACACGTCACGATACCCATATGGTTTAAAATTACGTGATTCCGTCACCCAAAAGCTTTCGTATAGCTAAGTGACGTTAATATTCATTCATTTATTTATCTATATATGTAATAGAAACTTTAGAGGTTTCTTCCTTATGAGAAAGAAAATACTACACACCTTTTTTTGAAATACGAAGTTACACTTGATGGCAGTAGAATAAAAACTATAATTTTTATCTCATGTATATAAAATGTATCTTATTTCAAATACATATATTTGCTCTTTATTTATGAACATATCAATATCTGTTCGTTACACAGAGGAGCTGGAATTCATTCTTTTCTTCTATTAATAATATATGCATGAATTGGAGACGTATCTTAAGAATGTAGATAAAAGTGTATCTGTATGATTAATGTATGATGGTACATTTTATTTCATTGTAGTTTTATACACATCATAAATAATCCTAGTAGATCTTTA
Organism: Trichonephila inaurata madagascariensis; assembly: GCA_019973955.1. Classification (NCBI taxonomy): domain Eukaryota; kingdom Metazoa; phylum Arthropoda; class Arachnida; order Araneae; family Nephilidae; genus Trichonephila; species Trichonephila inaurata. Next base: position 37,581 of record BMAV01019029.1, read on the forward strand.
AATACCGCATTCGCCGGCAAACTAACCGCCATAAACCCTTAATTTTATTTTTTAAGCAAGAACCTGACCTCGTAGCTTATTTTACAAATCTTTCTAAAACTGCGCTTCGCCAAGCAATTTTCAATTTTAGTGCAATAAATTCTAAGGTAAAAATACTATAATCATTTGGGTATTTAAGATACTTTCGTAGGGTTTTACGTGGTGTATGAAACAAAAGCGCAACTCTTCAATTTTATTTCGTTTTACGTGAAAGGCGTAAATGTAATTAAGGAAAGGAATCTCTCAGGCATTTATTATTTTAACTAGGTGACGAAAGTTTAACTTACGAGGTGAATAGACAAAGCTTTATGCAGGATTAATGCTGCAAAAAATTGACACTTATTTCCCTAATATTGCTAGGAAATAATTTCAAGCTCAAGCAAAGCTATAATTTTCCAAAGGCATTTAAAATATTTAATTTTATAGTAAGTTTAAGAAATTTGGCTTTTTAAATACTTTCTAGTTTCCAAATGCTACTAACATTCATTTAAATAGCTATTTAGTTTATTTAGTAAATTCACGTTTTATGATTTTAATGATTTACTTTTAATCGGTAACTTTTGGTAGAATAAGCTTTATGCTCTAGACAGAAACATTTCGCGCCAGTGAATAAAGTATATAGATAAATACTCGTACTAATTCTCTTTTATTTCTCTTGAGATTTTTTTAATCTATAACGATCCTGAGCCCTCCAGGAGAATTCACGTAATAATCAATTATGACTTTATTTCCCTAATGGGATATAACCATAACTTTAACTCAATAAAATCAAAAGCTTAAGTTTTTTAAATTAGGACTTATATAACCAGCATCATCCGATTCATTTGGACCAATCAGGGGAGCCTTTCACGGAATACATAAGATTTTGGGATCTTCGTTTGGTTTGTAGAAGTGTTCAGCGAATATTTCCGGAAGATTTAAGCGCAGCTTCTTGTATTTGTCACATATTTACCTCTACTTGTTCTTGTCTTGTTTTATATGTGTGCATGCTATATGTTCTATTTTTGTGTAAAACAAACGTAGATTCAAAAGTAACAAGCCGCATTCATTTTGAAACGCGACTGGGCTACGAAAACTAATATATTTTGTTTAAAAGTAAAATAACTTTCACGGTGAATCGTAATATATATATATATACATTGTAAAACCATTTTCACTTTTATTTTTATACTGCATGTTATATATATATATATATATATATATATATATATGTAGCAAGGAGGTTCAGGGCTTAAAAAGTCACTTGGCTAACTATTTTCTTGAAAGATGCCAGTCCGGTTGGAAAATGTGACTATACAGACGAAAAGAGACAAGATGTTAACTGCATGCGTGGACATCGGAATAGCACTAAATAACGTAACACGCACTAATAAATTACGGTAGGTATACAGGATAATATATGGACTTCACGGTGCAAAAGATTGACACTATGCATAAAAAGTTGACGCAGCCAAACTATGTGCCTACAAAAGATTCTTAATTCAGTGCACAACAACGGCACAACCATGTACTGAGGCACTGTAAGAGTGTAGTCTCAGCATTTGCCTACCACGTCTCTCATCACTGGATTTGACACGCGTCTTTGCAAATTTTCCCTACCACCACATTAACTGCATGTACGTTATGGTAGGATATTATTCCCAAGGGCACTACACTAATTCAGCTGCTTGACGTTCAATCGCATTTCTCCTTGGAGGTACGCTATTTTGATGTAAGTGCGCTGCTCCAGGACTGGGCTACTTACGCATCTCACGCGACTACCAGCGGCCGATTTCACAGCCTTGCTTTGGTGCTACTACCAGCTATCACCGACCATTTGTTGCTCTGCATACACCTGTAATGCGCACGAACTTTCACGATACCTATACGTTTTGTGATCCGTTCCCGCATATCTTCAAAGAAAAATAAGTGCGTACTTATACTAACCCTCGTATGTGTGTGTGGGGGTATGGTATTAATGCATTCATCTTTGCAGAACATAGCGCTGGCAAAGAGGTAGAGTAGTAACCAAAAATTTTGGCTATTTTAAACTTACTCAGAAAGTATCCTTTTATGTAATCTGAAGAGATAATTCCGTATTCTCTCCAAAAGAGTGCCAAAAATCAAGAAAGAAAATTATACATACTCTACATTTAAATATCAAGAAAACAAGGAAAATATGGAAAATAAAAAATATAATTACATATTAAAATGAAGTTAAATATTAATCACGTATAAAAATACCTAACTGTTTTAGGGAAATGTTTCAATCTCTCAGTAAGCTGTTAAGATAACTTTTCACTAGGAATTTGTAATGGAAATCATTCATTAATTCGAGTTTAAATTCAACAACAAGTAAAAAGTATTAAAATTGACCGAAGTGAACTTCAGAACGTGCAGAATATAGGTTTTTAATCGCTGATGCCTTAATTTATGCCCACGTGATGTAACAGAAATTCACTCGAAAGGAAATAATGTTACATTTCATGTCCACAATGTCACAGTAAGAAAAATAGCAATTAAATTACCAAAATTAATAATTATTTTTATATTTGTTTTTATTTGAAGTGAGTTATTGTTCTCAATGACAACAAAAATTAATTACTTTGTGAGGTTAACTAACATATCAGATTCTTTTTATTTTAAGTCTTTAATTTATTTCACAGAAAGAATTCTAGAATACGTTTTGAAGCTGATACGCTGCCTCATTTCTGTAAAAGTAAATAGAACACAGTTTTCACTCACTGTTTTTATGTTTCTTTAAATACAGTTTTCCGCGTTACTTCCGGCTCATTTTCTTAGTTTCGTTTCCAGCATAGAAACCGTTTTCCTGATGTTTTTTTTTAGGAAAACATTTAAATTACATGAATAAAACAAAGATTGCTTTGAAACTGCTTTCTGTATCTTGGCCACTCTTCCCCATGGAATTAAAGTAAACTCTAATTCTCCTCCACTACTAATGAGTACATATTAATTATAAATTAAAATTGAATCACAAGAACATATTTTTCGTTTCAAAGAAAGTATCGATCCTCTGGCCTGTTTTGATGGTTAATTTTTACAAATACTTTCATTTTAGCTAGTTTCTAAGTTTATATTGAGAAGAAGCTTGTTTCGCTGGTGTTTTTTGAAAGCATTTGGGGGTACGATATAATGAAATTGCTTTGTTCTTTTCTGTATTCCGACTTTGCCGCACTTTTACTTTTGCGCGCACACACACACACTAGAACTACTCTTCGCTCTCAAAACCATCAACAGCCAGCTGGATTCTTGCAAGCTCGAGAAGATACTGATAGATATATAGAGGTGTCTGATAACAGGCGCTTATTAACTGGTCCTGAAATGCGGAAATATTGTGAGGTAGTAGCGGGGCCGCGCGAATTTACGTGTTTCAGGTGGTACGCATATGGCCGCAGAGCGGTAACATATCAGAGTGATACCCTAAATTGGTCTGGCAAAAATAAAATATTTGCAGCAAGTGGCACAGAACCCCTCACTTAAAGATTGTGTCGCAGCCAGGAAAACACCCTCGTTTACTAACGGGAAGCGAGAAAATACACACTGGATATTCACACGCCAGAAGCTCTGCTGCCATGAATGAATAAACAGTCCAAATTGTTATTCATATAGTGTACAGAAGTCAGCGGTTGTTTTATGCAGTTTTTTTAATGTGATTCATAAAAACATCGCCAATATCATAATACTAACACCACCATCTTGTTTTCGGCCAACTGTGCAATGCAGTGCCAAGTTTCCTTTGGAAATCTCCGTATTCATTTCAGCTCGTAGGGCATACCTGACTGGAAACTAAATTCACTATTCTAGGGACGTTCTTCTATCTATGATTCTTCTATCGTTCAATGACGATTTTCCATGGCCCATCATAAACGCTGTTGGCAGTTAATGCAGTGGTACAATTTGAGCCCCGGCTGTTAATGCAGTAGAAGTGGCAGTGTAACGCGCAGGCGTGTTAGAGACTACTGCCGGGTCTCTTCTGTTATAGGAATTTATTGAAATTAGAACTAAAAAAATACATACACCAATTATGAAATAATAAATAACAAAACCTAAGAATATCAAATCAACAAAAAGAAATTATTAATAGAAGAAAAAAAATTAGTTGATAAAAATGAACTCTAGTAAGTTAAAATACAATTTGAGGGTTATAAACTGTACATACAAGTTAAGGAAAACTCAGGCTGCGTCTCAGTATGGTAGAAAACTCTAATATAAGAATATGGTGCAACATATACTCTTTCTCGCCTCCAAAAGGTTCCGTGACATAATTGAATGAATAATTTTTACAAAACTTTTACATTCAGTTTTTATTGTTACGGGTCCTCTGAGAAAACTACTGGTATTTTAGAAAACCAGTCAAGATAATCTTAAAAGAGAAGTGAGCCTTTGCTGAGAACTGGGGAGGAGAATGTTATGCAGAATAACATAGTTAAAGTTGCATTCTCACAACTATTTTAACATTTTCAGAAGTTTAGGACCATGTTTTCCTCATTTTCTTTTATTTCCTATAAACATAATAAGAATATTATTAAATTAGAAATATGCAATTAATATTAAGTTAAAAACTATGTAATTATTCATGATTTGTATTTCTATCTCTGAGAAATATAACATAAATTTGAAAGGAGAAAATTTTCCGTTCTCAGAAATTTAAAGTTGCCAAAAATATTTACAATACATGTTTAGAAATTTTATTGATGCGGTACACATTTAACAATATTTAAATTTTAAAAAAATTCTAGACACGAGTTTTTAAAAAAAGTGTTTATACATAAATAGAAGAGTAACAGTTACTTCAAGATTTGAACATTAAGTATGTTTTATATTATGTTTCATCTACAGAATTTCAGAAAACTTAAGATGCACTTAAATTATAGTGATGCTTCAAAATGTTTTTAAATATACTTTTAATAATGCAATAAAATAAAATATCATTTGTTAAAAGTATAGAATGTATGAAGGTTAATGTTCTCTCTATATAATTAGAAAAAAAATGATATAAATAGGTAATATAAAACGCGTTAATAAATAATTTATGATTTACTGTTGTTGATGTGGAGAATTTTTATATTGAAAAATTGCATTATATATGAATTGCATTAAAATAAATGTATTTAATGGGGAACACATTCAACCAATTATGCTTGGTAAATAAAAGTATTTATCAGATATACAGACACTTTCAGGACAGGCAGCATAAGTTTGCACAACAATACTTAGATACGTAATAATTATTAAGCCAATTTGGTTATAAAAATTTTATACAGGAGTTATCTCTTACATCTAAACTTTTGTTAGAGAAATAGATTAGACTGCAGCAGATATTATTTCTACTACAAAAATTTTACGTAATGCATTTTTCCAAAGCGAGTTGAATATTTCTTGGTAACAGTGCTGAATTTTAGCCATGTATAGCTACTGTAGCCAGTAATTACGTATTTAAATTGCGAGACATGTAGCCAACGATGTTCAACTAGAAACTTGGGTCAAAATACTGATTCCACAAATGAAAAGTCAAACGAAATTGCATTTGTAATGAAATACAAAATCATCACGTGATGTGCAGTGAAATTTAGAAAACTATAGATATTCTTCTCGTTCCTAGATTGTTGCTCTAGATCAGAGGTTCCCAAACATTTTTGTCTCATAGACCCTTTGCCAAGTTTTTCGGTTTGGGGTAGGCCCCAGCTTGCCTAAAATTAGATTATTGCTATTTTACGAATTTTAATGTCTTTTTGACAGCTGGTATAGATCTACTTACTTTAAACGATTTAAATTTCGAACTGAAGTGAAGTATGGCGTTTAAAACAAGAAAAACATGCTAATTAAATTAAAATTTAATTAATACAAATAATAAATGAGCAACAAACAAATGCTTTTAAAGAGAAGAATAAATCTGGTGCTTCAATAACGATTTTTCAACATTTGGAATCAATTGTGTCAGGTTTAACCCAAAAATTTCGTTGTATTCCCAATTCCCCCCCCCCTCTTCTTTTTTTTTTTGGAATTGGCACCACGCAAAAACTCTGCAACCCCCTGAAAAGTAATTAAAATTTTCTTAGATATTCCATAATTCGTGAAAAATGACAGGATACCAAAGCGAAAATTGTGGACATGGTCTTTGTTTTTAATAAAATTCATTTTGTCACCTTGTAACTACAAATTTAATTTATTAAAATTAGTAAATAAATATATCAAATAGATAAAATCTGTTTTCCTTTATATTTTTTTCTTTTAGCAAAACAGATTTGGTTTGATCAGAGCCACCCCTATTTACACCTCTTGGACCCCTAAATTATTTTTTTGTTGACGTAGACCCCTTGCAGGTCGTCATAGATCCCTGGGGGTCTATATAAACCACTTTGGGAATCACTGCTCTAGATTAAGAGAAATGTTATCATTAGCTTTCGCGTTACTCTATGACGGTGTTAATTGAAATTAAATTACAACCAAATTTACTCAGCTCTAAAATTTGAAGACGAGACGATTAGCATACTTACGAAACATAAAGAATTTTTTTATCTCAAATGTTTCATTAAAAAGGAAAAATGTTAATATATCCGACTACTTGCAACAACTTTTTTTTTTTTTTGAAAAAATGGAATAGGGGATTTTTTTGTGATTTTTAGATTTATTTAGTATATTTTAAGAAAAAAAGAAATTAAAACAAAAAAATTGGGGAGTATTAAAATGGGAAAAAAACGGGGCTGAAAAAAAATTACAAAAAACGGCCCCGCTCTGTACAAATATTTTATGAACAAATTTTGAATTTTTCAATTTTGATATTTTACTTTGTTATTCATGTATGAAGTGACCATCAGGATAAGATATATTTTAATTTTTACAAAAACTAGAGCCCTTTATCTTAGAGACTACATGAAATTGCTTAAAAAAACAGTAATTATATTCACTTAAAGGACTGCAAATTTTGAAATAAAACTGTGATTGATAAATCTGATAGCTAAAACACTTTTACTGTTATGCAGAGTATACACAAAATATTTCAGCAAATTATTTGAAAAGCTTTTTGAGCAACCGCTGTCCCCGTTTGCGCTTTTTGCCCTTTCAGTAAAACGCATTTTAATGTTTGACATCTTGTGTAAAGTTATCGCATCTACTTTTGCTAAAACTCTTGTAGTTTTTGGTCTAGTGAATGGAAAATAAAACACTGGATATTTTTATAAAGCTAATGAGACGGCCTATAAAATAAAATTATAAAAAAAAATTGCCAATTTTTGAAAAAAAAGTCATGATTTTAGGGTAGTCGGATACCTTAACTAAGGATGGGTTTCAAAGGCAAAAATGATAAAATTATTGTATAGACTTCTTTTTTTAAAATCTCTTCTCTTAATAAAGCTTTTAATCTAGTAGAAGTTAAAGCATAATAAGTGAGATAATACATAAATAATTTTGAAAGAAATAAGTCTCTTATATCTGATTTCTTAAGGAAATATATAAAATGCTAAAAAAAAAAAAAATGACATTTTTTTTGCTCAATAATTTCATTTATGTTAACGATTCTTTTTCCAGTTGAATGATACTTCAAAACAGATGTTCAAATAACTACAGTAGTTTATCTTAAGAAAACATTGAAATGTGTTTAAAATGAAATCGGGTTTTTATGTAAGAAATGTAGAGTGTTGTTGCAGTTACAATTACATGCTCTCAGATTGAATAACTAGACTTTCAGTCCAATTGAAAAAAAAAAAAAAAAAAAAAAAACCAGCAATATTTAGATGTTCACGTAAAAAAAAACAATTTTATAAAAAAATTTTTTTATTAAATTTTTTCTTATTTTCAAATTTAAATTCTATGCAAAAAAAAATTTATTTTTTCGTAAGTATTTTTTTAAAAAAATAAAAAAAACATATGAGAAAAAAAATATTACTTAAATGATTTTAGCCACCTTGGGAAATTTTTCCATTTTGATTCTACAATATATCAAGAAAAGCTAAATTATTATTTTATTGGTTCTCTGCTCATCATAACTCTCTTAATCTCTATGTGATGTGATATTATTACAAACTGCATCGATGATTGTTATGATTCATTTAAAAAAAATGACTTTACTTTTATTTCGAGGAGGAATATAAAAATCAACTAAAATCTTTTATATTAAAAATTCGATGCAGGAAATACAATGGTTCCCTTGGTACGAAGAAAGAAAGCAATTATGTTTAGTGCTGTTTTGAATCAAGAAGATTAGTTATTGGTTTCAGACTTCTTTTGGAGAAACGGTTGAATATAGAACTACCCGTAAGAGTAAGATGTACTGATGGTCTTCGTTAACAAAATCTCAGTTTTTTCATTTTAAATAAATCCTGGAATGCTTTAATTTTGAGGTAAATATTAAATGAATACCGTGGACTATACAAGTAATTCTGCTGCAACTTGGTGTTTTGCCTACAAGATGCATAAGAAGAAAACATATACAGTAAGACTCCGCTTAACGCTGTTTCGTTTAGCGCTGTTTCGGTTTAACGCTCTTTTTTTTAAATTGTGGTATTTCTCGAAATTGCATGCAGGGTTAGGCTTCCCGATATCCGAAGCAGTTTTTTTCTTCTTTCCGGCGGTATTATACGAACGCATTTTTATCGTTTCAAATATTTGTTGACGTTTTTGTAATTATAAATTCATATAATATAACGATTGCTATTGTGACAAATAATATGACTTTTAGTTCTTATCATGAATGGTAATAAAAAACACGAAAATAAAGCAACAAGAAAAAGCATTTCACTAAAAACTAAAATGCAAGTTATTAAAAGATTAGATACTGATGAACGTCAATTTCAAAATGGTGCTGCATTGAATTTGGCAACTTCAACCATAAGGACCATTCTTAAGAATAAGGGAAAAATACTACCTTAGGCAACTGCAACTACGACAAGCTCAGCAACTAGAAGTATCCGTTCTAGAAATAATACAATAGAGGAAATAGAAAAACGACTTTTTATATGGAGCGACGACAAAATTGAACGCAATCTGCCAGTAAGCCAATCTACCTTCTTGATAAAAAAGGCAGAAAATTGAAAATACAGAAGAGACTGAATGATCGGAAATATAAACATATTTAGAATTTTATTTATTTTTATATGTATAGTCGTTCATAGTGTTTCTATATTTGTAAGAAATAAATTTTTGTTTTATTGTTATAAAAACACATAATTAGTAAATTTAATGCTAAAATACTTGACCAATTTTCTACTCATCTTCTCACAACCCCTTTTATTTACATGATGAGAAAACTTCGTTTAACGCTGTTTCATATTACGCTCTACTTTAATGGAACGTATACCCCGCGTTAAGCGGGGTCTCACTGTACATTCATTTGCAAAAAAGTAAAGGAAACATTTTTAAAAGAGGCACTCCAACACGTTCTCCAGATTTCTCATATTTAGAAATCACATGGTTATGAGTTACAAAGAGGCTGTACCCCCCCCTTGTTCTCCAGTTGTCAAAATTAATGAAGTGTAATATAGACTTGAATCAGTGTGAAATGATTTGACTTGTCCGTTTGGTCATTCAAGTCCAGTTTGAATCGAAACCTAACTAAGTTATTGTTTTCGCTGCCAGAAATTCTTCTATGTGTACCAATTTCAAACATTATTTATCCTCCAATTGCTTACAAATGTACTCACATATTTTCTTCCTGTTATGTTGTTTACGTACAATAAGTAAGGTTTGTTATTTTGGCGTTATAGTTTTAATGACCAGCAAAGTAAATGTACCCTTGTACTGTTTTTAGCTCTCTATATATATATCATATACATGAGCTACCTACGGTGTTTCAATAGTTCTATCATTCCCTCAAAGGTGCCGAGAACTGAAAATTATATAATTGTTAAATCGTTTGATTCTTCATGTAAATTTTTAGTTTGTTAAATTAATTAAAATAAATTGACCAGAGAGAGTTTTATACTACACATACACCATTTACATGTCATATGAAATGTAATCCAATCTACAAAATCAATCAGATATCCAGTATTAATACACATTCTCTTCCATGTCTAGATTAATTGCAAGCTTCTAAGATAATACTTTAATAAGACGTTTTTAAGTCTTTTATCGGAATGCTCAGTTTTAATCCATTCTCCAAAACTGAGTTTAACATCGGGTTGTGAAATGTGTTATCCCAAGTCATTTGAAGAAATTTATGCATCTCTGCACATAAATGTTTCGAAACTGTTGGAGTGCCATGAATTACAAGTAAGATCGGATGAAAGGTAATGACACTGCTAATAGTAATGCATGACTTACTGAATAAATATCGAATGCTGCTGCAAAATCAAGTTAATATTCGCTGAATAATGCCTTTTGTTTTTCCGAAGATAGAGTAATCAAAGAAGGCTAGTTGGTATACTATAAATTTGACTGTGACTAAAGGTAAAATGAAAATAAATTTATCTTATATCAATATAAATATACAGATAGATTGTATTTTACAAAAGTCAAAATTTAAGCTAAAAAAGATTCCTAAGCTTTTAAAGTTACATTTAAAGTAACGAATTGAATAGTAAAGATTTATACAAAAGGTTTTAAATTCCTTACAAATCATTATTTCCAAATTTGAAAAGGTTTTAAAATCCAAAAAATAAATGAACTGAACTTACATGCTTGTAATTTAAAAATGCATCATAGTTATAGGCTTCTATAATAAAGGAAATTATTATTATTTTTTTTTATTAAATAAAAAAATTAAAAATTTTTTTGTGCTATTTTTTTAAAATTATTTTTTAAAACTAAGATATACATATGTGTGTGTGTGTTCATTAAAATATTGAATACTAATATTATTTTGATCTTTATTATGAAGTATTGTGAACTTTATAATTGTTAAAAATATATGGTTTGACATTGGACTTTATTGAAAAAATCTAATCATATTCTAAAAGTTGAAAAATGATATGTAAATGATATAAAACTGATACTAATGTTTAATACCTAATTTTGAATAATATAAAATATTGAGTTTGCTAGAACAAAGGAAAAGTCTTCGTGTTTAATAATGAAATTTAATATTTATCATTGAAAAAATCACTAAAGATAACCTAAAATTCGGGAATAACATGTAGGATAAAGTTTAGTATCTAACATTTTTTTACTATGTATAAACTGAAGCAAGAAAGTAAAATAAAAACAAATGATAAAGAATTCAAATATAAAAGAATTATATTGAGAATCTCGAAGCAAAAATGGAAACATTACAAATTGAAATAATTTGATGCTGTTTTCAGCATTTCTTATATTCTTAGTTACATATAAAGCAATATCAGTGAAAATTATTCTTAATTTTTTTCTATCGAATTTTGCTACAAAATAATAAAACTATTTGTACACATTACTTATTGTTGAATATTAAATTCATAACTTTTTAAAAAGTATGAGTGCTAGCACAAAAATTTTCTACCTCATATTTTTTCAGATTTATACACAGGGAAATTTATATACATAAAAAGAAACAAAATATGACGTGTAAATGTACTTTTTAAGTAAAAAAAAATATAATGTAATTAAAAAAAAGTTTTTTTCGTATTTATTTTTGAAAAAATGAGTATGGTATTTTTTTACATTAGTACAGCGTTTCTCAAACTGTGGGGTGCGCCCCCTTGAGGGGCGTGATAACTCTACGAGGGGGGCGCGAGCATATTGAAAAGTTGAAAACTAAAGATTATTCCAAAATTATTAATGTACTGAAAGTAAGCAAACAAAATACTTTCTGACATAATAAAATATAAAATACACATTTACACTGATATAATACACTTATAAAAGTATCTGTACTGAACAATGTATTTTATTATTAATTTAACAATACTAAGTCAAGAACAAATTTGATAATTACCAGTGACCCCCATGGGCTTGTATTAACACTTATCTTGATGATTTTTGTACGGTTTATAATTAATTCCTTTACTGCCGATTAAAAGTTATGAGGATTGCTCCCCAATGCCACGGTTTTTCCACGTAGACGCTCTTATTTTGATGGGATTTTTTGGGGGGGAAGGGGGGGAGAAAAGGAATAAATAAGCAAAAAATCCTTTAAAATAAATAAATCTTTTGCAAAGACTGTCAAAGTCCTTTTATTGTATTCCAAAGCCTTAGGAATAATCTTATGGTTAGCAGTGCACAGAAAAGATCGTACTTCGGAAAGACGTATATGTACGTCCAGAAAATTAATGCTTTGGCTGAGCGAGATGTTTATATACGTCGGTGGCACATAAGAGGTTAAAGTCGTATTGTAGCTTTAGTGTAAAAGTATAGTATTGTTGAATTCAATACAATATTGTATGGAGGGTGGCGCGATGAAAATGATGATTGAATATTGGGTCGCGAGTATTGAAAGTTTGAGAAGCACTGCATTAGTACTAAAAAAATAGAGAGCATTTATGTTCGAAGAAATTGGTATAAGTAATAAGTCATATTCTAACGGGAAGAAAGCATGGACTTAAAACAGAAAAAAAAAATTGTTTTCTACTGGGTGTTTTATTTCTGTGATAAATGGCTTTTAACAGATGTAAAGAACTCTGTCTGATTTCTGTAATTTTTAAGATTATATCAAAATTGGATATATATATATATATATATATATCCAATTTTATACCTAACATTAATTTTTATCCACAATATCTTAATTTAATACAGACAAATAATAACAACAACTAAGCAAATTTTCTTGACATGCATGTCAAATTATATGATAATATAACAGTTTCTAATATTATCTTGAAACCTTACAGACCTTACAGACAGATATGTGTTACAAAGTGAAAAAAAGTACTATGGTGTTTGAATTAATTGGGATATGTAATTATCAGTGATGATTTCAGCGACTTCAAACCAAAATTAATTGTCTGAAGTAGTATGAAAGATCGACATTGACTAAAATTTACTTGTATGATTGGCTTTAGTGTTTTATTAGCTCAGTTGTGAACCATTTAGTGTGGCAACTGGTCGTTATAATTTACGTTCCGTGTCACGCGTGTTGCTTTTACTTGTTCTAAGACAGATATTACTCCGAGGAAGCGTTCTAAAATAATCATTCTTAATGAACTCACTTCTATAACTGTGACAGATATATCTACTGCAGTTAGAGTGAACAAATCAAGTGTTTACAAAATTTTAAGAACATTTCAGGATTTTAGAACATTATCTCCAAAAACAAAAATGAAAATGTGAGCATATACTCCAAGAACTAACAAAACTCTTGTAAGAAATAGAAAAATAACTCCAAGAAAGATAACCCCAGTCCTTCGAAGGATTTATAGGGTTAATTATTAATATAATAGTTATTTTAATACCAATTATTGTGCAATCATTATTTACACTTTCATTACATAATTGCATGTTACTCTTTAGATTTACATCCATATTTTTTAGAATATTTATTTTTGCTAATATTTTTCAGTGATAATTTCTGATTTAAATATATAAGAATTATTTTTGTAGAATTAAGGAAATTATAAATATAAGTACATAACATTCACACAAGCAAATAAATATTTGGGTGAGTGATATTTCTTGATTTCCTGAGAATAAATACAGTATATCGAAATAAAAACGGCATGTTTAGAAATCTTTCTAGCATCTATATTGTATTTTCTTTCTTAAGAATAATACAAAAAGTTCACAATAGAGACGATAAGGTAGAACCATTGAAGATGTCCACTGTATAAGCATATATATTTTTCCTCTTATCTCTGTCAGAACCAAATATCCTTGGGAAAAAATGTACGTCTGCTTTGAAATATAATCTGTCTGGCAAAATAACAGATTACTTCAACTTCCTGTTTTTTGTGGTGACAGTCCCTTTTTGAAAGAAGTACTGGCATGATCCATATTATTTTGGAAAGAAAAAATTGTTCTTTTATTGATCGCGCATTTCAGATAAATGATCAATTTTAGATTACATCAGATACTATCTCACCATTGTTTCATAAACTTTTCTGCTTTAATTTTAAATAGGAGAAGCTTTGTACATGATAGGAAAAGGACAATGATAAGTAAAAGAAAAAAACTCAAATTACTCAAAAAATTTGAAAAGGAAAATGGTAAATAAAAGAATAATTCAAATTACACTCAAAACATTTGAAGAGGATAATGTTAAGTAAAAGAAAAATTTAAAAAAATTTCCGAAATTTTAAATCAGTCTCTATTTGTGTGAACTGTTCTTATTGAAAGATGCCCTGTTTATTTTTTAAGTGTTTCTTAAACTACACTATAGAATAAGAGTAATTCGAAAACTGTAGAGATGAAGGGGTCAAATGATTTTAAATGAATGTATCATAGAGATGATTCATTGATGTTAACCAATAAATCTGTGAAAGTTGATTTAAGTGCCGGAAGAAGAGAGGAATAATACAAATTTTATACTAACAGAATAGACTAATTAGAAGCTGAATGTATCATATTGAATGCAAACTCTGAGTTTAAACTCTGAAACTAAGAATGAATTTTAACAAAAAACACCAACCCTTATAAAGATAAAGACTGCCATTCATTGTATGCTGCATAAATATACTGCATGTAATATTTATTTATAAATTCTTAAAAAATTACTTAAAGCATTGTGAAATCCATTATTTTCTACTGCACTTTATTTGTAGTAGCAAATTTTTTATTAGCAATGATGATTGGTTAAATGTATAAGGCTAATTAAATGAAAATTTCCGGATGTCAGGCAGTTTTTGTTAAGAATAACTAGTAATTATCTTCTTGTAAATTGATATTTTCCGCCTTGTGAATCGACTCTGGAACACTCGAGCAAATTTCTTCATAATAAAGCTGTATTTTTAATACTTTCTGTACATTAGAACAAAAATTTTTATCGTACAATACCTGTACAGTCATCATCTACATATATATAGGAGAAAATAAACTGTGCTTGACAAACCCACACACTCATCAAAAGAAATCTGGAAGTATTAGACCTACAGACTTACAATTTGGCAAGTATGTTTATTTTATTGAGTAGCGGCCAGTTTAGAATGGTCTCTATTCAGCTAAAGGTCTCACAGAAGTTGCGGGGAGTTACAAGCCGTTATAAATAAAAAAATATTCCGTTATTTGATATATTGAAACCCAACAGATTTGAAATTTGGTATGTTTTTTTGTCGCATAGAAATCCAACAGAACTGGGTTTTATGGAAAACGGCTTTAAAGGGGCGGGGAGCAACAGGGGTGTAAATTTAGAATGCAATAACTTTAAAAGAATATACAGTTTTACAATGTCATGAAATACCCATTGAGGTGGGCAGGTAATGCCTAGATGAAACAATATAAACTAATGAAAATTTTTTAGATAAAATTTAAAATCTTCTTGAATTAACAACACATGTAAGACCATTTAACCCGCGGTCACTCGCGCCTGTTTTTCACCGTCTACTGGGGGTGTAGAGAACCCCCCAAACTCTTTTTTTTAACACGTGTATTTAAAAAAAAAAAATTTTTTTAAGTCAATTTTGATATATATTTATGAAGTTAAGGGTTTTGTTTTAACAAACAAAATTGTTAAATTTATTGCATTCAAATGAGACTAGCATTAATTTAAACTAAACCTAAAAAAAGTTTCATTTTAAAGTACAAAATTTTTATATTTTTTCATAAACCACAAGTAAAAGTATATACCAGTTAAATATTTTTTTAAAATTTAAATGAAAAGGATAGTAAAAAGAAAAAAAAATAATTTTTTAATCTTTTTTAAACATTCAGAGCAGACTGTATTCATATGCTTTAAGCACATATTTTTTTTAAATTAAAGAAAAAAACAAATAGTTTTAATTTTTCCCCGTGGACAAGCAGTGCCCCCCCCTTTTTGGGGGATTAATGCTCTTTTAATATATTCTGTGTCAGTAAAGCTTCTTTTGAGTGTCTTTTTAAAGGTTTGGGAAATCCATTCATATCCCTGTGGCTGCACAAGACCCATTCTAATCTCCTCTAATAATATTGAATGTCTCATTTTTTTTTCATTAAAACTGAATGATAGACAAAGGAAGCATTAATTCCTGCAGTATTGGGTAGATGATAAAATATTCGGGGCCCAAAGGTTACATATTCGCGATACATAATATATACACTGCGCATTTAATCAGTGGTATCAACACCACCTGCATTATAAAAATTTATGATTTCAAATTTCATTTTCTAACTTTTTTTTACGAAATCAGCAGTTTTAATTCAAGTTCATTTGTCAGTCTGTTGATACAGTATCAATAGACGACAAAGCCTTTTCTCCCCCTTTTTCATGGAGTTTTGTCATAATTTCTAGAAACGTTTTTGAAATTTTTAAAAAATGTATTTTACAAAATATTTTATAAATTATATTATTTTTTATACCGCATTTATGAAATTTTAAATAGAATATTCGTGCATATTAATATATTTGAAAAAAACGTAAACGGAAAGGAGCGTACTTTTCCGTAGATGCTTCGATACGAAAATTACTCAATCACTCTGAATGTTCTGTAAAATAAATTTTTGAAGGCTGTTACATTCAATCGTCCTAGCGAGATTGATTACATCAGGTCTGAAGGTTCAATGACCTAAAATGGGCAGCTACAGAAAAAATCGTGGCTCTGCGCATTATTTTTAGAATTGTAGGAAGCTTTTCCTGTTGCTGGGGTGTACAGAACACCCCGCGCGAGTGATCGCGGGTTAAGCATATCGTGTAACATCTTTTAAAACATGTGATTTGTAAAAGTTTTTTTTTCATTTTATATACCCTCAAGACTTTTTAAATATTACTAAAAATTATGATTATGATGGCAAAAAGTTTAATTATTATGAGACATGTATGATTAAAAAGTAATAGTATTATACCAAACATTGTAAAATTAAAAAAAAAGTAATAAAAATTTTTGAAATTTTAGTTTCTAATTTTAAATATTATTTTTTAGAATTCAACTGCCTAATTTTTTTTGGAAAACACTTAACTGCTTAAGGTATCCGACTACGTTCGGAACCGTGATTTTGCAAAGGCGTAGAAATGGATAATATTTATGATATTTAGTGTCACTTAGATTAGAAAATGTATATAATACTGTTATAAGAATAGTATTACAATAAAAAATTATTGTACAATATTTCGGATAAAAATTAACTTAGAATAACCTTTTTTTCAAAATGTTCTTCTTTTGCGAAAAATGCTTCTAATGTAATAATATTTTGCCTGTATATAGCTCAGACCTCTGTACAGAGGCTCAGCTAGAATGTTTGAAATATATAACTTAGAAGTGGGTTTATCCGTGTTTTACGACAACAGAGGGGAGAAATTATAAGAAAAACGCCAATAATTATTTCAAATGGTTGTAACTCTGAAAATAATGTGAAAATTTCAAAATCCATAGTTGAGCCTCTGTACAGAGGTCTGAGCTATATACAGGCAAAATATTATTACATTAGAAGCATTTTTCACAAAAGGAGAACATTTTGAAAAAAGGTTATTCTAAGTTAATTTTTAGTCCAAATATATATTGTATTTAAATAACTTTTTTTGTCAAAATATCCTTATATATATATATATATATATATATATATAAAACAATTTTATGCATGTATTCTAATCTAAGTGAAACTAAATATCATGAAAATTATCCATTTATGCGCCTTTTTAAAATCACGGTGTTCCGAACGTAGTCGAATACCTTAATAGATTTGTCCGTAGACTGTACGTGCATCACTTCAGTACTCACTTTATTTGACTGCACAGTGTACGAGCTTATATGCACCATTGATATTTTTTCCTATTTTGTTTTTTATCTCAACAATATTCTGTAAAGAGGAAAAAAAACAGTGCGCGTTGAAGGTTGGTACAAATAGGTTCAAAAAGTACAAATTGGCTATAATAAAGAACCAATATCAAACGGCAAAAATTCCAAATATTAAACCTTAATTTAATAAATAGAGGTCAGTTTTGACTCTTTCTTGAGAGTTAAAAAATTAAAAACATATGGATAACCGTGTTATTCTAATTAAATTATTTTACTTAGAAAATAAGTCATTTTAAGGTATCCGACTACGTTCGGAACCGTGATTTTAAAAAAAGCGCATAAATGGATAATTTTCACGGTATTTAGTGTCACTTAGATTAGAAACATGTGTAAAAAATTTTTTTAGGGCATTTGGACAAAAAAAATTATTTAAATACAATATTTTTTCAAAAAATTAACTTAGAATAACTTTTTTTAAAATGTTTTCCTTTTTGAAAAAAGTTCATTATAAAAATATTTTTTCCTGTATGTAGCTCAGACCTATTTACAGAGGCTCAACTATGACTTTTGAAAAATTCATATTATTTTCAGTTACAACCCATTGAAATAATTATCGGAGTTTTTTTTTTTAAAACTTTCCCTTTTGTTGTAAAATATGGGTAAACCTACTTCAAGTTATATTTTCAAAAAAGTTGAGCCTCTGTAGAGAGCGGAGGGTATATACAGGCAAAATATTTTTATAATAAACATTTTTTTAAAAGGAAACATTTTGAAAAAAAAATTCTAAGTTAATTTTTGCCAAAATATTCATTTAAATAATTTTTGCCAAAAAAGTCCAAAACGATTATATATATGTATTCTAAGTGGCACAAATATCATGAAAATTATCCATTTATGCGCTTTTGCAAAATCACGGTTCGGAATGTAGTCGTCGGATTCCTTAAAATAAATTTTCAGAAAGGAAAGCAATTACTGCTATAGGAAAGGTGGACCAACAAGAAAATTGTGATTAGCAGGTCGATCCCAAAGCTTCAGACAAAACACTGAAAAAACTGCTTGTGTGTGACAAAAAAAAAGCTCCTTTTCACACGATTATACTAATACGTAGAACAACAAATTTAAATTGGGAAAATGTGAACTGTTAACCAAAATGGGGGGAGGGGTAGGGCAGCCCTGAGATAGAATATATATATATGCAACACCATGAGAAAAAATACTTATAACAATGAAAGAATTGGTAAAAATAAAAAAAAATAGCATACTGTATTTTTGTGTAACTTTTCTCAGATATTACACATTTGTTTTTAAAATGAAGATTTCAATAATTAAATTTAAATTAATTTGATGTTATCATTGTTACACCCCTCATCAAATAAAAATTTACATAAAACTAGCGGTCTCGACAGACGTTGTCCTGTACACATGTCTTAAATCCGAAAATTACAAACTTTTTTGAATAAGTTGTAACAATCTGGAATGTTTTGATGAAATTTTTTATAAAGAAAGTTATTACAATGCCTGACATCATCACATGCTTACCACAATTCGCCCCTTATTTTGCGTGTTAGAAAGTATTTACTATGAACTAAGTTGAATATAGAACCTATTCTGAATAAAATTTAAATTTGTTTTGAAAAAAGGGTAAAAAAATATAAAACTGAGCTATTTTCATAACAGGTATTTTTTTTTAATGCACAAAAATAAATTTATCAATGGCATTGAATGTACAGTTTTTTTGGTTAATCCTTGGGGGGTATAAACAAACAAATACGAGGGTTTTTGCTAAATCTGGGAGTTGCAACATATAATTGGCCATGCGAAAAGAAAGGGGTGTTCTAAATCTAAGCCACACATTGTCATTGTTTGAACTTGTGACTTATTAATGGTCAAAAAATTCCCAAAAAGGGAAATGGAAATTAAAAAAACATTTGAATGGGTGGGGGAGTCTAAAAAAATCATTGGGATTTGGGAAATTACAATTTCCCTTGAAGTTTCCCGCTAAAAAATAGTGGCTTGTATTCCCCCACGTTTTTTTATGAACAATCGCGTCCCCCTTTAAATTTTTTGGTGCTTTTTTTAACTAATTGCTATATCAGAAAAAATTGTAAACCCTAAATCATTCTTGAACCCACTTCAACCCACACAAAAAAAAATTCACCCAAATTGGAAAAACCATTTAAGAGCCCAGTCACAAAAACATGCACAAAAAAGAATTACATATAAAAAGATTATTTAAAAAGATATTATTTTAAAAACCCCAAAAAAAGCATGATTCCTCTGCATTTTTGTAACAATAAAAAACCGGTTTTGCCAGTTTGGCTGAAAATCGATTTTTGACGCCAACTTAGGTCATTTTTATTACAATAACGTTGTTACAAGAATGCAAGTAAATATTGGGTTGTATGTTTTTAATTTTTTTAATTAATATCTTTTTAACTAATTGCGATATTGAACCGAATTGTAAATCTAAATCATTCTAGAATCCACTTGAACCCACACAAAAAATTTCATCAAAATCGGTCCAGCCGTTTAGGAGGAGTTTAGTGTCATGTACACAAGCACAGAAGATTTTTATATATAAAGATATGTACAGTATGACAATCATCAGTCATGAAACGAAGCAAACATTTTTAATCAAAACTGACCAAGTACCCGACTGAATCAAAACTGATCCGATGAAATATTCAATTTCCTAATAAAACTTATTAAATATGTGTTAAATATTAAACAGTACTTTCATATACTTTTAATGAAAAGTCAATGAATAAAAAGCCTTATGACAAAAAAAATACCAAAAATTCGTAATACATTATGAAATTAGCCATTTTTAAGGCAAGAATGAAAAGAATTATTGGTACAGTTCTCAATAATTGAAATATATATCTAAATCTATTATTTTGAAGCCATAGGAACTTGGCTATTAAATTAAAAACAAAACTCCTGATTGTATTTCCTTTAAAGCAACTTTGTCACTTAAAATTTCATATTTAACAAAAAAGAGAAAATGACTTCTTTTTCACACTCAAACCTACAGTAAATAGAACTAAAAAAAAATTGAGCATTACCTTAATGCTTAGAATTGCCGGTTTAAAATTTGTCCCCGTTTTCCCGGAATGTCTCTCCCTATATATTCACTTACCTTCAACAATGTTTAAAAATCTATTTCCTCTGTTTGTTTTTCTTTGCTTCTGAGAAGAATTAGGGATTTACTTCCGGCTTTTATTCCGCCTGCATGACCCTTTAGAAGAAGAGACACGATTTAAAATTTACGTAAAGCTTTTTTTTCGATTGGGGGGGGGGGAATCGGGAGGTTAACAATTGAGAAGTTTGTTAAAAGCCTCCATTAAAACTGGAGGCACTTTTAAGTTTTGGGTTATTTATGTGAATGTTTTAGTTTGTCAGTTAATGGGGAAATCTTTTGGGTTGGTTTGTAGAATGAATTACTTTTTTCTTGCTTTGGAATTTTCTCGTTAAAGTCGGAATATTTTCTGTAGCAAGAAACGCATTTCCTTTTAAAGTAATTGGGAAAAAGAGGTAGTCATAAGAACACACTTACCTTAATTTAACCCATTATTTTAAAGATAATTATTAATATTGTTTATTTTTTTATTATTTTTAAGTTCCTTACAAGATTACTAGATTTCTCAGTATTCATTTTGAAAATTAGTATTCTAAGCATTCTAAATACCTTTTCAATGATCAATAGCTTTAAAAAAATAAAACTTAAAAGCAGTATTTAAAATAAATTATTTTATTTTTACAAAAATAACAAGTATAAGAGAAATTTTGATTGAAAATTTGATTGAAATTGTTTAAAAACTATTTAAATTAGAGTAAAAGAGAAAGTGATAAACATATAAAACAAATTATGTTACTAAAATAAACTACATACATTTATATAAGAGATAAACTAAGATTTTAATATCTTATCAAAATATAGAAAGTTTAAAACTGATCGAATAAATATTATAAAAAATGCGACATATTTATGATACTATATCAAAAGAACAGGTCATAAAATTCAAAACATATTCATACAGTAAGAATTATTTCATTACATTCCCTGGAAAGTAATATAAATATCAGGCTCAAAAAGTTTCGCAGAAATAAATTAAAAAAATTTTAAGTTATCTGGTGCGCCATGATAGATTTTGAACAATTGTAATGCCCGCTTTTGGTAGATTATATATATATATTATATATATATATATATATATATTTAAATATATATAATTCAATCACAACACAGGAATCAATATAAAAAAAATTGAAACAAATGAATCCTATAACATAAAATCCCATTTCCGAATAACAATGGCGAATATAAAAAAGAAAAAATTCCAACGTTTTCAAACAAAATTAAAAATTTTATAAAATAAAAATATATAAAATATCCAAGTGCAACCTCGGACTTAGGACCGATAAGGGGTTAACTAGTTTGATGGCGCCAACCTTCCCCTATTGCAACTTGGGAAATTAATCTTAAAATATCCAATTCTCAAAAATTAAAATTTAAAATTAAAACTTAAAAAATTAAAACTTAAAAGTTAAAAAATTTTAAAAATTAAAAATTTTAAAAATTAAAAATTTAAAAGTTAAAAATTTAAAAGTTAAAAATTTAAAAATTTAAAAGTTAAAAATTAAATAGTTAAAATTAAACCATTAAATTTGAAAAATTAAACTATTCGCCATCGCATTCTGAAAGATATTATATTAAAATATTAAAATTCTAAAACAAATATTAAAACTCTAAAACAAATAATTGCATAATGTAAGTGAACTCTCAAACACCAAAGATGACGCACTCATCCTTAGGTAGAAAAATGTCTAAAATCCTAAAGTTCAAATTAAAAACCAATTATTTTCACAAATGAATAGCGTAAATCATTAAAAACTCACCAAAAAGCATTCTATCAATAATTCAATTCACAAACTCTGAACGATTTTTCTCTCATATATATATATATATATATATATAAAGAACCTCTTCTGTTTTTTCTAATTTTATGAATCTTACTGTAACTCGGACCATATGTAACGTAGAAGCAAAAAAATATGTATGTTTTATAAAGCCAGAAAATCATTCTATTCAGTCAAATAAAAAGAATATGCGCATTGTTCGAAATTGGTCTTTCAACATGATCGGATACTTTAAACAAAAGGGAAATACAGAGTAAAAAAGTATTTTTGAGAATACATTTTTCGTTTGTGTTTAAAAGAGAATGTTGCCGAAACAGTCTGAATATAAAGTACATTCGTACATTCCTTTGCAAGAATTGTAAACATAGAACAATTAACATATTAAAGAATTTTTTAAGTATTTGTTACATATTTGCAACAGCTTATCAAACAGATTTAATATAAAATTATTCAGTTTGTCTTTACTTTCGAAATATAAATAATTGAATATTAACTAGCATTGAGTTAACTATCTTTCACATTTATTACTTTTCATCATATGTTGCAAATATATAAACATGTAAAGAAAGACCAATACCTAATTAATGTGACCAAGTAAATCAAATTATAATCGTTCTAAATATTTTAACCTTGTTTATAAGTTTGAAAGAAAACTTAAGAATATTGTTATTTATTACCTTAATAGTGGTTACAAAAACAAATAATACTTTTCCAACTTTAATGTAATATTTATGACTGTAATTTTTTTAAACAACAGTTTACTTCTAAATAACTAAGAATGTTTTCATCTGTTTGAAAATTCTAATCATTTTTAAAGGTTCATAATTATTTAAAACTTTATCTTGTAATATATAAATCTACATACAATTTTTGCCTTAGAAAATTTCGACAATTCCTTATTAATTAATTAACTACTCAGTAACTTGAATGCAACAATGGTATATATGATGAAGAAAAAAGATAATTGAATTAAAGGGAAAAAAAAAACACTCACAAAGAAATAAGATACTTTTTTGTAAGAAAGATAAATTACTTTATGTTACAATTAGTATTTGATTTAATCAAAAATAATCAAGTAAATTCTTTTACAGGCTTATGACTGACAAAACAGGAACTCCAACACATGGTTAAAAAAAAGAAAAAGGAAAGTGTGAAAAAAGTAATGAAAAACGTCTACTATTCCTCTTCGTCCTACGTCAAATTACAAGATGTCACCGAACATTTAAAAGATACCAAATAAAATGAAATAAATCGCATCTAACTTATCTTCTTTCTTGGAAAGTCTTTTGACTGACAATAAGAGTTTATCAGCTTCTAAATTCTGTCTCTTAAATTTCAATGTAGGAGGATTATTCGACCGTTTTTGTAAGTACCTAGGATACCATTTCGGAAAGCTTATAAATCAAACTACTTTTTTCGTTCAAGGAAGAAAAATGGATGAAACCGATTTAAAAGGCTTTCAAAAGAGGTAAGAATTACCAGGATAATAAAGCATTTTGTCTTCACTGAAATCAAGCATTTTAGAGCAAAAATTTGATATCCAAAGTAGAGTTTTACAGTTTTTTTTTTACCATGTAGTATATAATCACGTTTGATGTATTTCTAGTTCTAAGTCCATTTATTTTCAAAATTTCTTTCAGTGTGCAATATTTCAAATCAATTTTCATATTACGTTTGCAAAAATGTCATTATTGAATGAAAAATGCCTATTAAGGCGACTGGGTACCATCTTTAGATTTTTTTTATTTTTTGAAACTTGGGTTTAATTGTACTTTGTAAAGGTCATTATAAAGTAATAATTAAATACAAATATCAAATTTATTTCAAAATATTTGTAAAATTTAAATTGTTTACAGTTTTTTTTAACATTTTTTTTAAAATCCCTAAGGTATTTTTAAACATGCATTTTTTCTTCCCAAATTTTTTTTTCGAATTACCTTATAATATGCCACATAACACTGTGTATAGTTTTTTTTTATGTTTCTCATTAACTTCATATTAATTTTTTCATTCTAAACATACAACTCGAAGAATAATTAATTTTGATTTTGAAATTTTTTGAAAGAATTGCTACACATCTTACAGATAATTCCATATTCATTTTTACAAAACATACATTTCAGTACATTTATAAAAGAATTTTACATCCCTACTTCACTTATCAAAAAAGTCTTAGATTTTTGAGTAATAGTATATGATCAAAAATTTAAAATTCCACCGAACCCTCCAAATGGAAAATTTTCATTATTGCAAAGAAAAATTTATAGGTAAAATTTATCAAAATCGATGAACTACATCTGTGTATTTGCTTAAATAAATATCTTAAAATATTTTAATAATAATTATGTTGAATTTCATATATAGGATGTATATATATATATCCGAAAACAAATATATAAAAAATGGGGGGAATTTTTTGTTATTTAAAAATTTTTTTTAATAAAAAAGGTTATTAAACTGGGGTTTTAAGTATTTGTGTTTTTGGGAATCCTTTTTGGAAGTTTTAATTTCTTTTCATACGACCCTTTTAAACCTTAAACCAAATCCATTTGCTCTTCAAAAAAACAATATGTAAATGAAAATTTTTCTTGAATTGCAAATTTTTCTTGAAATTATTTGTTTCTGCTTTAGTCTAATTTAGGCGCGGTAAAAAAATTTTTAAATTTTTTTATCAGGAAATTTTTTCCAGCAGATTTTTGAATAATGGTCCCCCCAAAAAAGTTATTCTAAAACCCTCAGTGTTCTAAAAGGGGGCGCCCCCTTGGGGCGGGGAAACCCTCGGGGGGCGCGAGCATATGGAAAAAAAAGTTTTAAAAAAATTAATTTACGGGAATGAAATAAATCCCTTTCTGACATAAAAAAAATACACATTTAAAAGTTTTAAAATTTAATTTTATTCAAACAAAAAAGTTTTCATTTCGATACATTTCATTAGCTATCTGACCCTATAACTAAAAAAAAAGCATAACATTTTTTTTTATTTTGTAATCCCCATGAGAGTTTTTTTTTTACTGAGTTTTCTTTTTTCAACCAAAAAACTATTTCAGAAAAAAAGAAAAAAACCCAGACCCAAAAGAAACATTCTAGGAAGAAAAAAAATTCACTTTTACCTTCGAACTTATTGTTATGGTTGTTTTTTCCCCTTTTTTCCTTTATTTTTCATTTGGGAAATTGTAAAAAAGTGGGGTTTTCAAAAAGGGGAGTTATATGACATTTCGAAAGCACTTTGAAAGATTATTTGGCCAATATTTTTTTTTTTATGTGCATTCTGAAACATGCAAAACATGATAAAAAACTTTTTTTAATTTTTCCTTTTGAACTAACATTCATATTTTTACACTTATTACATTTTTAAAAGGGAGTGGTCGCGCGGGGAAACAGAGTCAAATTTACAAAATTTAAAACAAATATGACATTTTTGCTTGGGGGATATTTTTCCCCGTAACGTTCGGGGGTTTCTGGTTTTTGGCCCTTTTATTGGGTCGCGTCCTTGAAACTTTTTTAATTCCTCTTTGGGGAATTTTTTCTAAAATTTACCTTTTGGAAAAAAAGGTAGAAAGTAGGAAAGAGTAAAATTTTTTCCCTTGTTAAATTATTCATGGAATTGGATTTTTATTGCGTACAATAAAAATAATTGAAAAAAAGTTTTGGGGTGACTCCGTCCCCCCCGCGTGATATTGTCATTAGTATCCAGTGGGGCGTCTGCTCCCGGATTAAAAAAATTTTTTAAGTCTTTCGTTTTAAAAATTTTTTAAAAAAAACACAATTTTTTTTTTATCGGGAATTTTTTCATTTTTTTTTCATTTCTTAAAAATTTTTTAATAAATGCTAAATTTTTGGAAAAAAATTTCAATTACAGTTCGTTTAAATTATTTATAATAAAAAGGATTCATTTAAAAAAACATTTTTCATTTTTTTTATTTTATTGCCGGGTCTTGGTTTTACCTTCCCCTTTCAATTCAGCATTTCCGACTGGGGGGCGTAGTTGGTTTGTCGCTGGCCATCTGCACCTAAGGTTGCGGGTTCGGCCCCCCATGTCGGGATTTTCATGATGCAGAAAATCAACAGCGGTCATAAATGGGCCCTGTCACATGATTATTCGGCATGTAAAAAAAAACCCCTTTAAGTGCCCATTTGCTTGGGTTGCCAAATTTTTAAAAAAAAATTTTTAAGTTCAATTTTGATTGTCAGACCCGGGGCCTCCCCCCTGAGGAGGGGAAACCGGGCCCAAAAAACTTTTCGGCAATTGTGTGATATCGCCCCATTAACGGTGCCACACACTAAAAGGGTACCAGTCCCGGTGAATATGCTAGGTCTGCAAAAAGGGAAAAAATTACCAACATTTAAATTCACACGTTTTCGCAGAATCGGATAGTTTTTTTCAGACTCCGCAGACGTTCGTGAGAATGTTTAAATTTTGAGGGGGGTTTTGATAGAGAGCAACATAGAGACTAGACTATTTTTCTAATGACATTTTAAAATTTTTGAAAAAAGATGATAAAAAAAAAATTTTTAAATAAATATCATTTTGCAATCTGTTCCCAAATTTTAAAAATTTTAGACATGAAAAATAACATGATAATCATCCCATTTCTTAAATGTAATTTGTTTAAAATATATAACAAAAATAAATTTTTTTAAAAAATATATTACTTGAACAAATACAAAAAAATTTAAAACTTTCTTGTGAATGTGTACGGTTTTTTAATTAAGATCGTATGGTAGCTTTTTAAACAACAAAACGCCCTTATTATTGTATAAAAAGGGGGGGGCGATAAAAATTTTTGATTGAAAATAGGGGCCCCCAGAAATGAAAAATTTACCGCTATAACTTAATAAAAAATGCAGATAAAGGTTTGAAATTTTGCAGACATATTTATAATGATTTGTAGTATCACATGTGGCAATAAAAAGAAAATATTGATACTTTGATTTTTTTGGGGTTTTGAAACCGGAAGGCAAAAAAATTTCTTAAGAACATATGACTATATATAGTAAAAACAAAAAATAATTTCCCAAATTTTTTGAGTTAAATCAAGTTAATATTAAAAGCTTTTTAAAACGTCTGATTTTTTTTTAAATTTTTTTTATAGGGTTTTTAATTTTTTTCTTTTTTATCTCATTCTCAATTACCCCGCCAATAGCTAGGTACTACACAAACATGTATAAGTGATCCCCTTTTTGGCTTTTAAAACCCGAATACTTAAAAATTAAAGGGATCCAGTACTTAAACACCTTTTTTTTAAAATTGAGATTTTGGAGATTTTTGGGGGGTTTTTTGGGTTTATTTAGTATATTTTTTTAAAGGAAAAAAAAAGGGTTTAAAAAAGAAGAGAAAAAAAAAAGTTATTACTACTAAAAAAGGGAAAAAAATGTAAAAAAAGACAAAAATTAAAAAACGGGGCCCGTTCTTTTACAAATAGTAAATGAACAAATTCCCAAAAACCCCAAATTTGGGTGTATTTCTTTGTTGTTCCTTTTTCAAATGACCATCATTAATTTTTACAAAAACTAGAGCACTTTATCTTAGTTATTAAATGAAATTGCTTTAAGAAAAAGTAATTATATTGAATGAATTTTATAATAACACAGTGATGAATAAACCTGAAAGTTAAAGCACTTCTACTGTTATGCAGAGCATACACAAAGAATTTCAGTAAATTATTTGAAACGCTTTTTGAGCAATTGCTGTCTCCGTTTGAGCTTTTCGAAAAAAAAACCCACTTCGAGTAAAACACATTTTAAAGTTTGACATTTTATGTAAAGTTATGGCATCTGCTGCTGCTAGAACATTTGTAGTTTTTGTTCTAGTGAATGGAAATTAAAAATCTTAGTATTTTTATACAGCTAATAAGATGACCGATAAAATAAAATTATCAAAAGAAATTTGTAAATAATTTTTTTAAAAAAATCAGGATTTTAGGGTAGTCGGATACCTTAAAAGCTTTTCTTTACGTCTTTTATCAAAAATGTTGCGAATTAGTTAATGTGATTTATAGCGTATACTATATTAATATTATATCAAGTAATTAAGAAACAAATTGGTAATATTTAGTTTCCGTTAGGTATATATATATAGACAAAAATAATCATTTGCAAACTCGTTTTTTTCCCTAAAATTATATTTGCGTAGTGAAGAACGATTTTTATTAATCAAAATTTTTTACATAAAATGTAAATATAAATTATTGCTTGTAAGTCTAAAGTGTTTTCAGTTCCATAATAACTAATATAATTATCTTTAAGAAGTAAAGTAAGGAGAATGGTATAATATTTTGAAACTTTATAGACTCTAAATAGATCCCAAGTATCATGAGTTTGTAAGAAAGAATATTATATTATGATCATAGGGAAGTTAGTTAATGCATCTTCAATTCACATAACAACATATATATTAATATTTTTTGGTTTTTAAATAATCATACCTTTGGATTATTTATAATAACCTGCGAAATAGATTGTAATAACTTAAAAGAAGTTATAATGTTTAAAATCACACACACATTAGCAACAATTGGAAATTTAGCAGAAGTTTTATTAAATTTTGAAATTAAAGTCACACACATATAGAAATTTAAATTCTAGTAGATAAATACTTCATTTTTATAGACACGGACGAATGGTTATTGATTTATCTATCACATTTCTCTGATTTAAAAAAAAATTATTATTATGAAAATATAGATTAACACTATATAAGACTATACCAGCTTTTACAGATAATAATCATTACCTGGCTCCTTCTACCAATATAACCTATACAACAATGAAATATTTATCTAAATCTTTATTCATGTTTTTAATATCGTTGCATGTAACATTGTAATTAGTTTTATAATTTAATTCCATAAAGTCTTTTATAATTATTGTATTTATATTCTTTAAAACCTTCAAAAGTAATCCATATTAGGTAGCAAATTGTATAGTAAAATTAGCCATTTTTTATCTAATATTTTTAAATCACAATAACTTCTTGAATTTCAGAAAATAAATAATTACTTTTTTTCAAGTTAAACCAAGATTTTTATCAAGTGCATTGCATTCAATTGAAAACGCACTACGGATAACTGTGTTTTCTTTCAGTCAACAAGACTCCATAAATGGTCATTAAACTTGAAAATAAACTGACGATTTTAAGTATAATATTCTTCATTGTGTGATATTTAATTCCACAAACATTAGGTAGCATATGTTAATTTTTTTGTCGATTTCGGTATCAAATATAATCCTATGGAATGTAGCATTGTTAATAAAAATTGCTCTTTGTAGCTTATGCTTTTATATTAAATTAATACCTCTCGAGAAAAATTAATTCTTTCTACTATTTAGAATTCATTTTGCAGTATATTGATGTAAGTTAAGAAAAATAATTCAATTTTCTTGATTAACTACGTAATGAAGTGTGCAGTTGAAGTTCGACGCTTTCGTAAATTAATTTACTCCCTTTGTACCAGAAACCTGATACATAATTTATTTAGTGATCCCTTAATGAGAAATGGAAATAATTTCCATTGAGTATAATTTAATTTATTCATCAAAAATATCAAAGTAACAAAGATAATTTTCAATAAAATCACAAAAAAAAACAAAAAAACCATATATAAAATTCTTCGAACAAATGTAATTTTATTGATCAATAAGAGAAGTCTTATAAAATAAGCTTTTCTTCATAATAAGAGGGAAAATTTATCTTTTTGAGGGAACATATTTTATTTTGTTATTTCATTATATGGATCTTATATTTGTTTTCTAAGCCTTGGGAGTATCCATTTAAAAAGCGTTTTTGAGCCCTTTATTAAAAAGGGCTCCTTTTTAATAATCCTTGTTCTTAATAAAAGATATTTTTCTATAAAATAAAAATCCTTCATTAAATTCATTTTTAACAATACCTTCATAGAAAGTTATATTTTTGAAAATTATGCTATGGTACAAAAATTTTGAGACTTGACGGATTAAGCTCTTCCTTATTAATTTGAAGTTTAAATAAAACGAAATTTTCTTTGGAAGTAATTCATAGCAAATAATAAAGATTAAGGTAAATAAATGCAATGCAAATCAGAAGGTTAACAATGAAGGAGAAAATATGACACTAGGAGCTTAAGCAATCAGCTTACTTCAAAAATATGTGTTAATTAGGGTAAATAGTTAAAGGATTATTGAAAGAAAACATGAAATAAAAAAAATAAATATTTTTTACTATATTTGCTCTAACTTATTCCTTAAAAAATTTATTTCAATTATTATTAAGCACAATTTTTAATGTTAAAAAAGAAAAAAAAAAGATAAAATTTCACAATGATTTAAAAAAATAATTATTCTTTTAATATTTAAAAGAAGGTATTAAGTGAAATAAATGTTTTTCAACAAAAAATTTGCTTTTAGAGTTTTTTTTTTTTTGCATTATTTTCTGTTAAACCTTTTTGATTTTAGTATTCTGAGATACAGATTTTTGAAAATCTTAGTAAAGACTTAAATTTTTTATTGTTGGACCACTTTCTGTTTATTGTAGATATGTTTACTTAGAAACTTTTACATTATGCAATGGTAAATATCTTAGAATAGTACATTGAATACAGAAATTAAGATGAAACTTCAAAATTTCTTTGAAGATATGCTTGTTTTTGAACACTTAATTTCATAGTAGAAATTCTTTATTCTTAATTTTTAGCTAGTATAGATGGAAATGTGACTTAATAAAGTTATCGTTTTTGTTTTGGAAACGAAATGTAAATTTAAATATATCGTATGAAATTAATAAAGGAATTAGGATAAAATTAACTGAAAAACATTTTAAACATATCCAAGTATTTTTTTCATTCTATCTAGAATATATTTTGAATGGATTGTGAACATCAAAAGAAACTCAAAAAGTATCCTTTCTTTATCACAGTAAATATGCTGCTAAAAATACTGTGTAGTCTGAAACTGAGTTTAAAAATATTACGAGACAAAAAGCCAAACAAAAAATATATATAAAGGGATGCGTTTTAAAAAAAGAATTTTAAAACAGAGTATTTTTTTAGAAAAATATTATTATACATAAAAAATGTATTCATTTAATTCAAGCTCGCTTTATTAAATTTATTCTTCATGGCTACTCACAGAGATGAAGTGAAATCATTTTATATAAGGCGATCGGCATATTTGCTTTCTAAACTCATTTCTTTTTTATAATGTTTTACATCTTGTACTCTCTAAAATTTGGTTATCTTAACCCATTTTGGACCCCTTAAAAGTTCGTAGTTAATCTCTTTATATAAAGATAGGCTTTAATTTTGTTTTCTGCTTCTCTCAGTTAAAGGATCTTAAGTAAAAACAACTTATTCTAGACTTTTCTCTAAAGTAAGTCTTTCCCGTAACTTTCTGTAGTAAAGTTAGTAACTTTCCAATTTTCATCACGGCTTTCGCTTTCACAATCGATTTGAGTGACATTTTCACAAAGTTATTCTTCCAAAATCCACTTGGGCAGTTTTTCTTAGGTTAATAAATTCTGGTTTTCCTAATAGCAATATATCCACAGAATCTTTTAACTCCTTTTTATTTAGTTAAGCTTGGATATCCCTCAAATCCCTCTTTCTGAAGACATACGCAACTCTTGTAATGTCGTCGTCCATATTATCTTCCATTAGATATTTAGAGTTGATTTTGTATAGTTTTTTTCTTACCGATAGCTAGATGACTTCGATATTTCATTAAAAAGTCCTTCCAAATTTTCATTGCATGATTTTGTTTTCAATCAATTGCTTCTTAAATGCATTGAAATGATCATCTTACGTAAAAAACTCAAGGTAAAAAATATATACTTATTTGTGAAAAATAAAGACCTCCCATAAAAACTGAGATCGAGTGGAATTCCACAGCAGTAACACAAAATATATTTAACATATTTAATTTGATGGAATCAGAGAAATTTTTTAACTCCACCTTTGTTTTTAATTGCTGCTCCAATCCTATAAAGCATTCGATAAGAAATTGGCACTAAGCTTTCGAAATCTGTGTACAATAAACATGTAGAGTGTGTATCCAAGGTATCCGCCTAGAATCTCAAGACAAAAGTAATCACTCGTATCCAGAGGCTGATACTAGCTTATGAAGATACCCCCACCTGTGAGTCGGTGGATAGGTGAACGATTTTTGTGATGGTGAACGTGTGTAGCGAGTGAGTTGTTGCTATTAATTGGTGGTGTTATGCAAAGTGAGTTTGGTTGTCGTGTCAAGTGGGTATTAGGACTTTGGTTGATGCATCAAGCGGATCTGAGGACACTTCGATTGCTCTTGTTGCAGGTATATGGTGCCACGACAGATCAGAAAAATTGCGTTTTTCTTAATTCAGCCAAGGTCACCAATGTGGAAATGAGTATCCGATGACAGAACCCGCTGCGCTAGGATTCGTAGCCGTGTAACATAACCACTAGACAAATGTAATCACCCGTATCCGGAGGCTGTTACTGTCTGATGAAGAAACCTCCACAAACATAATTGCTTCATTAAGTTTGAATGCGCAGGACAATTGCTTTTTCACTACTTTTCTTTTCACAATACATCTTATATGTAATATCCAAAGAAGGCCACCTTTGTAAATAAAGTATTTTAAATTGCACAATTACTTACATGTAGGATACAAAAACACAAATGAAAATACAATGATACGATGAACATTTTCATCCATACGTATAAGTAAGGTTATGTGACAAAGCTATAATGCATCAGTTCAAATTAACCCCACAAAATTTTATCTCATAGTGTATTTATCTCAAAACTGTGTTGAATATATTCGAAAAATAATTTTTTTAAAAGTTATGACAGCGTATATTAAGGAATGGTTCTGTTGACATTTTTTAGTAACATATTATTTTAATCTTTAAATATTTGTTACGAAATATTTTTTAATTATTTTTGAAGATAAATAAGAAAAGAAAGAGTTCTTTAATATTTTTTCCGTCTTTCTTTGAAAATGAATCTTCTACTCATAATGAATTGGAATAAGCATTCATACATATGGCAAAAATATGATCCTTTCTAAAAATACTTTTTTCTTTCTGGTAATTGCGAACAAATTTACAACAAAGAAGAATTCTTGAACTTCCTTAAAGTTTGAGAATAATGATAGAAAGTAATTTGTAACACACAAGAAATCAATTTTCCCTCTTTCTTTCAAATAAATAAAAAAAATTTAAAATAAACTTATAATAATCTTCATATTGAAGGTTGTCTCATTTAGAAAAAAAATTCCTTTATTAGAATGAATTTGTAAAAAAGAAACTTCGATTTTCTGATAAAAACATGAAATTCATACTTGTTTCTCCGTTTGGTTTATATGAAGAAAGAAAAATAAATAATAAATCCACAAAGATGCATCTCATTTTGAATATAATATTTCCTTCCTTGAGTTCTGAAAAAAGAAATTATTTTTTACTCAGGAATTCCTGATTATATATAAAAAAAATGAACAAAGAAGTTAAGTATTATTTCCTGTCTTCCAAGAAATTAATAAAACATGTTAGGAAGAAATGTTTATTTAAGGTTTTGGATTAGTTATTCGGTATAGGGAATAATTAACAACATGCTTATGAAATTCTAATTTCTTTTAAAAAAAGATCACACATTCAAAAGGAAATTATACAAAAATTAAATTTATACCATCTGTGGATTGTGTGAAAAAACAAGCAAGATTATACAGTTGTTTCTTTCAATACTAATAAGACATTTATTCTTTATTCATCTCCACCCTATAGTGAAATAAATTATGTGATAAATTTGTCAAATTATGTGTGGATATTTTTTTTTAATTAATTTTTTAAGATGTAATCAGAATGTAACTTTTCAGATTTAGTATTTATTAAGAATATTGAAGCTTATTATTAATCAAAATTATATTTTTTATTTCAAATTTATTTCAAATCATACTTTAAAAGCTTGCAAGTTTCTTGAATTATCCATGGGATCACAGTATTTTCTGCTTGTAATCTAAAAGGCTAATACCAGTTTTCTTTATATGTAAGTACTTGACAATATTCATTTCATAAATATGAAAACTCTACTGACGTTTTTATAGAAATTGATATGCTACATTATTTTCATTATATTTTGTGGGAATATTAAATAAACTCAATTTTGTTTTGCATAGGATCTTGTATGTCATAAAAAAAGTCAGTCTTATTCCTTTATTAATTTAGTTGCAATTCTCCAAAGTGAAAATAATTTATTTTAATACTCCACGATTTAATAAACTGCATCTTAAAATAAGGCTTGCTTATTTACGGACTAATTTCTTTTGGTTAGAAGATTCAATCAAGAAATAAAACTTCCACTCAAGTAGTGAAAATTTTGAAAAAAAAAGCTAAACAATGTATTTCGTTTTTTCCATTCATTAGTATTATTTGAGTTATTGTATTTTCAAAGTTCAGTGTTATTTTGTGGATATATGCATTTTTCTTCTAAAGAACATATTTATTAATTATAACACGAATTACTATCCTACTATATTAATTATATATTTTTCCTAAACCTTTTATTCTGCTAATACTTTTTCTTGAGCAAATTGGACCCCCCCAAAAAAAATTATTAAGGATTAAATAGTTAAGAATAAAAGGAAATGACAAGTTTCTCATTCTGAAAATTTAATAGAATATTTTATACGATTAATGTACTTCACCTATAATTTGCTTTGCATATTACAATTCCAATTCTCAAGCATTCACTTTTACAGAAATAAGTGAAAATCGAATATTACTTCGTCTTTTATTTTTTATTATTTTCATATTGACAACCAGGTGCTTCGTTTCATATAATGTCGCCAATAGGTTACGATAAAACGTAAATATCTAGAAATGTTTGGTCATTCTTTTTATTCAAGAAACTATGCAGACCTCCAGGCTAAAATTATTTTCTGAAATTTGCTTTTTTTAAAAGCATATTTAATTTAAAAGTTAATTTACTAAAGTAAATTACAATTTAATAAATTTAATATTTTTATTAAAATTTAAATTAATTATTTTTTAAAAATTTAATTATTGTTATGTATAGAATGTATTCAGTATTATATTCAAAATTAAGTAAAAAAATTTATAATTATGGTTTGGGAAAGGAAAATATAGAAACTTACATTAAAAAAGACAACTTGAATTTCTGTTGAATTTTTTAAAAATTTTTTGGTTAACATTAAACGAATTTAATACCATAAATAAATCAATTTTAATTTTACTTTTATATTATTTTTCAACCCTTGTTCGTTTGAGACTTCGAGTTGAGTTTTTTATTCTTGATTTTCTTAGTAATAAAGTACGAGTTAATTCACTTTTGTCTATTGAAAAGCGATTCATATTTTCTCAAGTTGTATGCATTGTTCTATTTTTTATCATTTAAAAAAAATTAACATCTGTTTTTTATTTATGATTGTTTTAAAAATGGTATTTTGTTTTTAAACAAGAGTAGTATAAAAAAAATTTTCTCAAGTCAATTCCTACTTGGATTAACAAAAAAAATTTTATTTTAGCTACTTTTTTATTAAATAGTTACAATTAATATAAATACGTATATACATATGACAGAATCACAACATTAAGTGGCAATTAATTTTCATTAATTATCATTAAAGTATTGTATTGTTATCCAAAACAATCGTGTATATAAAATTTCAGTTCAGCGGAATGCTTTAAAACGTGAGAAAAAAAGACCTTTTCAAGTTTTGACACAAGGCGCCAAAAGGGTCGCTAAATCACCAAAAACGATGTATTTGAATTTTTTTAAATAATTAGTTTTAATCAATTAATTTTTATTAATTATAACTAAATTGCTGTAATGTCATCCAAAATAATCATGTATATAAAATTTCAGCTCAATTGAGCTCTTTAAAATGTATTTTATTAAGAAGTGAAAATTCCACTAAGGCAAATAAATAAGTAAATAAATATATAAAGAGTATGAGCTAATAGTAGAATTTGAAATGAAAGATAAGCACATGACGAATTTAATGTGATATTTAAAGAAAGAACCCTCTTATTTAATTTGGGGTCTGACAGATATTTAAATAAAAAAGTTCATTTATTTCGGAGTTTTAGATCAAATGCAAGGACAAATTCTTTGCCACTCCGACATCAGTATAATCAGGGTATTCAGTATTCTGAATAAAATAGTTTTCCGAGCATATATTTCCCTTATTGTGTCGTCAGACCTAATGCTGCTATTCCTTATCTAATCAATAATATCCTGGTGAGAAGTCACTGCAATCTGGATAGACAGATTAGTTTCGCTTGCTAAATCCTCGTATAAATCAAGAAGAAATATTCCCCGTTGTGACCAAATGATTTCTATAGCATTCAAGTTAGGTATTATGTATCGAGAACTCTTCAGAAACTAGCGACTAGAAAGCGGACTATGTTGTCATGATTTACGTTGTTGTATTCCTGTGACAGAAAACTATAGTTTGTGATAAAGGACTTTTGCAATATTTATTTCATAAGAAATGGAATTTCTAATAAAACTAATTAGATAAATGAGTCGAAATTATCACAAAACTGCATTAAAAACATTTGATATTTTCTCTTACAAAAACAAATCAGAGCCAAATATATTTAATATGAGAGAATAGTAGAAAATTTTATGAAAGAGTAATTTCTGAATTTCAGAACTTCATTTACTATACATAAAATATACCTAAAAAAGGGGAAAAAACTTTTCAAATTATCGCTTTTATTATCAAATATAGTTAAAAGCACTTTAGTCATCCTTCATCTTTATTTCTCTTTGAACGAATTTTTTTTTATGTTTTATATACAATTTTCAAATTGATTAAATACATTTTAATAGTTCATTTGGCTTTTTTATTTTAATTTAAATATGCGAGTAATATTTTGTGAGCGTTTAATTATAGATATGTTACACACACACACACATTCATTGTAGCGGGGCGTGTAATTTTGGAGAATGAAGTTACAGCTCAAGGGCCCTCCTCGTCACTCGAACGAGGCTAAAAAATGCCAGTAATTTTCATGTAGCTTCAAAATGCGACGCTAATAAAGTATTCATCAATCAGTGAAATAACCAGAAAACATCAATCAGTTAGTTGTACTTGAGAAAAAATTCAATATTTCTTGATACATGATTTAAATAAATTTTCATTATGATAAAGTGAGCTAAATTCCTTTAATTAATTTATGTTTATGTGCCCGAAAAGAAAGTTTGAGTTGAGTATGTTAAGACCGTTGAATTTAGAAGAAAC
This sequence comes from Trichonephila inaurata madagascariensis, assembly GCA_019973955.1. Lineage (NCBI taxonomy): Eukaryota > Metazoa > Arthropoda > Arachnida > Araneae > Nephilidae > Trichonephila > Trichonephila inaurata. The sequence continues at coordinate 75,468 of BMAV01019029.1, forward strand.
CAATGCGTAAAATAGCAAAGCGGCTTGGCAGAGAATTCAAGACCTAATAGACCTGGACCCATCAAAGTTGAAGAGTAAAATTCTAGACTTATACAAAACAAGCCATACTGATATCGAAAGAAATACAAATTTGGGGATGTTATGATATCCTAGATTATAACGATTAAATTCAGACTCTAGTATGGCACCAATAAAAAAACGGAGTAAATGAAAATTGAGGTAAAAATATCATTGACCAGCAAATGTTACAGACTCTATGATCAAAAAACCTTTGAGATCACGCAATTTTTTCTTCAAGATTATTGCGTGTTAAGCAACTCAGATTCAAATTTCAGAACCTTGCCCTTCACTCACATGTTTGTAACTCTATGTCAAATTTGTAACCGAAGCATTTCGAGTAGTGTGTGGTGCCGAATTAGGATAAAACATCATCAGAATGATTCTTTTATTAAAAGAATATTACTCGTATTTCTCCAAAAAAAGTGAATTTAAAGCGCTATCTGTCAATAAAAAATTTGGAATATTTTATAAAATATATTTAATAAAAGATCCTCTTACAATGTAAAAAGAATTCAAAAAATGTGCATAGTAAATTAAAAAAAATTAAGTTTTTGTTTATTCTTGGAGAAAAGTTGCATTGAATTAATCTTGAAAAAAATTGACTGCAATGAGTACTGGAAGATATTCTTTGGGGCTTTAGATAAATGGAAAGAAGGAGGGGGGGAAGGGAGGGTACATATATATATAGTAGAATAGAATAAATATAATAAATTCTGCAAAACACAGAATGGATAAAAATAATTTGATAACCTATAAAAAGTATCCAAATTATAAGTAGACATGTAAAAAGTCAATTGACCAAAATGGAAAACTTTTATGCTTTCTAGAACTAGTACTGATTTAAGACATTGAAATAGGCTTAAGCTTGCATTATAAGACCCTAACAATTCCCCTTCAGCAGAAATAATTCGACATAACAGTGCAAGAAAAAGTGCAAAAAATAATTTATGTAGAAAAATGGAACTAAGCCTAAAGATAGCTCGTGAAAAATTTCAGTACTCTTTCAAAGAGACAAATTAATACAAATGACTACTGAAAAATTGTTCATTGTTACTTATTGAAACAAACATAAATAAATTTAATTGAAACACCATAAATATCTTAATTTACGGATGTTTTTTTCCACGTATGATAATATAATTATAAGCAGTGCATGTCAACAACATATTTATATATATATATATATACAAATCCACCACACAACATTAGGTCCACAAAGTCAGCTTGTTAGTGGTCCAGCTGTGAAGAATATTTGCATTCCATACACAGGATACATTTTATTACACACATAGACAAATATTTACACGACTACACTTTAAAATTATTTATGACCAATCAAGCAACTTTTTTGCATGCAATCTGACCTGCATCTAATACCAAATAGTTAAACTCTGGTGTGAGATTATGAATCATTTGGATTGACATGGCATTAGTGGGAGTTATGAGCAAAATATATTAGTGGTAATTGTTGTATTTAAATATGAGAGTAAAATCGTTCAAAAATTGTGAATTGAATTATTGATAGGATGCTCTTTGGTGAGTTTTAATGATTTACGGTATTTATTTGTGAACATACTGAGTTTTAATTGAACTTTCGATTTTAGACATTTTTTCACCCATAACTATTTTAAAGATGGTGGTCATCTTTGGTGTTCGAAGGTTTATTTATATTATGCACTTAATTGTTTTAGAATTTTAATGTTTTAATGCTATAATATCTTTCAGAACGCAATGGCGAATTGTTTAATTTTTCAAGATTAATGGTTTAATTTTAATTTTTAAATTTTTGAGAATTGGATATTTTCCGATTAACTTACCAAGTTGCAATAGGGGGAAGGTTGGCGCCATCAAACTAGTTTAACCCCACTTATCAGTCCTAAGTCCGAGGTTGCACTTGGATATTATATAAATTTTTATTTTATAATTTTTTAATTTTGTTTGAAAACGTTGAAATTTTATCTTCTAAATTTGCCATTGATATTTTGAAATGGGATTTAATGTTATAAGATTCATATAATTTCAACTTTTTAATTGATTATTAAGTTGTGATTATATATATATATATATATATATATATATATATATATATATATGTGTGTGTGTGTGTGTGTGTGTGCGTATGGTGCAGGTCGCTATTTCCAAGCCACTCCACTAACTCTACTGCGCATGAGTACGAGCGTTCTCTCAGTTTTTGGGAGCCTGCCAGTGATTAGACGCACAACGACGTTGAACGAGAGACGACGCCATGTTGTAAAGGCGAGGAGCAAAGACAATAACGCTTCATGATTGTTATAAGACGTTGAAAGACATTAAAGAAGTGAAACTATGATTATCTGTATGTAAATAGAATGTAAATACTTACGAGCAATTAAATAAATTAATCAAAGATAATGCGCCATCACTGAGCAGCTCGCCTCTACACACACACATACACACACACACACACACACACACACATATATATATATATATATATATATATATAAATATATATAATTCAATCACAACACAAGAATCAATAAAAAAAAATTGAAACTAAATGAATCCTATAACACAAAAATCCCATTTCAGAATATCAATGGCGAATATAGAAGACAAAATTCTAACGTTTTAAAACAAAATTAAAAAAAATTTTATAAAATAAAAATATATAAAATATCCAAGTGCAACCTCGGACTTAGGACCGATAAGTGGGGTTAAACTAGTTTGATGGCGCCAACCTTTCCCCTATTGCAACTTGGTAAATTAATCTTAAAATATCCAATTCTCAAAAATTTAAAAATTTAAAATTTAAAAGTTAAAAATTAAATAGTTAAAATTAAACTATTAAACTTGAAAAATTAAACTATTCGCCATCGCATTCTGAAAGATATTATATTAAAATATTAAAATTCTAAAACAATTAATTGCATAATATAAGCGAACCCTCAAACACCAAAGATGCGCACTCATCTTTAGGTAGAAAAATGTCTAAAATCCGAAAGTTCAAAATAAAAACCAATTATTTTCACAAATGAATAGCGTAAATCATTAAAAACTCACCAAAAAGCATTCTACCAATAATTCAATTCACAAATTTTGAACGATTTTTCTCTCATATTTAATACAACAATTACCTCTCCTATATTTTGCTCACAACACCCACTAATGCCATGTCAATCCAAATGATTCATAATATCACACCAGAATTCAATCATTTGGTATTAGATGCAAATCAGATTGCATGCAAAAAAGTTGCTTGATTGGTTATAAACGTTTGATTGGTCATAAATAATTTTAAAGTGTAGTCGTGTAAATATTGGTTTATGTGTATACTATAATGTATTCTGTGTGTGGAATGCACAAATTCTTCACAGCTGGACCACTAACAAGCTGACTTGTGGACCTAATGTTGTGTGGTGGATTTGTGCATTTATAAGTTTAAAAATATTTTTGATCTATGTATTTTCTCAAGAAGTTGATGGGATAATCATTCTGTATGCAACAAAATATAAATTTCTGGATGTTCTTGAATTTATCTATATTGTGTGTAGTTAAATTATTATTTCTCATCAAAAAATTTAAATTATATTTCTAATATTGAAATATGAAAGCAGCTATTGAAGTTCGGTATCTTTATGACATTGAAGTTAAATGCTTCCCTTTTATCATAGATATTGCTGTATAATTTGTTGTCAATAATATTTAAATCTAAATCTAAAAATTCAACTTTGCTGTAGTTAAAAAATTTTTTTTGTATTAATTTTAGGTATTCCCAATATATATATATATATATATATATATATATATATATATATATATATATATGTATATATTGAAATTACTTATACGTTCCAATTTTCAAAATACTCCGAAAAAGAACCTCTGGTAAAAAATTACATACAAGTTAAACTTATAAAAGCGTCTTAAGAAAAAAGACCTCTGTGTTTTCAACTAAACATACTTGAAAAATTTTAAATTTTGAACTATAATAGTTTGAGATTTTGTCAATAGGCAAAATGCTGTACTCAGCAAATTCAAATAAAATATGTGACACATGCTCATTAAACATTACACTTGTTATGAAAACGCTGCGTAATCGCAGTTCTTATTATTCTATTCCTGAGAATTTCATTTTGATTTTGTCAACAAAGGGGATCGGGTTACTAGTTTCAAACACTGGGGAAAGTATTTTAGAAGAATGGTAACGATGCGTCAGTTTCAGACATTGATCGGTATACGGAAAAAAGAGGTCTGAAGTACTTCATAGGTCAAAAAACAATTCATAAATTGAAAACACAATTTGATGCGAAATCTGGCAAGAGAAATGATGTAACTCATTTGACTTCAGTGGAGGGTGCGACAGCGGTATGGGATATTGTATAATGCACGATATTCATTCGATTTGCAGACATGTCATTTAGCTTGATTCTTACAAGTTTATGTAGCAAACTTTAGTAATATTCTTTTAAAATTTTGAGGGTTCTGGTGGCTTACTTTACTCTACTTAAGTACATCTGGTCTGGCAATAGGAATAAATATAGTAAAATATATTATTAAAGCTTAATTTTCTTTTATTTATTTATCTGTTTATTATAAAGAAACTTCAGAAATCAATTGACATTCTGTAATTTCTTCTTAATTTCTTCAATATAAAGTCATATTCAAGTTAAGAACTATTCAAATTTAAACATTATATGACACATTATTATTTTCATACAATTGTTTAAATATATCTAAAGATAAGGAAAAATAGGAAGCATGAGACATATTTGTTTTATATAGGAATTGTGAAAAATTATTATGGCGATATATTTTCTCAAAGCCAAGTATCAGACTTTTTCCGGGTATTGAAGCAATAGTCGTGGTTTGGGATTAAATAAATAAAACTGAAGTGCAAGAGTAATGGAACAGATTTAGTTTCATCCTGAACATACGAACAAAGGAAGATAAAAAAAGGAAAACAGAACTAAAGACCCAAGATAACTTTTGCAGACTTCTCAAAGGTGTTATTCTGAGACGAACAAAAGTTGTGGTAGAAGGTTGGATTGTAAATGCAATTGGATCTACTTTGGATTTGATCCAGCTATTGATCCAAAACCTGCGTGGTAGAAAAGAAAAAAAAGGCAAGTAAAAATATCGAATTATTTTTCTTTACTTCTCATACAGTTTCTAAGCATTGCAGAGATAAAGATTATAACAAATTATGTTGACAGTAGAAATAACCATTTTTAAAGTTTTAAAGTTGGCGTATTTTCGGTTGTAAGAAAAAAATTAGGACTTTTATATTATAACTAAAAAAAAAAATTAAGTCAATTCCTACTTAGATCAACAAAGAAAATTTTTATTTTAGCTACTTTTTATTAAAGAGTTACAATTAATATAAATATGTATATACATAGGACAAAATCACAACATTAAGTTGTTATTAATTTTTATTAATTATCATTAAAGTACCGTATTGTCCTCCAAAGCAATCGTGTATATAAATTTCAGTTCAACTAAATACTTTAACACGTGAAAAAAAAAAAACCTTTTCAAGTTTTGACACAAGTCGCCAAAAATGATGCCAACGTGGTTGTGTGCATTTGTAATTTTTTAAATAATTAGTTTTAATCAATTAATTTTTATTAATTATTATTATACTATTGTATTGTCATCCAAAAGAATCCTATATGTAAAATTTCAGCTCAATTGAGCGCTTTAAAATGTATTTTATTAACGATTGAAAATTCCACCAAGATAAATAAATAAATATATAAATATATAAATAAATAAATATATAGAGATTGTGAGCTAATAGTAGGAATTGAAAAATCGAAAATAAATGTGACTTTCAATAAGATTTAAAAAATAATTATTTTTGTGGGAGAAGTACGAATGTGTTGTTTATTGGTGTCAATAATATTCCGAAGAGATGGTTAAAACAAACTTATTTACTAATGCAGCCCACACCAAAAAATAAATAAATAAATAAACATAGTATTTCTTCAGATCAAAGAAAAGGGGTGGGGGATTATTTTCAAGCGTGATATTCATTCAAAGTAAAAAAAAAAGTGGAAATATACAGTTTTTGATAGAAATGAAAACGGATTGAAAAAAGTTTATCTCGTTTTTATTTCAGTATGTAAAATATTCATTATATTTTTAGCGTATAAAAACATAGTGTTTGATAAATCTCATTGTTATTTTTAAAACTCAACGCAAACATTGGTCATTTTCTTTTTATAAAATGTTTTGGATGCTTTAAAAGAAAGTATTTAGTTTGTTATTGCATAATATAAGGTACAAGTACAGAAAAATAGAAATGAAAATTTCTGAAATTCACGAAAAATCTTTTTTGCATTAAAAATTCTATTTGCTGGTATTTAAATAGAGCAAAATAAAATAAGTCGAAGCAGACAGTTTTTCAAGAACGCAGTGAATTTTTAAAAAGAAATAACCTGGAGAGTTCCAGGAAATTTGTTGAAAAATTTGTTTGCGTTTGCTTATCTGTGAAAAATAATGGTCTTATATTTTGTAAAAAACATTTGCTGTTATTCAAATAACGCTTCTAAACAACTGTTTTTTCAAAATGATCTAGTATGTATTAAGTATGTTTGCTGGTATTTATATAGAGCAAAAAATAAAATAAGCCAACCCGACAACTTTCCAGGTACTCAATTCCTTTTTTTAAAAGAAACAGTCTGAAATTTTCCAGGAAATTGGTTAAAAAAATTTGTTTGCATTGTTCCTTTGAAAAAATAAATGGCTGTATATATTTTGTAGCATAAAAAAATTGCTGTTATTCAAATATCGCTTTTTTTTCAAACTGATTTAGTATGTAATAAATTTACATAAAAAGTACTTTTTGGTTTTGGATTATTTTAATCAATTTGTATAAAAAATATATAAAAAAATACATATGAAAATTTATAATCTAAAATTTTTTGGTGTTTTTCGAAATACTGCGTATTAACTTTTCTTTCATTATAATTCATTTCAAATACCATTGTTACAAAACTATATTTTGGGTTAAAAAAAAGAAAAAGTCTATTGAAAATATGTTTATTTTATATTAAAAAAGATAATTTAGTAAAAAAAAAAAATTTCAGATGTCTTTGAGGGGAAATTTAAAAAAAATCAAATAATTCAGACTGTTTTAAATCCAAAAACACGATAAAAAAACCTTTATGGATCTATCAGGGGAAAATTGATAAAAAAATAAAATTATTGCATTCTGTCAGTCCGTGTGTCAAAATATCATATGGAAAACTTTCTTTTAAAAATTTCGATTTTTCAAAAAAAATTAAATGCCGCCGTTGCTGGTATCTCTTTGCATTTTTAACTGTTAGGAGACGGCTTGTTAAGAGATAAAATGATTTTCAATAGTTTAGACCCGGGGGTTTCAAATATGGCCCAGGGCCACCGGGAAAGGGGACTATTCTCAGTGTACTCTGCTCGACTCGACAAATTTGTCAATTTTTGAGTGGGGGAAAAATTAAAAAATTAATGGACCTTATTTACCAATTTCAAAATTGGGCATTTAGGGAAATTGGGGGAAAAAATGTGAAAAAAAACTCTAAAAAAAGAATTTACAGCTATTTGAAAATTTTGAATGCAGCAGGGAGATTTAATTGTTGAATAAAGAAAACACTGTGCACTCTGCCTCGCTTTTTTTCTACGTATTTTTCTCATATGAAAAATATTTCGATTCCAAAAAAAAATTGTTTAACAACTGAATAACTCAGAATCCCCAAAAACAAATTGAAAGTCACAAATTATACCCCTGATTTTGGGTATGAAAAAAAGATTACAAGCACTAGGGGGTTTTCATTAAAATTTTTATTTGCTTAATGAAGGGAAAAAACATATATTTTTTTTGCTTTTTTATTTTAATAAATAGTTTAAAATAATTATAT